>OX381707.1:46170231-46261887 GCA_947462335.1 Harmothoe impar | reverse complement strand
GGTGGTCAGTGTGTGTGGTGGGGGGGTGGTCAGTGTGTGTGGTGGGGGGGGGGTGTCAGTGTGTGTGTGTGTGGGGGGGGGGGGGGGGTGGTCAGTGTGTGTGGTGGGGGGGGGTCAGTGTGTGTGTGTGGGGGGGTGAGGTGGTCAGTGTGTGTGGTGGGGGGGTGGTCAGTGTGTGTGGTTGGGGGGGGGGGGGGTCAGTGTGTGTGTGGGGGGGTGGTCAGTGTGTGTGGTGGGGGGGGGTGGTCAGTGTGTGTGGTGGGGGGGTGGTCAGTGTGTGTGGTGGGGGGGGGGTGGTCAGTGTGTGTGTGGGGGGTGGTCAGTGTGTGTGCTGGGGGGGGGGTGGTCAGTGTGTGTGTGTGGAGGGGGTAGTCAGTGTGTGTGGTGGTCAGTGTGTGTGCTGGGGGGGTGGCCAGTGTGTGTGTGTGGGGGGGGGGGGTGGTCAGTGTGTGTGTGTGGGGGGGGTGGTCAGTGTGTGTGTGTGGGGGGGGAGGTGGTCAGTGTGTGTGCTGGGGGGGTGGCCAGTGTGTGTGTGGGGGGGGAGGTGGTCAGTGTGTGTGTGTGCTGGGGGGGGTGGTCAGTGTGTTATCTGGGGGTGAGACGGTCATGGGGGGTGGTCAGTGTGTGTGTGTGGGGGGGGGGGGGGGGGTGGTCAGTGTGTGTGTGTTTCTGCCCATAACTGGGGACTCAAATTAGAGAAATGACCTTGGAACTGGGGACTTGAGACTTAACTGGGGACTTGACCGAGTCCCAACTTAATTGAGACCTGTTTTGGGCAGGAAAAAGCTTGGTGATACCTAAAAATCGGTTTCGGCAAAAGTCCCCAGTTGCAATGAAAAATCCACCACTCTTCATACTCACACACTGCCACATACTGAAGGCTGCTGAGTACCCAGTTCCAGGTGGTTTTCCCTATAGAAAAGTGACCTTGGAACCGGGGACTTGAAATTTAACAGGGGACTTGGGTCCCCACTTAAAGAGGCCCCGACACCTCCCCTACTACTCACAAATACCTAATAGCTAGTATAGCCGTGAACACTATGCCACATTCTAAATTACCGACAGATACACATTCTAGTAAGTAGGGTAAAACAAAGCCGTCCACCTGTGGGGTCAGGCCACACAGGTGCGAAATTGGGTGTTTGGGGAAGAAGGAGGAAGTGACGTAAACGGCGGTAGAGGTGCTAAGCACTGTGGGTATGGCAGCAAGCTGTCAGTATACCAATGCATACGACCCTCAGACACTAGACTATCCAATTTCTTAACTTATTTTCATTTCTATTTGTCATATATTGCTTATATGATCATATAAATTAGCCTGGCTTCTAATAGAATAATTTTGAAAGTTATTTGACTGTGTGATTGATTGATTGATTGATTTGTTTAACGTCCAGACGTACATCAAGTACCTCACGGGACATCTCAAGTTGGCAAGGAGTCATCCACAAATAGTGGTAGTCTGCCTTGCAGTAGTAGGAATTTGACTGTGTGAAAGCCGGGATTACGAGGGTATTGATACAGATGGTTCGTCCATACAATAACAATGCCAGGGATGTAGAGCCCAATACACATCCAATTATAGCATAGGACTTGGCATAGGCTGTAAATACTGTTGTATGCCTGTCTGAACATGCAAGGGTTTTATCTTTAAAATGCAACAAGATTTTCATTGTGTGCACTCTGATATCACGTGTAAAGTAGGTTTATGAGTGATTATTATCTATTTGGTTTCTTGTCTAGCCAAAATGGCATGTGTATTCATAAAGGCTCGGGCTTTCAAGTGAGCGACTCCTGCCACCTTGAGGGCTTGGTACCTTCCCACCCTCTCCACGCCCTGTGTGACCCTTGAAGTTGGGGAGGGTCGATTGTATGTATGACATATTATTGATATTTGACATCAGATAATAGATCTACATGTATTCATCACAGAAAATCTATTTTAAAACGAAATAAGGCCTACTTGAACAAGAAATATGGAAACTGGAACAGTGATCACAAATTGTAATCATAGATGTCAGAAACAAGTTGCACTTTTAGAAACTCAATAAAAAAAAAGTGAATACGCCCTCGTCACATTTATCATTGCCAGGTGATGATAAATCACTTTTATAGATTTTTTTTTATACTAAGTTTTATTGACCACTCTTGGTAAGGGTATGTTTCTCTTGGTTTCCCTTGAACATGATATTATGATGTATACTTTTTTGCTCAACTCCTCATAAAAAGGGTGCCATTCTTTAAAATTGCTTCCTGTGATAAGGTTCCAAGTTCGAGGTGCTGTACACACATAGGTACTACAGAAAATATAGGGAATGGTCCCCTGGGAGTTTCAATATAAAAAAAAGAGGTCATAATAACCTATTCTTTCTAAAGCCACATACACATGTACCTACAACTATGTTAGTCCAAGTCAGTGCCATTAAAATTAATTAGGTAGCAATACTACTCAGGTTTGGAAACTGTTGAATCAATGCTGTCATAAAGCATACACATGTCCACTGTTTTACATAGGACTCTTTTCTAAATTACATTTGACACAAATAAAGCTGTCCCAGATATAGCTATCACACCTGCCCCTGTGCACCCACCCTTACCGTCGATGACGTAGCAACATGGCGAGGTGTTGGTACAAGCCTGCTGTGGCTCTCTTACCTACTTGCAGTGGTCAGCCTGGCTGTGCATGTTGTGCGTTGGTTGGGTGAACTCCATATGGTCATGAACCGAGAGCTGTGATTCTGGACTTTACAATGATTGACGAATATGAATAGGCAAAATATCATGTCACGGCCTCTTTAATTGAGATCACACACACTGCCACACATCGAAGGCTGCCCAAGTACCCAGTTCCAGGTGGGATTCCTGATGCTATGCCAGACATATGGCCGCTCATGCGTGCGATATTATGTTTTTAGAAGTCATGACAATGCAATCAGTAGCATTGCAGAGCTCGTTAACCCGTCCCAAGGCATGGTCCCCAGTTAACAGCAGAGATCATGAGTCCCCAGTTCCCGGCATAAACACGTAATAGTGCGTGTGTGTGTGGGGGGGGGGGTGAGGTTGTCAGTGTGTGTGTGGGGGGGGTGGTCAGTGTGTGTGGTGGGGGGGGGTGGTCAGTCTGTGTGCTGGGGGGTGGCCAGTGTGTGTGTGTGTGGGGGGGTGGTCAGTGTGTGTGGTGGGGGGGGGGGGGTGGCCAGTGTGTGTGTGTGTGGGGGTGGTCAGTGTGTGTGTGGGGGGGGTGGTCAGTGTGTGTATGGTGGGGGGGTGGTCAGTGTGCGTGTGTGTGTGTGGGGGGGGGGGGGGGGGTGGTCAGTGTGTGTGTGTGTACGGGGGGGGCAGTGTGTGTGGGGGGGGGGGTGAGGTGGTCAGTGTGTGTGGTGGGGGGGGGGGGGGTGGTCATTGTGTGTGGTGGGGGGGGTGGTCAGTGTGTGTGTGGGGGGTTGTCAGTGTGTGTGGTGGGGGGGGTGGTCATTGTGTGTGGTGGGGGGGGGGTGGTCAGTGTGTGTGTGGGGGGGGGGGTTGTCAGTGTGTGTGGGGGGCAGTCAGTGTGTATGCTGGGGGGTGATCAGTGTGTGTGGGGGGGGGGTTGTCAGTGTGTGGTGGGGGGGGGGCAGTCAGTGTGTATGCTGGGGGGGGGTGATCAGTGTGTGTGTGTGGTGGGGGGGTCAGTGTGAATGGTGGGGGTGAGGCAGTCAGTGTGTGTGGTGGGGGGGGGGGGGGGTTAGTGTGTGTGTGTGGTGGTGGGGGGGGGGGTTAGTGTGTGTGTGTGGTGGGGGGGGTCTGTGTGTTTGTGTGGTGGTGGGGGGGGGGGGTCAGTGTGTGTGTGTGGTGGTGGGGGGGTCAGTGTGTGTGTGTGTGTGGTGGGGGGGTCAGTGTGTGTGTGTGGTGGGGGGGTCTGTGTGTGTGTGTGGTGGTGGGGGGGGGTCAGTGTGTGTGTGTGTGGGGGGGGGGGTCTGTGTGTGTGTGTGGTGGTGGGGGGGTCAGTGTGTGTGTGTGGGGGGGGGGGGGTCAGTGTATGGTGGGGGTGGGGCAGTCAGTGCGTGTGATCGGGGTGGGTGGTGAGGTGATGAATGTGTGTGTGGTTGTGGGGGGGATTGTGAGGCGTGATGTGATGTGGCATCAGTTTGTGGCTTTTGAAGTATTGAGTTGATTATTTTCAACTTGCGCGGCTGTAACAGCCTATATATGTATGCACATCAAACTCGTACATTATTTATTTATTCTTTATCAACAGCATTTCTGATATAAATGTAATCACCTACAGGTGGTATAATCAAAGCGTGCTATTATGACATGGGGCAATCAGTAGCATTGCAGAGCTGCTTAACCCGTCCCAAGGCATGGTCCCCAGTTAACAGCAGAGATCCTGAGTCCCCAGTTCCCGGCATAAACACGTAATAGTGTGTGTGTGTGGGGGGGGGGGGGGTGAGGTGGTCAGTGTGTGTGTGTGTGGGGGGGGTGGTCAGTGTGTGTGGTGGGGGGTGGCCAGTGTGTGTGTGGGGGGATGGTCAGTGTGTGTGCGTTGGGGGGGGTGGTCAGTGTGTGCATGTGTGTGTGGGGGGTGGTCAGTGTGTGTGTGTGCCGGGGATCAGTGTGTGTGGGGGGGGGGTTGAGGTGGTCAGTGTGTGTGCTGGGGGGGTGGTCATTGTATGTGCTGGGGGTGTGTGGTCAGTGTGCGTGTGTGTGTGCGGGGGGGGGTCAGTGTGTGTGGGGGGGGGGGTGAGGTGGTCAGTGTGTGTGGTTGGGGGGTGGTCAGTGTGTGTGGTGGGGGGGGTGGTCAGTGTGTGTGTGTGTGCGGGGGGGTCAGTGTGTGTGTGGGGGGGGGGGCTGAGGTGGTCAGTGTGTGTGGTGGGGGGTTGTCATTGTGTGTGGTGGGGGGGGTGGTCATTGTGTGGTGGGGGAAGGGGTGGTCAGTGTGTGTGTGTGTGCAGGGGGGGTGGTCAGTGTGTGTGGTGGGGGTGAGACGGTCATGGGGGGTGGTCAGTGTGCGTGTGTGTGTGTGGGGGGTTAGGTGGTCAGTGTGTGTTTGGGGTAGTCAGTGTGTGTGTAGGGGGGGGGTAGTCAGTGTGTGTGCTGGGGGGGGGGTGATCAGTGTGTGTGTGTGGTGGGGGGTCAGTGTGAATGGTGGGGTTGAGGCAGTCAGTGTGTGTGGTGGGGGGGTTAGTGTGTTTGTGTGGTGGCGGGGGGGTCTGTGTGTGTGTTGTGGTAGGGGGGGTCAGTGTGTGTGTGTGGTGGTGGGGGGGGGGTCAGTGTGTGTGTGTGGTGGTGGGGGGGTCCGTGTGTGTGTGTGGTGGGGGGGTCTGTGTGTGTGTGTGGTGTTGGGGGGGGGTCAGTGTGTGTGTGTGGTGGTGGGGGGTCAGTGTGTGTGTGTGGTGGTGGGGGGGGGGGGGGTCAGTGTGTGTGTGTGGTGGTGGGGGGGGTCAGTGTGTGTGTGTGGTGGTGGGGGGGGTTTGTGTATGGTGGGGATGAGGCAGTCAGTGCGTGTGGTGGGGGGGGGGGGGGGTGGCGAGGTGGTGAATGTGTGTGGTGGTGGGGGGGGGGGGGATTGTGAGGCATGATGTGATGTGGCATCAGTTTGTGGCTTTTGAAGTATTGAGTTGATTATTTTTAACTTGTGCGGCTGTAACAGCCTATATATGTATGCACATCAAACTCGTACATTATTTATTTATTGTTTATCAACAGCATTACCGATATAAATGTAATCACCTACAGGTGGTATAATCAAAGCGTGCTATTATGACATGGGGCCATTATGACAAGTGTGCAGCTGTGTTGCCCTCTTGTGGCCAAAGCCCAACTGCCCATTTCTGCAGGCTGCGCAAATGTGAGGAGGCGGTAGTGACACTATCCAAACGATTTAACCTTGAACACTTTGTACCATAATTGTCTTATTGATGGTCTTGACATAACAGGAAATATCTAACTTCTCTATACTTGTTTGTGAAACCAGCTGCACTTAAACTGACAATAGTGAGCTGCTCCTAGTAAATGACACCTCTGATACATTGTCATATCTCAATAATAAGCAGGTTTTGTCATCAGTACTCTGCCAGAATCTCTGTGTTTTTACTGCTTAGTCCTTAAATGTCATCGGTTGAAAATGGGTCATAATCCATCATATTTCACACTTTTTGCTTTATTCTTTTCACTTGTGAACATTGTGGTAAGGAGAAGAGGCAGTTCCAGTGTGGCAATTGCTTGTATATTGGAACCCGGCGTTCCTATACCCACACTGACAATTCCTGCACCCAGTCCTACACTAGCAGGTGACTAGAGAGAGGCAAGAGAGAGGCAAGTCCTTCGTCATTAGCAGAGGTAACAGGTTGTTGTCTTCCATCTTCCATCCTATGCATGTAGGATCTGTAATGTTGGGTTTCGGGATGTGTGCCAAGTTCCATATCAGACTCTGGTAGTGCACACACATGAGATGTAAGTTCAGTGCATCTGATGCTGGAGGTAGAGTTAGTAGTATATAATGTATCGGAACGGGACTATGCTTAAGTACTGTTTATTACTCAATCGATATGCAGCCAATCAGAGGCCTCCATTTGGTCACGTGACCCGTTGCCATGGTAACGTGACCTACTTAGGACTCTCAGCCAATCAGAAGCCAGCATTCTGGGTGACCTACTGACCTACTTAGAAGCTCTCAGCCAATCAGTGGCCGGCATTCTGGTAACCATGGTAACGTGACCTACTTACGTCACGTGACCTACTTAGGCTCAGCCAATCAGAAGCCAGCATTCTGGTAACTATGGTAACGTGACCTACTTAGGGTTTTGTTTGTAAACAACACCACGTGGCTCTCTTGTTTGTAAACAACACCACGTGACACGTGACTGTTTGTAAACAAACAAAAAAAAGTTATATAACTTATATATAGAAATAAAAACACAACAAGATAATTTCTTTTTTTTTCATTTTATTCTTTATTTTCATTTCAATCAAAAACACACAAGTTTATGCTTTTTTAGCTTGCTTCTTCGATTTGCAACCGAACAGGCCGCAGAGTCTCACGCCGCCGTCACTCGCACCACACCCCTGACGTCCTCTCTCCAATAGACATTGCACGACTTTGGATAAATCCAACACCATTTCGGCAAGGCAGAGAATCTTTGCCTCCATGAAACGTCCGCCATCGCAACAACCCGTTATTTCTGTCACAACATCATCATCGATAGCTTCTGACTCACTGTCCGGTCGCTCAGCTTTGGGATTTTGCTCATTCGCATGACGCACTTCTTGGGGTTTCTTGTTCGACATGCTTCAATTAGGAAATGAACGCAATGAGGTCCACAGGTGTCAGCAGAAGTGTCTTGTAGTTGAACGCGGTTTCTTTGCCACTTGAACGGAGCAGAGCGTTCCACGAAAGACAAGAACTCCGCACTCAGCGGCGGTAAGCCGAAGGAATCAAAGTAGTACACTTCACCCGTGCTCGACACGTAAAACGCTACCCAATGCTGACCTGGTAAATGTTGCGGATCTGTGTTGCTCACGAAACAAGTGTCTTTGATAGGGTGCTTCGGAATAGTGTCACAAGAGAAAACACCTAGGAAACGATGTTTTGTGTGAACGTTTTCCTTCAACACTCTACTTATTTCAAGCGTATTCATACGATACGCTAAATACTGCTGTCTTGTCTTCAGTTCATGTGGTAGTCGGTGATGGGATGTCGATCTCTGGTCAGATCGACGACGTTGTCGTACACCAAGTAGAGTAGCACCGTTGTTGTCGCTTGTAGCGCCGAGCGGAAACTGACTTCCACCCTCAGCTGACCCGCTCTTATAAGGTTCACGCGACACCCGTCGTGCGATCTGTCTGGGGTTAAATTGAGGGGGAACACCGTGTAACCGTTCAGGAATTGCTCGTATGAAATACCACAGGAGCGCGCCCTCGTACATCCCCGTTTCCGTGTGTAGCGCCAAGTACTCTCTCACGGCCGCTTTGGTTTTAAAGTCGGGCACGTAAGCGTCGTTCGGCACTTTCTGATCGTTCACTATCACTTGAAGCGAGCTGATGTCGTAATGCTTCATCTCGAACGGGTTCTTGGTGTAGCTACCGTTGAAGGCGTCGTGGTCCAGGAAGCAAATCATCATCGACTTGGGAAGCTGGCCTGTGTTGGAGTGCGTGTAGCTGTGATCTCTGTTACCTTGAGGGATGGCGTACGTCGTCACCTCCACTCTGTTCACCGGGTAGTCGAAGGGGCCGTGTTCTATCACTGCTCTTTCGTGCGTTTCCGCTACAGCGTCCGCCACCAACACACGTCGCACGTAGAGCTTTGCTTTGTAGATCTTCAATTTGTAGCCTGCGTCAGGGGCGCACATCAGATAGAAAGAGGGCGCTGCCTGTTTCAGAGTGAGATTGATTTCTGTCTCTCCAACGATGAGCTTCGGTTGATGAGTCAGGTCAAAGTGCAGTCGCGCCATCAGCGAAAAGCGCTGGTTGGAGATTAGCTTCCTGCGCGCAACGTACCCCGCATTCGCGTTAGTCAACGTGTCAAACTGACCAGGCGTATCTTCATGCCACCCCTGGGCGCTCATGACGCCGCACTTCCCGTCTTTGTTGTAGTTGAGTAACCCTTCCAAGTAAGCTCGGTAAGGGTAGGTCTCGGTGTTGCCAGACACTTTGAAACCGCCGATGGAGACTTGGACGTCTTTGAAGAGCGAGTGAGCCAAGTTGTTCACCGGAGCTACCGCGTCGGTGTCCTCTAGCGCCGCTCCGTTCGCTTTCAGCACTTGACATTCCAGATGAAGGTAATTCTCGTTCAGGTCTGTGTACTCTTGCGACTTGTTGATGGTGAAATTTATGTTACCTCCATCCTCTAAAGAGTTTTTTGTTTCTATCCCGAGGAAAGAAGACTTTAAGATAGTAGTCTGAGTCGGCGCTACGGTGTGCAGGTCGAGCTCAGAGAGCGCGCACTCGTTACTGCTCTCGTGTACGTAAGCCATTGTGTTCTCTCTTCACGCGGACGACAGACTGACGCCGGCCGCCTCCAGTCTTTTTATTTATACCTAAGCGCCTAGGCGCTTACCGGTCGAATACATCCCCTCTACGTCTCTTGCAAGAGCCACCACCCGTCTGAGGAGAACGCCGGCGACGTTTCGACCCTTTCTTAGACGCGCCAGTTGTCTTTCCTCCTGAGAACGCCGTACTCGCCAGTCTCTTCAGAGCGCCTGCGCCTCGGTCTTTCACGCTGCTCTTTAAAGTCCGACCCGCCAGCACATCTTTAGCTACACCCACACCGGCGCGGAGCAGCGTTTTTCCCACTGACTTCAATAGCGGGGTAGCCGAGCGCATCAGACCTAACAGAGCGCTGCCCAAACCGTGCCCGCTCTGGAAAGAGCGCCCGCTGTACACGTTGATGCCGTTGCCCAGCTGCGCGTTGTAGTAATCGCTGTACCCTCTGCCGACGGTGCGCTTGGGTGGAAAGTATGGAACGCGTTCACGCATCATTTTTTTTTGTTTTAGTGCTCAATAGGTCTCAGATGAAGTGTCACGGTCACATCGCCTCTACTGAATGGGATGGAATGGCCGGATCGGTCTCTTAAATAGATGCCGACCTCGGTAAACCTCTTGGATTTCAAGGGGAAATAATCCAAATGGGGAAAACTGATAGCTTGCACGCCACCTCGACGCCTTCCGCCTCTGTCCACCGCGACGCAGCGTAACAGCGGCACTTGCATGTCGCCCACACGTCTCTCCTGGATCATGTCGGTGTATATGTACACAGAGTGCACGTCCCTGAAAACATCCATCGAGTAGGCGCCGGTAGTCGGCGACGCGAAACACGTCTCCTCTCCGAAGCCTAGAACACATGCGAGATGCTGAGTCAGCAGGATAGCACAGTGTCTCGGCGGTTTGATGGTGACGTGTTTCGTCTTGGAGTCGTACGATAAGATCCCCATCGGTTTGAGCAGGAAGCTGGAGCCCTCTAGTCTGTCATCTCGCAACGTCTCACTCAAGCGCTCGACTAGGGTGTGGTTGGTTCCGGTGAAAATAGGAGGTATCTCGAATATGTTTGGCATAAAACTGCGCACTCCCATGTCTTTCTCCATCTTTTCGATCATCTGTCTTGCTTGATCGCTGATCGCCTTCTTCTTCACGGCCGGGGACAAGAACTGCTTGTATACGACATTCGTCTGTCTCAAGTCGACCTCTCTCTTGAACCTTTTTGTTTCCGGTTTCAATCGCTGCTCTTCCGACGTGTCTGACATCTCTTCCACCGTTACATAGCTCGCTTCCTTCACACTCAGCGGGTATTTTGGGCTGAAGATTAGCTTGCTCAGACCGTTCGCGTTTTTCATTCCCCTCCAGTCTACCTGCGGTTTTCTTCTTTCGGCGAATTTAGCGTCTTTTAAAACGTTGATCGCCTCAGCTAGTGAACCCTTGGTGCGCAGAGGAACAACGATGATCAAGTCGTCGTGCACGTTAGTCCATTCTGTAGGGAGGATGATCTCAGTCAGAGCCGCTTCGTACGCTTCGGGCAGAAGGAGCGGCGAGTCGAAGTGAGTTCGGAAAGACGTCAAGCTGTTGTCAGGATAATACTCCATAGAGCTGTTGCTAGGTAGGGTGATGTTCATTTTTTTCTACGTTATTTTTTTGACGGGGATCCACTCGTTGAACTTGTCGTCGTAACCTAACCAACGTACGAAAGCTAGCTCTTTACCGTCGACGGTCTTGCGGCGCAACACCTTGTCTATCAGGTAGTTGTTGTCGTAACGACTCTTGTACACCTTCTGAACCTCGTCTTTTAGCTCGAACCCTCTGCTTCCCAACGTTTTAGCAACGTCGACCACTTCCTCGCGCCAGTTTCCCTCGTACCCTTTGTCAAAGGCGCCTTTAGTTCTCAACATCCTCACTCTGTCACCCGGAGCGATGACGTCGACGGCACACGTCTTTGTTTTTTTCTTCTTTTTCCATATTTCGTCGATTTGTTTGTTAGTTGGGAGATCTTGTCGGTAGAAAACTGTTTCGCTGTTTTCCGAGCTGACTTGAGCCGGCGCCATTTTCAACGTCTTGTGGTGAGTGCGATTGTAAGAAGACACTACATGGTGCAGTACGTCTACGTAGCGATACGTGCGCTTGTGTGTGAAATAACGCCACAGCTTCTCCTTCAGACTGCGGTTCAAGCGCTCCACTAGACTAGCTTTGATGTCGTCGTTCTCGCCAGTGAAAAACTCTATGCCCTCACTCTTCAAGTGATCTTGAAAGATCTTGTTCACAAACTCTTTCCCCTCGTCAGTCTGAACAGTGCGCGGTTGTCTCTCGCCAGTGTCTGTCATCTTTTGGAAGGCCTCGGTAACAGCAGCACACTCTTGGATTTAATGGGAACGGCCCACGCATACCTAGAGAAAACGTCGATCGCCGTCACCACGTACCGGAAGCGGTCGTTGTGAGACGCCAAAGCCTGCATGTCCATCAGATCTATCTGCCACTGCTGATCGATTGCACCGGTTATAGTCTTGTTCCTTGCGAATTTTCTCCGAATGGGTTTATGTTTCGTGTAGGCGTCCAGCGACACTAAAACATCTCGGATGATGGCCGGGTTTAGGTGGCGAAAATGATGTTTCTGGAGTTTAGTCACGCTAGTGAAACTGGAGGGTGCTTTGACGTCGGTATATTTAGCTACTACGCGCTTCTTTTCCTTCTTGGTCAGTCTCTTCACCGGTTTTCCCATCGTCGGCCTGATGGAGTAGCACCAGGAGCGGGAGTGTACGACGCCTGCGCTAGGGGGCCATCCATTAATTACATACGCATCAAGGGGGGGTGGGGGGGTCAGGCCAAATGCGTACAGATGCGTACAGGGGGAGTGGGGGGGGTCTAGGCCCATTTTGGCGTACGCATTGTGTACGCATAAGGGCCGATTTTCTGGCAATTTAGACTGAAATTGGTGCCTTTTTGGGTCCAAATATCCAGCCAAATTTAGAAAATTCTCTTGGAAAATACTTGTCAGAAAGGTCGCATATGCTGGTAGATCAATGCATGGGTCACAGTACCTAAGGCCAAAAAAAAAAAGATTTGTTTCAGGTCACCCGACCGACCCTATCAAAAGAGGGCCAACCCTACGTTTTTTTTATGCAATTTTGAATTTTTTTTCATGTTTTCACCCCTTTTTGGTCAATTTTGGGGGGGTTAAAAAAAGTTGGGTAGTACATTCATGTTAAAAAATAAAAATAATAAAAAATAAAAATCCGACCTACCGACCCTACATTTTCCTCCCATGTTACCTAAAACAAACCTTATTTTTTTTGGCCTAAATAGACTATATTTAGTTTGGACCTCCCCCCCCCCTCCCTTCCCCTTCATGGAGTGTTATCTCTTTTTGATTCCTGATTTGTTGAAAGATATTTTTTTTGAGAATTTGCTGCTATGTAAAGGTTGGTGTACGCACATGTATGGAACTAAACATGCAAAACCCTTTTTGTGGGGAGAGCGGGGGGGGGGGTCTAGGTTGCTTCAGGGCTGAATCATTCATTGCCAGCTGCGGGGGGGGGGGGGGGGTTGGCTTGGTGGATGTAGTGGGGGGAGGGAGGGGACTAGAAAAGCCTCCATGCTCGGGAGGTGAAATCTCCACAGAAATGCAGAAATCCACGGTTTTTATTTTCACAGGGACAGTTCCTGAGATTTGTCCAGATGCAATGAGAAATTTGTTTCCATTATGTAGGGGGGGGGGACTTAGAAGTATTGTCAAACCAGAACATCAAAATACATGATATTTCACCATTCTGCTTCTACATTTTCAAATTTTCTTGGGAGGGGGGGGGGGTGGCATGCCCTCAAACCCCCTAGTAGTGTTAACGTATATAATTTGCAAGGGTTTGGAGTCCCATCGTCACTTTAAGCAGCATCTTCAGAGGAAACCATTTTTTTCATTTCACACCCCTGATCCTGGGGGGGGGGGGCTATTTGCTACAGGCGCATGCGATTTTAGGGGGGGGGCTATTTCTCAAAATTCAAATGTAGGTGGGGGGAGGGGGGGGTTAGGGAAATCCCCCTAGCCCCCTCCCCCAGCCACTAATAAATGACTCGGCTCTTAGCTCATTGGTGGTGGGGAGGGTCAGATCCAAAAAAGGGACAGGTACACAGGTCCATAAAAGTTCCTCCCCCTACATATGCACCAAAAATTTGGCCTATAGGTTCCCCCATAAATGACTATGTCTCACGAAAATGATGCAGGTCTGGCACTCAGAGGAAGAAAATATTTGTTTCACAATAAGATCTTATCCCTTCAAATGGGTTTACTATAGATGCTAGGGTATCATGTCATGGGGCTAATCCTTCTTAAATATATACATGGTTGCCATGGTAACCAATCCAAACAAGGAATATGGTGGCTACTGGCGTCTATATGACAAGCTAGTGCATATTTCTCTATGGGCCTTATTTTAAAAATAATTGACAATGGCCTGTCTACTTCTATTGGAAAATGAGGGTATAACTTTATTCCTTCAAGTAAGATAACAAGATGCAGCCTAAACCCTACTAAGGAAAATGAGATAAGGGGATGAAAATTGAACTTTGCAATATTTAGTGATTTTCCTGTTTTACAATTTTGCAGTCTTACTATATCTACCCTAATTTGTCTATGTTGATTAATCCTTGCCTAAGTAATAGCAGAGACCCTTGCCTACGTGTAGGTATATTACAAGATGCCCAGGAAATAGATAGGTTCTTACTACAGTCATATTCAAGTGCTCATTTCACCTTGTCATATAGACGCCATCCAGTCATATAGACGCCATCATGTCATATAGATGCCACTTTCCCAGGCCCTTTTTCATTGCTTGAAGGTGGGAGGGCCATGATATCTGATGTATGACAATATTTTCAGTGCAGAGGTAGGATGCATAAGTTGAAAAGAATGAAAGATGATAGGAATTGAAGGTATGCAAGAATATAATTCACCTTGTCATATAGACGTCCTCATGTCATATAGACTCCATCCTGTCATATAGACGCCACCTTGTCATATAGACACCCATTCCACCCTAATGCTGTATTTCTCCTGCATATAGCACTGCTTGGACCGTGATATTTCACATGTGGGTAAAAACTTAGTGGGGCTATTTAATGTATGACTTGGAAATAACCTAAAACAATAATTGTGGGAAATATCATCCTGAAATATTACAGTGTCATATAGACGCCACTGTGTCATATAGACACTTTTTCCACTCAAATATTGTGTTTCTCTTGAATATAACACAATTAGAATGATGTTATTTCATATGTGGATAACGTTGTAGTTAGGCCATATAATGTATGAATTCGAAATGATTAAATATAATAATCGTGGGAAACATAGTCCTGAAACTTTACCCTGTCATTATAGACGCCATTGTGTCATATAGACGCCTTTTCCACACTAATAGTGTATTTTTATTGAGTATAACACTGTATAGGATCATGATATCTCATATGTTGGTTATTTTTTAGTAGGACCATATGGCAAATGGGTTGGGAATGATTAGATGCAAGTAGGATTGGAAACAGAGTCCTGGTAAATTTTTGTGTCATATAGACGCCGTTGTGTCATATAGACGCCAGGCAGTGCCAGACCTGCACCATTTTGGTGAGACACAGTCAAATGCCATGTGGGGGGGGGGTCAAAGTGAAATGAGTATGTACGCATGGGGGGGGGGGGTAGTCCAAATGCGTACATGGTGCAACAGGGGGGGTGGGGGGGTCCATTTTGGGCAAAAATGTGCGTATGTAATTAATGGATGGCCCCTAGGCGGTTGCGACTTTTCTTTTTCTTACTCGCCGCGCTCCTATATGACGACGGTTTCACTGTAGTCGGAGTTTGGAAAAGTTCACTGCCCTCGTCGTCGTCAGAGGATTGATCGTCCACCTGGAAAGAAGAGTCTGCTGCTGCTGCTGCTGCTGCTGCTTCTTCTTCTTCTTCTTCTTCTTCTTCCGAGTCGAAGCTCGGTCGTTTCCGACCTCTGTCAGTAAGCCGTGTGTCCAAACATCGGCCAGGTCTGCTCGCTTTATACAGATGGTTTCCGATCAAGGAGTCTGTGGGATCTGTTTCGTGCAGCGCTTTTGTGAACGGAGAGTAGCCCGCCGGTCTGTTCGCCGTCTTCCTGAACCTGGCGGCGTCGCTCAGTAATTCCACTATGTTGATGTGACGCTCAGGTGGTATTCTCCGACCCGACATCTCGCGCACCGCACCGTCCTCGTTCCACTTGACCACACCGGATTTCTCCAATTTATTGTACAGCGCAGCGGTCCGGATGCGATTCCTCTTGGGAACTTGGTTCACCAACCGCTCAAGTAGGGACGCGCTGGCTTCTTCAGCAGACTGACGTAGGTGAGCCGGTGGCGAAGAAGTGTAGGACGAAGAGATGTTGCTGTTGTTGGGATTCGCGAGAAAAAATTGCAATCTATTCAACAACCTTCGGTATTTCAACATTTTCTCGCGCGATACCAAAGTGGGATCGTTCAACACTAAGTCCAAGTCCCTGTAGATAAACTGTAGCACCTGGTGCAATGCCGCGTTGGGATGAAGGGATTGTTCTGCCTGCTTGTGGTAATAGGCCATATCGGTAGGTAGGCGGGCGGCGGTGGCAGGGGTGGAAGAGGAGGCGGCGGAACTCTCGTTCTTTTCACTACGCTCATCAGGAAGAGGAGGAAGGTTTGGAGCAGTAGAAGTACTAGCAGCAGCGACTGCAGTAGTAGCAGCGCTAGTAGTAGCAGCAGTGGGCACATGATGAAGTAGACCTGCTCGTGATGATTTGTAGAGCGTCTCAGGATCAACGAGCGCTAAGCGTTTGTAGTGTTGTTGCTACTCTGAGTCTGTCATGGGGGCGACGGTGGCGATGGCGCTGGCGGTGGTGGTACTGTCGGCGAGTAGGTGTCGAATGAGGTGTCTCATATACGGAGAATGCTCTTTATAAGCGGTAAGGCCATCCCTATGAGAGCCGGAATGAGGAAACCTCCCTCTTGTACCAAGACGCGTCTCTTTTTTTTTATGGGAGTAGATTTTTTGCCGACCCCCCTCAACACGTCAGCCGATTCTCGAAGCTTGTCCAGTTGTTTGTCGCTGAGCGGGATGTTCCCTACGAGTAAATTGTGACAGATCTCACTCAACGCTGCGATCAGATCGTCGCTTCCAGAGTCTATTAGATGCGAGCAGTCCTTTGGCGAGCACTTAGCTAAGTGCTTGAGAGTACCAAAGTGTCATTCAAGTAGATGAGAAGCCATTTTTGCTACTACTTTCTCTTCTTCTTTTTTTTGTCTAGCGGAACGAATACTAGCTGAGAGTGTATGGATGTCAAAGAGGAGCGTATTCTCAGATCGTCAGGTGTTGACTGCTTGAAGTCCAGAAGGAGGTATGAGTGAGGTCGCTTGAGTTCATGGGTAAATATACTAGAGAGGGCCGCCGCGTTGGAGGGAAACACCTGGCGAGACAGACTAGCTATTTGCCCCATGTCGCGCGGGTTCTTGAAAGCGATCATGTAGTGAACGTTCAGACTCATAGTTCGAAAGTCGGGTGATTTCTGGAATAGGTTCTGAGTGATATATATGACGCTCACGTTCCAGTGATGGGAGTATTTAGTAAAGATGTCAGCTACCACTTGCTGATTGGAACTGCTCATCAGATCGTCCAATATCAGTAGAGTGTGTGGTCGTAAAGCGTCTTCTGCTACTTCCACGTCTCCCGCTATAGACTCTTTGTTAGGAAGACCTTCTCTGAATTCCACACCGTACTGATTTTGCATTTTTTCAAACAGAGGTTGCCACTCGCCGTAATGGTAAAAAGTCTTTTCCACCGGCGGCGTGACCAAATTGTTCACATCGCTCAGAAATTGATCCACCAAGCGCGATTTTCCACAACCCGACGGACCGCTAATGATACAACTAAAGGGTCCTTGTAGTCGAGCGTCGAAATGAATTTCTGTGAAGAGTTTGCTTTTACTACTCGACATTTTTGTTTTTTTCAGCACGCGTCAGAGAGTAGTTGTGTGTCTGACTGTCTGCTGTGTTTCTCACTCGAACGTTCGGTAGTGAATGGTTGTGGAGAAAAGTCAGCGGACCTTTTTATTGATACCGGACGGCGTCACAGTAGCGGCGGCAGAAGTGTCTTTTTTTTCTTTTTATTTTTGCGATAAAATTCTATTTTCACTCAATAGTCATAAATGTTTGTATCAGACTCCAGAGGAGTCTGATACAAATATTTATTTTTTAAAAAAAGAAGAGGAGGAGGAGGAGGAGGAGGAGGAGGAGGAGGAGGAGGGGAGGAGGAGAGAAAATTGCAGATCAATCTTTTTTTTTTTTGATCATTTAGGCAAAGCTCGTCGCTTTGCCGCTTTTTTTTCTTTTTCTGTGTTGTGACACGATCGTCTCGAAAAAGCAATAAGGAGTGCGAGCGCGGCGGTGACAAATACATATTGGAGCGTATGGTTTAAAATAGTGCGTCCCTATCTTCTTCAATTCGGCTGCATTGTAATATGCGGGATAACAAGTGACGACGTCGAAACGTTTAGAGACCGTGTTCACGTCGGCCACAACGCGCGCCCACCGAGTGGGAGCTGCAGTCACTTCCAAAAAACCGATCGGCTTGTCGAATCGTTTCATAGCACTTATTCTCACTTTATAAGAGGAGGCAGGGTGAGGGGAGTAGCAGCGCTCTTTCTTTTCATGAAACGCCCAACGAGTGGGGGCGCTGAGAGCGGCTATTATGCAATGGTGGAGTAAATACGGTTCTGAGAAGACGGCTCTCGGCCATGTCGCTACGTTTTCCTTTTCCGCTCTTGTATAACGACGATTTCTTTGGCACTCGGCTTTGCTTTTCTCGAGAATTCGGAACGCTTCAAGAGAAGCGTGAACCTCAACTACGTGACGCTCTCCTTTGAGATAAAAAAATAGCCGGGCAGTTGAGGAGGGCACTTTGTTCGCGTGTCCGTCTTTTAAAAACTCGCGCCCTCTGCGGCGCCATATTTCTTTCCTCCGAAAAAAAAAAGACTGAGTGAAAATAAAAATTTTAAAACAAAAAGCTCAAAGAAAAAAAATAAGCAATAAGCAGACTCAGCTCGAAATTCCCTGCTGGCGTGATGGCGGTGACGGTAGGGGCGGCCGGGTGACTGCAGGCGGTGGCGGCGGTCGGCTGGCCGGCGGTGGTGGTGACGGCGGCGATGGTAGAAGGGTGTGTGGAAAGAGAATACATCTCAGTCTTTTATAGGAGCGGCGAGAGTTCGACTTAGTCTGACATTTTCAGCTGTCGCATGCTGACCTGCTGCTATCATAAGAGAAACAAAAGCCCTAATCACGCTTTTCAGCTGGATCCTTCCACCCACCAGTCATGGATCCAGATGGGAGGGTGGTTTAAAATTAATCCGTGTACCGACTGTCATACAATAGTGTAATTAGTTGAACGCGTGTTACCTGTATAAAGGATTAGCAGGTCATGGGCTTAGAGTGTGTATAGAAAACAACTACAGGTAGCGTGAACAAAGCGACCCCCTCCCTTTCTGTCACTCTGTCTGTGACTAGAGGGTGCGCGTGTGGTAAGCGACTTAAATCTAAAGAAAAAAAATCACCCTCTCCTGTCGTCAGCAGTCAGCTGGCCGGCGGCTGGAAAATGTGATTAGAGGGATGATGAGCGCGTAGTAAGCGACTTAAGGCTAATCTAAAGACCTGCCGTGAGTGGGCAGCTGGCCGGTGGCTTGAAAAAAGGGGGGAGTAAGGGTATATAAGGGGGAGTGAAACCGTCTTCGTCATCATCATCATCATCATCATCATCATTCTCTCTACTACTACTACTACTACTACTACTACTACTACCACCACCACGCCTCAATTTGCAGATCACCATGATGGAAAGTTACGACCGTGACATGAAGCGGTATGATGAAGCAGCGCGCGAATG
This sequence comes from Harmothoe impar, assembly GCA_947462335.1. Classification (NCBI taxonomy): domain Eukaryota; kingdom Metazoa; phylum Annelida; class Polychaeta; order Phyllodocida; family Polynoidae; genus Harmothoe; species Harmothoe impar. The sequence goes on along the minus strand of OX381707.1, from coordinate 46,243,016 downwards.
TGAAGCTGCTGCTGTAGCCGCTGCTACTGCTGCTGCTAGTGCTGCTCATCGTGCTACTGCTGCATTTACTGCGGCTGTTAGTGACGCTGGTTGTGATGGCGTTGTTGTTGTTGCCGCTGCGGCTGTGACTGCTGCTGTTGCTGCTGCCGATGCAGCTACTAATGCCGCCGATGCCGACGCTGCTGCTGCTGATGCTGTTGCGGCTGCCGATGTCGCCGCTGATGTCGCTGCTGATGTTAGGACTGCTGCTGCTAGTGTACGCTCTGTTGCCCTTGCTACTGCCGCTGCTGCTGTTGTTGCTAATGCTCACGCTACTGCTGCTGCCGCTGCTGCTGCTGCTGCTACCGCTGCTGCCGATGCTGCTGCTGATGCTGCTGATGCTGCTGATGCTGCTGATGTTAGTAGTCGCGTCGACAAAGAATCGTCATTTGTCACACTTAAGCCTCCAGTTGAATGCGCGACGGGTAGTAGGGCTACCAACGCGACGGCCGGATGGTGCAAATGGTGTCGTCGCTTCTGCTCGTGCTCTTGCTTTTCTTCCTGCCCTACCTGCTGCTGCTACAGTATAATAGTGTTATAGTGTTTGAATGAGAACGCGCGTACTTACACATAGACACTGTAACAGATGTGCTTTTTGAAAATATTATTTTAGCATAACATGAAAAAAAAAGAAATTATCTTGTTGTGTTTTATTTTCTATATATAAGTTATATAACTTTTTTTTGTTTGTTTACAGTCACGTGTCACGCGGTGTTGTTAACAAACAAGAGAGCCACGTGGTGTTGTTTACAAACAAACCCTAAGTAGGTCACGTTACCATAGTTACCAGAATGCTGGCTTCTGATTGGCTGAGCCTAAGTAGGTCACGTCACGTAAGTAGGTCATGTTACCATGGTTACCAGAATGCCAGCCTCTGATTGGCTGGGAGCTTCTAAGTAGGTCAGTAGGTCACCCAGAATGCTGGCTTCTGATTGGCTGAGAGTCCTAAGTAGGTCACGTTACCATGGCAACGGGTCACGTGACCAAATGGCGGCCTCTGATTGGCTGCATATCGAGTGAGTAATAAACAGTACTTAAGCATGGTCCCGTTCCGATACATACTATACTACTAGAGTTTCTTTTGTCCAAACAAAAGAGCCCTTGCATTGTTCACTGATTCTGCATGTGGCACCCTATAGATGTGGCAAACAAACTTCTGTGCTGATTTGAACACATCCTCGGACGGGGGATTTTCATCCTTTCCAATGGTGTCAAGGAGGTTGATGAAGACATCAAATGGGGTTTGCTTGGAACGATGAGAAATGAATAATGTTGAGTCTGAGCCTGTCAATGCATGGAATGCAGGAAGTGAAGTATGGGGACCATCAGGCATTTTTCTGAAAGTTTCATGTATGGCAATCAACTTTGGATTCTCACCAGTTCCTGCTCGTAGCCACAGGTCTTTGCAACCAATGCGCTCATAGTTGGCAAGCAGGAGAACCAGTATGTCTTTGTCCCTTGCCTGTATGACTATTGTGTTGGAGGAGCAGTTGATGGCATGCAAGATGATATGAGTGTCTACCTCCTCGTGATCACCTTTCAAGCCAGATGTGTCTAATGGGAGTGTGGTCGTTACCTCCTCGGGATCATGGAATGTTCCACCCATTACAACCATTTTGTGCCTCACTGTTTTCATTACATGCTCCATAAGGAAAGTATAGAGTTCCCTCTCGTTTTTTGGGTGTGCAATGAAAGTCCCCAATCATCAGGGAGAGGAACAGTTTCCTTTAGCACCATCCTACGAATTGGCCTTTTGTTGTTCTTCCGTTGCTTCCTTGTTTCAGCCTTGATGCTTTTGTCTCTGTATTGATCACCTACCAAATCAATCCTCTAATAGTTTTCTCTGATTCTTAGAATGGTGTTGACAAATATGTTTGCTAAGTCCCTGAAAACCTTTGCTCATTCAGGTTTGCCCAATGCATGTATTGTGGCCAAAACATATATCATTTGTTGTGTGAATTGAAGTTTGGCAGGCGTTGTCTTTAGTCAGGCTACGTATGAGGAGTGATTTATCACCACTCCTCAACCTTCCAATTGCTTCTGCAAGAGACAGAGGTACTGCCATTAGCTCATGCTCCAAGATCTTGTTCAAATTCACAGTTCTTCCAGCAGCAAATGAAGTTGTATTACATTTCTGTCAGCTTTCAACACAACAGTTTCCCCTTTTGCTTTCATTTTCTTTTCAACCTTGTAGAGATTTGTGAATGTCATTGGATTGTTCTGCTTGATTGAGCTGTGGAATTTTTCCGATTTCTCAATGAATCTCTCCACAACAAAGTGCTCTAGTTGATCTGGTCCTTTTGGAAGAGCTGATGCTAATACATCCTGAAACGCAGGTGTTGCCAGATCTTTGTTTGCAATGTTATGGAGTAGCTCTGTTTGTGTGAATACCTCCACGCTCTTTAACTTTGTTCCTACCAACTCACCCATAACCAAATCAATCAAGGTCCATTTCAAGGAACTTAATCTACAGGCCATGACAGATATTCAGCCTGTGATTAATCTATATAATCACACCTAAAAATGATATCTAAAACTAGCCAATTCTTACAGTTCCTGATCCTTGCACTGCAGGAGAGTTGTGATCATTGTGGTATATATGTACAGTCACCTCCCTCTATGAAGACCACACAAGGGGGTGCCAGAAGGAGGGGCTATTGGCTAGTGAGACCCTTTAATGGGCTTATTGTGCGTTATGCCATTTTGGGATGATTATGGATGGATCTGAACCTGCTGTGTCTATCATTGGGGCTGCATTCATACCTGATTAACCTATAATGTATGGTGAATTATTGGTCACCAGTGCTTCATTCATGCATAATGACAACAACTGAATGTGTAACTTGAAGTATCATGTGATCCTTCAATGGTTAAAGGGAAACTTAGATATATCAATTTATTTAACACAAAACGAAGCCTTCTTAGGCGTTAATTGTAACCATGGTTACCATAATGGTAATTCATGAAAATGCCTCTCTATCAGACCTTTCATTTAAGGAATTCCCTGACTAAATATGGTAATAAACAGCCCTTTAGGACAATGAAATGTGGATTTTTGTCAGAAATCTGTGTTTTAGGGGTGTTTTGACCCCCTTTTATGAATTTCTCAGTTTCGCAAGTACTTTTTTTGTAATCTACACAAAAAATTGGTCCTAGAAAAATGGCTTGCAAAACTTGACTCAGAAATGCCTCTAGAAAGTTTTAGGACAACATTTCTCTGATTCAATTACCTACTAGAAATACATGTTAACACTACCCGACACTCTTCAGGCCACTGCGGTTACATGAGGGTAGGGTAGACTGACCTAAAGGTAACCACGTACCATAATTATGTAGTCATTCGTGTATGGTATTGTATTTATTTGTCCTTTGCTGGAAAGAGTATCACTTAAAGTATACTGTGATACACACAAACAGAGCTAATCATGAATGAATGACGACAAAATTGAGGTGGTGATCTCATGGTACGTGGTTACCTTTAGGTCAGTCTACCCTATGTCTGGACTGCAGTGTGAGAGGTCAGGGCTGGATCAAATCTTGCCAGGGTTTAACATGTATCGTTTGCAAATGCTTGCAAGAAATTCTGCATTACTTATGCCTCTATAATATGTATTGATTAGAAGAAAGTATAGCTTTACTAGAGTAGAAATACTTTCTTTCTTATGGACATTCGAGAGACAACATCGGGACTGGAGTTGGTTCAGGAGGGAGCCACTAGATAGGGATATAGTGGTGCTAAAGTGTTAGGTTTCTAGTTCTGTAAAGCCGTTCGGGGGAACGTGTGCATGTATACCTCCACTCTGTTTGAGCTCACAGCGACCCCAACACTGACACAGGTCACATATAAATGGCATCTGAGGCTGCCCCGCAGTGAATAATGCTCGACACTGCGGCGGGTCCAGCTAGAAAGATGGCGTCTTGTGCTGCCAGCACAGTCGGCAGCAGACGCGTTAATTCCCTGGCGCAGCGGCCTGTGTCCCTTCATCTCTATGCCAGGTATTGGCGGGAAACGTCAGGCCTGTCACGTGAGGGTCGGATGGTACTATAAGACGACGTTTCGTCGTATGCTGGACAACTTCCTTGGCCTAAACGGCCGATGCTATCTGCACGCCTGAGTCGTGCGAGTAGCGCACGTTATTCAGACTCTCTCAGAGTGGGAATAAGGGGTTTAAATTACAGTTCTTACCGGTATTTCCACACGGCATGGGGTGTGCATAACACATGTTATTGACAATGTGGTGTAGGAAAAGGGGGCACCCCCTCTCCATCACAGAAAGGGGGGGGGGGGCTGAATATGTTTGCTCCCCCCCCCCCCCAATTTATCAAGACCCTATAATATGATATACACGTTTCACAAACCTTACCTCTGCATACAGGAAAAGGTGGGGGGTAGAGGGGCCTGGGTCCTAAACAGAATAAAAGGAGGCTAAAACATTACTTTTCTATACAATACAACAATAAGTGTGTATATGTGCCATCCTACATGAAAGCCGATGCTTAAAGCTGGCTGAAGTGCCCCCCCCCCCCCATGAAGATATCTGCTTCCTACGCCTCTGATACATCGTGTGAATTAGGGTGCGTAGTAAAGGTGTTATTCACACACTGTTGTACGAATTATATTAGTTTCAATAAAATGTACATTAGTGTACAAAAGACATGCATGTCATAGACGTAATCCTGTATTTTATTGAGCTGGTTGGGGTAGTTGTCCTGATTGGATTTAATTTTCCACTGCTGAAATGCCAGTTGTGTATTCAATATTCAAATTGTCTTGTATATACTATTCCAGTGGACAATCCGTACTCTAAACGTTTTCTTTGAAACGGATCCCAAGGTCTCTTAATCGGTAGCATCCATTGCATCATGCGCTCTCTAGTCCTTATGTCTCCGACATCCAACGCAGGCCCCTCCAATAATGTCACCATAATCAATATTAACCGGCAGCGTCATACATACACTTATATATTACTTTTGGGGCATTAGGTTCCACCTAAGCAGCATTTTTACGTTTCTGTAATAAACTTGAGAGCGTCAGCATACATGTAATTTCCTCACAAATTTGATTTCATACATCGAATTATTGAATCAAACAGGTGTTAAAAGTGCACACAGCATAATTCGACCACTGAAATATATCATAGTAACATTCCTATTTAAAATGTTTTATGACGATAGGCATGGTCATCATCAGGTGTCACTATTTTGGTGAAATTCTCTCCCCCTCAACCAGCCAAATGCCTAACTCTCTGCCGTGGTGATTGGATCGCCGAGGGAGTTATGCATATAGCTACTAGTCACACGCATGGTCTTAGATTATGACAGCTGTGGTAGCGGATGCATGTCCACCAAGTGATGGTCATAATGAAAGGCGTTATGCACACAAAGTCCTGTTTAATTTAGGATCGCACACAAATTTCAAATTATATGTTCATTCCTAAATTGGTGATAGATATCCCGTGAGAGGGAAATAATATGACAAAAAATCAGTGATTATTCGACTGCGCCTTAAAGTTGCCTTAAGTTGTCTATGCATAGGGGCGTACTAAAAATGACTAAACCTACATTGCTCTACACCCGATGTATTAAGGGCCGACTACAAGTTGCCATGGGTTATGTATGTGTGCCTTTATAAAAGGGCTAAGGGCAGCAAGCGGTGACACCATCCGGGACCTGACACACAAAATGCCCCCGACCTGCGGCACCTGATGCTACTCGCCTGTCTACACACGTCACGGCGGGCGCTTTGAAGGCAGACTGCAGTGACGTGTCTAACGACCTCCTGACGTAGCTCACGTCGTGGCAGGCCTGACGTATGACAACGGACCATGGAATGACGACATAAGACGCAGCACCTGATCATAACGCGGCTTGCAGGACCCCCCCCCCCCTGACACACGTCTCCAAAACCCAGGTTGTGCCGCAGCTGGATTACTGGGTGTTGTGTACGTACCATACGACGACGTCTATCCTACTACGAGTGCCGACTCCCGTGCACGGCAACACCTACGGTGTTTCTACTGACCTTGTAACATGATGCCGTCTATGAATAAACCACGGGACTTCACGAACATAACAATGGCGAACGAGGACGGGATCCAAAGAACTCACGCATAAAACTCGATTTTCTTGCTGTCACTAAAAGTGATTCTCCTGCAGAAATCGACTATAAGCTAAGTAAAAAGGCCAAGAAGCCATTCCTACCAAAATTGGATGAACTCCCATTGATACACTGTGAAAACTTGGTTGTGAAAAGTGAAGTCCCTGAAACTGAAAGTAGACTCCAGATCCCAAAAGTGAAAGTGAACTCCATGAAAGTGAAAGTAGATCTCTGAAACTAAAAGTGACTGTGCATTGTGTAGGCTAGGCCCTATATCTACAAGTGTTGATCTACAAATGAGTGACTCTGAAATAAGTGATCTTGAATCTGAGGCTGGGAGTCTACATCTAGAAAATATGGCTGAAGCTAGGAATGTTGTGAGTGCCATAGGAGAGTTTAGTCCCAATAAAGAAAAGTGGGCTAATTATCAAAGAAGGTTTAATGCTTGGATGAGAATAAACAAAATCCAGAATGATGAAAAAATTGATGCCTTCATATCTATGGTGGGACCTGAGGTTGTGGATCTTTTGGTTGCATTGTGTGCCCCTGCTGAAATTGAGACCAAAACATATGCCCAGCTAACAACATTGATTAGTAACCATTACACCTCAGGGTCCAACGAGCTAATCGAGAGCTTCAAGTTTGATGAGAGGAGACAGGGTGATAATGAGTCTGTCGCAGACTATATAGTGGCTCTAAAAAAAATCAGTATACACTGCGGGTTTGGGGATGAAGACCAAATCAAAAAGAGGCTAAGAAACCGCCTGGTTACCGGGTTGAGATCCCCTGCAATCAAAAACAGACTATTAGGCTTGGGGGCAGGGTTGACATGGGAGAAAGCCGTAGATATAGGCACGTCCATGGACACGGCTAGCCATGGTAATCAGCTCATGGGGCCTACCCATGAGGTCAACCGGGTTCAACGTGGTAGCTACAAGAACAAAGGAAAAGCCCGCACTAAAAATAAGTGTTATCGTTGTGATGGCGACCACGAGGGCCGGTGCCCATTCGAAACGGAAAAGTGTTTCAACTGTGATAAAATTGGACACATTGCCAAGGCTTGCAAAACGAAGTCTGCTCAAGGTCAATCTCAGTCGAGAGGTAGCTCACGTCCATACCGTGGCCGCGGAAGAGGTCGCGGGCGAGGCCAAGGCCGTGCACATTACGTCGATGACGACGAAAAACAAGAGGAAGAGGTCAGTTACGCATCACTGTTTGAAGTTAAAAGCGGAAAATACGGAGAAATAACAGTGAATGCCCGTGTCGAAAACAACGAAATGACATTTGCTTTAGACACGGCATCGGCAGTTTCGATTGTCGGTGAGGACGACTACAAAGAATTCTTCCCCGATTTTGAGTTACGCGAAGCTTCTATCAACTTAAAATCGTACACCGGACACAAAGTTGAGCTACTCGGTGAAATCGACGTCCATGTGGAGTACAAGGGTCAAAAGAGACAGTTGCCGCTGGTGATCGCGAAAGGCGTCCGTACACCGTTATTCGGACGGACCTGGCTAAAAGCCATACGTATAGACTGGGAAAATGTCTTTGCGATACATGCAACGCCCGTGGAACAGCTCCTGCATGAGTATCAGTCCGTGTTCAAAGGAGAGATAGGAGAGATAAAGGGCTTTGAAGCGACAATTGAGTTAAAACCAGATGCCACGCCAAAGTTCAAAAAGGCGCGTTCCATTGTCTATAACCTCACAGACGGTGTAAAGAAGGAGCTAAATAGGCTTGAAGAAAGTGGAGTTTATCGCCGCATTGAAAGAAGTGATTGGGCATCTCCAATAGTAGTGGTTCCAAAAGATAATGGACAGATGAGGTTGTGTGGTGACTACAAAGTGACTATAAACAGTGCGGTTGTTGATCAACCATATACGCTACCCACAGCTGAGGATATATTCGCTACGCTGGCGGGTGGTAGCCAGTTTACGAAACTGGACCTGTCTAGTGCCTACATGCAAGTGGTGGTGGAGGAAAAGTCAAGAAAGTACCTGACCATCAACACTTTGCAAGGACTTTACGAAGTTACTAGGCTTCCCTATGGGGTAAAGACAGCACCACACATCTTCCAAAGGATCATGGACCAGGTCTTACAAGGAATTCCTGGTGTTTGCTGCTATATAGACGATATCCTGATAACCGCTCCCACAAAGGACGAGCACCTAAAGCGCCTCCAACTGGTACTTCAAAGACTAGACAAGCATGACATCCGAGTGAAACGGGAGAAGTGTTCCTTCTTGGCTCCCGAAGTCCAATATCTCGGACATGTGATCAGCAAGGAGGGTCGTAGGCCCGTACCAGAAAAAGTGAGCGCAGTAAAAGACGCCAAAGCACCAGAAGATGTCTCAGAACTTCGCACATTCCTCGGGATGGTCAACTACTATGGTGGGTTCGTTAAGAATTTGTCCACAATTCTCGCTCCGTTAAATAATCTCCTGCGAGATGACGTCCCCTGGAAGTGGTCAAAGGAGTGCGAAGGGGCATTCGGGAAAGTCAAAGACGCCCTTACCAGTGAAACAGTGTTAACACATTACGATGTGAACAAAGAGCTTCTCCTCGCGACAGACGCATCTCCTTACGGAGTTGGTGCGGTTCTGTCACACGTTGACGAGAACGGAGAGGAGCGACCAATTGCCTACGCGTCAGTGACTCTAACGAAAGCTGAGAGGAACTACGCCCAAATAGAACGCGAAGCGTTAGGCATTATCTTCGGAGTTAAGAAATTCCACAAGTACCTGTATGGTAGGTCATTTACACTGTTGACCGACCATAAGCCACTGACCAAAATATTGGGTCCGAAAACGGATGTGCCAACGTTGGCAGCACTGAGGCTGCAAAGATGGTCTCTCATACTGATGACATACAACTATGAGGTCAAATATAAGCGATCAGAGGATCATGCCAATGCCGACTATCTGAGTCGGGCACCAGTGGACATAGCCAAAGAAAATATGGAAGCTGAAGTGAACTATTTTAGCCACACTGACAAGTTACCGATCAACGCCAGAGACATCAAAGAAGCGACCCGAAAAGATCGGATCCTCACCAAGGTATATGAGTTCACCATGAATGGTTGGCCGAACCATGTTGACGACGATGAACTGCTACCATTCTATACCAGACGACACGAGCTGTCGTGCGACCAAGGATGTCTTCTGTGGGGAATGCGAGTCATCATACCACAGAAACTGCAGGAGCGAATGCTAGAAGAGCTACACATCGAACACGTTGGTATAGTGCGCATGAAAGCACTAGCTCGTAGCTACCTGTGGTTTCCCGGCATCGACAATGCTATAGAAGCATTAATAAAAGCATGTAAAACATGCCTGAGTCTCAAGAACGATCCACCAGCATCTCCGATGTATCCATGGCGATATCCTCAAAGGCCATGGGACCGACTGCACATAGACTTTGCAGAGTACAAATCTGAAATGTTCCTAGTGGTAGTAGACGCACACTCAAAGTGGTTAGATGTAGTGCTTATGAAATCTACGACCGCAGAAAAGACTATAGAGGTACTGGAGCGGATGTTCGCCCATAACGGGTTCCCAAGAGAGGTTGTGAGCGACAACGGCCCACAATTCATCGCGGAAGTGTTTCGCGAGTTCCTGCATAACAAGGGTATAAAACATACCTTGACCGCTCCCTACCATCCAGCGTCCAACGGACTTGCAGAACGAGCGGTGCAGACCCTGAAAAATGCCTTAAAGCGGCATACATTGGACGAGAAACCCGGCATGACTACTCACAGAAAGCTGTGTAGTTTCCTCCTGTCGTATAATTCGACGCCTCACTCGGTGACAGGGGTATCCCCATCCGAGTTGTTTCTCAAAAGACAGCTTCACACGCGGTTGTCGATGATAAAACCTGACATTCATGTGACGGTGGAGGGAAAACAGGACAAAATGATAGAGTATTGAGACAAGCGAGTGCCACAGCTAAGAGAGTTCGAGAAAGGAGAAAGAGTACGTGTAAAGAACTGCCGAGGCACCGACGTAAAGTATGTACCAGGATCCATAGTGTCTAGGAAGGGTCCCGTACAGTACTTGGTACGAATCGGCCGTAACATCCGTTACGTCCATGTCGACCATCTTCGAAAGTCCGGCGAAGCCATCGAAGATGACATTGATGACAAACAGCTCAGGTCTATGCAAAGGCCAATCCCGGATATCATAAGTGATATACCTAAAGGTGGAAATGACCCTGTAGTTGTTGAAACGCCAGCTACGGCCATGCCACAGGAAGATGTGGTTACCTATGAGGAACCACCTAGAGCTATTCCACCCCAGGTGGTTGCTACTCCACCGAGAGTGCCGTCTCCAAGACGTGTATCTGTGAGACCTAGAAGGGCTCCAGCAAAGTTCAATGACTATGTGCCTAAATAACTGTTCTATTTCAGAGACTGATATATTTGTGTTTCTGACACTACTGTTCATGTTAAAGTAACATTGCATAGAGATAAGAGTTATCGTTATCAGTAATCTCAAAGAGATAAAAGACTCCTTATAGTATACTACAGTATTCTCAAAAAGACTCAAAGACTTTAAGTTCACTGACACCAATAAGGTGATGTCTAATTATATGTTTATTCCAGCATATATATTAAGTGTGGAGGAGTGTTGTGTACGTACCATACGACGACGTCTATCCTACTACGAGTGCCGACTCCCGTGCACGGCAACACCTACGGTGTTTCTACTGACCTTGTAACATGATGCCGTCTATGAATAAACCACGGGACTTCACGAACATAACACTGGGCATCTGGCAGCCGTCACAAGCGGCTTCCACCACCATGCTGAGTCTACATCACGGGACACCTACCATGGTAACTGCAGTTACCAGACAGCTCATGGGTGTATAGCGAATCAAAAGGGGCCATAAAACTTGTATTTAGAGCAGTTTGGATATTGTATAGTCACATATGTGTAGCATTCTTTATAATGTGGGCCACAAATACTAACAATGTAAAATGATATAGTCTAGGACACCAGCATAGAGGGGTTTTAGAATCAGGAGAACTATGGTGACTGTTATAGCAGTTCTGCAGTTGGTAACCCATTACCACACTGAGGAAGTAAGCGGCTGCTTCACCCCGGTCCACGTGCCAGGAATGGACCGGGACTGTTCTGGGGGAGTGGACACAGGTGACCAATATACAATACAAGGGTGTGCCACAGCTTGACTCCTCTCTCCTGTGAACCTACATTAAATGTAGTAACATTCGTAAGTTCATAGTTATCTGGTATTCCCCTGAGCATTATAGCATGAATGTGTTAATTATGATTAAGTAATTGGTGATTTGGTGTTGTCCACCTTGTCCTGTGTGTTAACATTTTCTGCAGTCCTCAAAGCATGTGTATCAATGACAGCTCATCGGTCAGTGGGTAATGAATATTAATATTACAAAGGTTTGACAGCACCTGTACCACTGAGGGTCATTGAAATATGTTCTGGGTGATTGGAGCCAACACTCCAGTCAATCACCATTAGTCACAGAGAGGTGAAGAGGTATATGTAGCTGGAGTTTGGTGCATGATCAGGGGTAGTGTACAGTGAGTGGAGGTGGGTACTCGTGAGTGGGACAGGTGGGGGCATTACAATCAGCAGACAACAAAGTCTGAGGCTGAGGGCCCCATAAAGGGGCACTTCATGTGCAATTTATTTTTATAAAGAAATCCACATCAAAATATGAGTGAACAATAAATGTTCATTATAAATAATGGTTGAGTCACAATAAATTTGTAAAAGCCTTATTAAGAAGGGAATCTTTAATTCACAAACTTGGCAGCAAATAGTTCTCTAGAGAACCAACAGAGGGCACTCACAAAAGAATTGGTGGAAACCAATATTGCGATCCAGTGACATACTCTGGTAGAATTACCTAGGTCACACCTCAGTCTCCCAGCACAGTCCTGGTCCATTTCTGGCCCGTGTCCCGGTCGGACTTTTAAAAACCGTACCATGGTTTTCACAGTGGGATTTCATAAACAACGCTGAGCTACTACCACCATTGATAAACACCTGCTGCCAAATTTGATGTATTATTACTCTAACCTCCATGATTGGAACATGGGGACGGGGCGGCTTCGTGTCGGAGGAATACCAACTTCCTCCCACTGCATTCTGACGTCATCCCCATCGCCATGAGGACGGCCAGAGACTTCAGCCACGTCATATCGAGCCCATCCGATAGAGACGTAGGAATATTCACGTCAAACCCTGGCCACTGACCCGAGATCAAAACGAGGCCAGTGATCACATGTTCCGGCGGAAACAGGTCACGGACACAGGAAGCGCGCTCCAGGCAACACACCCAATGGTATCGGTTATTTTGGGATCGTGACATCGGAGACGTAGGATACTTATGAACCATTGCAGCAAGAAAGGGTGACCTCTCGGAAAGGTTGTTGATAAGTTTCTCAGGGTTACCTCACCTCAGTGCCTGACTTTCAAGTCAGAGTGCTTTTGGCGACAGTGACCCTTACTTTTCTGAGTGTGTAGTATACATTTTTTAAAGGTGTTACGTGCATTGCCCAAGCATTTTAGCTATCTAAGCGAGAATAAAAACAACTGTATCATTCAAAGTCATTGATTCATGCCGCATGGTGTCTCTGTTAAGTGAACATTCCTGCACACACACACACACACACACTATCACAGGCAAATGCATACACACATGGATGACCCCAATTAAGTGGGGACCTGCATTTATTCAATGGGGGGGGGGGGGGGCAGAGGGAAGGCAATTTAGCTGTGCTAGGTAAAAAGTTGAAATTTCCATATGATTATTCCAATGCCTCTTTGACCATGAAATTCCCAAAGGCAGGCTCTGTTGATATGACTAGGGCATGGAGTGTCTTGATGTTAGAGACAGCATAGAAAAGAAGAGCTCCTCTCAAGCTTTCAAAAGCTTCAAAAATCAAGTCAATCGGACCAGCGGTTGCTGAGAAATCTCATTTTGAACATTTTTGGGAAGAGGCAAAAGTTCTTCCCGAACCTGATTCGCTTAGAACGCATTAAATTTTATCTCCTGAACCGTGGCTCTCAGAGACCCGGGAGAGGGTGCAAATCGGAGCTAGTCCCGAATTTTGGCGAGGACGGGGCTTGAACTAGCAAACCGTTTTGCCATCACACACCCGGTACACGCACTATTACGTGTTTATGCCGGGAACTGGGGACTCAGGATATGTGCTGGCAACTGGGGACCATGCCTTGGGACGGGTTTGGGAGCTCTGCAACACTACTAATTGCATTGTCTGGACTTCTAAAAACATAATATCACTCGCGTGAGCGGCCATATTGGTTTCTTGTATGTTTGGCATAGCATCGGGAACTCGACCTGGAACCGGGTACCAGGGAGCCATTTCACCGCATCCAAAAAAAAGACCAACATATGGCACCTCAATGCGGAAGGCATACGGACCTTTTTAAAAAAAAAGATTTTTCTGTTTCTGAACCATTGCCGTGTTGTGTCCGTATCTTTTTATTTTAAAAAAACACATGCGGCACTCCAAATGCGGATGTCCCGCATTCACATACGGAGTGCCGTATCTTCACTCAACCAAGTGCCCGACTAAAAGTGGGGAAACCCCCCGGAGAACTCCACGTGACGTCATATATAGGTCAGCCGCCATATGCAATTTGAGCATCACAACATTTCGCACAAGCGGTGTTATCGTTTGGTTCTGTCGACTGACTCTGCAGTAAACATGGGAAGGCCGCCAAAACGTGTAAGTACTTTATTCCTTTCAATGGCAGAAAGATGCAGCAACGTGTGGTGCACATTTTGATGTATTTTTTGTTGATTGGCAATGAAGTTTTCATTCATTGTGATGCATTTCTTTTCCCGCGCCTCCCGGCTTCCTGCAGAAATGGCTACCAGTCACTGTCAAAGTTCTTCCCTCCCTCCCTATGTTCCATGCTTACATCATATCCTCCATACACTGTGTAATTTCACTGATATATTATGAAAATAGAGCGGGGTGTGGAACAAATCATGGCATGTATGAAGTCTAAATATAGATATGAAGGGTGTGGGGGGGTGCTATAGCATTACGGTATACCAGTACTGTCTGGTGGGGGGGGGTGTATTTGGTCCTTTCTATTGTATTACACAGAACAAATCATTTTTCCTTTTTCAAGCCGAGAGGTGGGAAGGATAAAGATGGGGATAAAGGCTTCAAAGGTATGAAGAAGAGGTTGCTTGACCTACCGGTTCTACTGGCCATAAACAGAGAACTAACGGGCCAACCACAGGATCCTGATTCAATGGCAGGTTTTGTTTCTGCTTTCAATACAACATACCCTATACATCTACATGCCATGTCTTTTTTATTTTTATTTATGTTCTGTCTCTCTGGGTTTAAACAACATCACAGTACCACATTCACATTTTATGACCTTTCTTTTTACACTATATTTTAATACATGCATCCTTACATTTACAGCCCATCAGGGACAACCGTGATGAAGAGGAAGAAGAGGAGGTGGACCAAGAGGACAAAGAACCAGAAGAAGAAGAAGAGGAAGAGGCCAAACTAGACCCCTCCATGTTTGAAGGGGATGGAGGGGAGCAGGCCATAGCATACATGTTAAGCCTGTTCAACAGAAACGCATTGAGCCAAAAAAGGGGGAAAGGGAAACACCCCTCTTCAGAGCATGAAAGTAACACGGGGAAGAAAACTGCCAAAAATCCTGCTCCACGTCAGGATCCTGACGACAGTGGATATGACCCTAGTTACCAACCAGAAAAGCAAAACAGTGTAAAAGGGAAAAAGGGGAAGCAGGTCAAATCCTCTAGCTCACGGGGCAAAGGTAAATCAGCCTCATCTAGTGCTGCATCCACTGCCTCCAACCAAGGGAACATTTTCTAAGAAATTCTGGCAGCCACCATGGGCAGGGGACGCGGCAGAGGTAGAGGTGGGAATGTTTCTCTGTCCAACACGAGTGTGCGTGGGCGTGGGAGAGGGAGGGGGAGAAGAGGGGGCAACTGCACCATATCTGTGATGGACACTTCTGAAAACCAGAAAAAGGGAGAGCACTGGCGGCCGGACGAGCTTGCCTCCTTGATAACGGGGGCAAATCATCTGAAGCCGGTGTTAAAAGGCCGTTTCCGCCATGCTTCTGACGGAGCTGCCTTGAGGAAAATGGCATGGGAGGAATTAACCGGTGAGCAGTTGAACTTCATTCAAATTTGAACGACATAGCTAGTATTAAATACATTTGTATATCAACACATGTTTCACAGCATCTGATGCAGGTAGTAAATCAAGAAGAGTAAAATTAGAATATAATTTAATTGGAGATATTATATTTCGCTGTTATGTTACTTTTGAAAGGAAAAAAAAAATCTGGATATTAAAAATTATGTTTCATTTCATCTTCATCAGAATATGTCAACTCTAATGGGGGGAGGAGTGGGACCCGGCAGCAGGTGCAAGACAAGCTTGGATAATTCGTACAAAAAGCAAAGAAAAAGGTAATATCATCTTCTCTTGTTCCTTTCTGTTGTACCGTACTGCGAATTTGGCAAAATATCCTAACTAGTCACTTTATTCTATTTCCCACACAATAGTAAGAATGTATCTGTTCTGTGTCTGAACATGTTGTTCTACCATGTTTGGTGTTTCATGTATTTCTTTCTGATACAACAGCGGCAGCAGATCGATGCTAAATAAGGTATTGGAAGTGGCCAGCGTGAGGAGGGAGACCATTTGACAGATTTGGAACAGGGTGCATGTAACTATGCGGGAGAGGAGGTTACTTTAGGTGAGCTATACAGTATTTTTTCATTGTACTGCAAATACCTTAGTACAAGTTAATGATGTAGAATAAAGATAAAATGCCACATCCCTTTTTTCATTTGACATGTCAAAGTTAATTTTCCACATTCCAATTTCACTGACACCTCTTTTTATACTTTATTAAATGTAGGCATACCTGGAATGCAGCCACCAGACATCACTGGAAGGGGATGTGGAAGGCCCAAGAACTCGTGCTATGACCCTAACCGACCTGACCGGGAGAACTACGCTGACTTGACCATGCCAAGTTCTGCATTGACTGCTGCACTAGAAGGCGGTCTCCTGGAAGACGGTATCAACAGTGAGTATGAAATATGGAACATAAAAACATTTTTCATTCCCTTACCTTTCTGCATTTTACTTAATGTAGCCCATTATATATACTTTAAATTGGAAAAATAGTACACAATATGTGGAGTTCCCACAACAAAATGCATGATTTGTATGGCAGGATGAGACACCACATGTGGTGTTTGCTTGCTTACAGATTATCCCTTTCCACAAGAAGAAGCGATGAACCAATACAATCAGCAGGAAGAAGAGGATGCAGGGTTGCAGCAGGAAACAGAGCAGGAAGAAGAGGACAATGAAGAAGGCAGTGATGCAGAGCTGATAGACGAGGATAAACTGAAGGAATCAAACAGGGCTAAACTACTGAAGATATGTAACCGGTATAACACTCTTTTAAAAACAGCCAAAAAGGGGAGCAGAAAAGATGAACCTGAAAAAACTAAAGAGCCAGTGAACCCCCCCCCCCTACTAAGAAAATACGGAGGGCCGCATCCTTCTCCAATATATTGAATCTGAGTGACGTGGAAACAGGTTCCCCACCGCCCTCTCCTGATCCCCCACAAGTATTAACTAGTACTCCATCTCAGCCGTCCACTTCTCACGCAAATACCGGTACTACTACACGTCCGTCGCAAACCAACAGTAACAATACAGCTAGGCCTAGTCCAATTAGGCCTACCATGCCCTCGGGCACCACAAGACACAACACTTCATGTTTAGACAGAATAGAGAAGGTTCCCTCTACCTGAGCTTCCCGTAAAAATCTATTCACCGGAAACAACTCTGTGCACAATGCATATTCCAGTAAGCCGTATCCCACACCAGACTGGAGCCACATGATAAGTGAAAACCAACGCATGCTGGAGGAGCAGATAAAGCAGGCTCAAGCAACACGTGTAACATATGCAGACCTGAACTCACTTTTCAGAGAGGCGCAGGAGAACATGGCCGAGAAAGCCAGGGACTGCATGGAGCAGGTACAAGAGTCAACAGATGCCATGGCAGAGCTGCAAGACAAGTTAGCAGAACATACAATGAAGAGAGAAATAAAGAACGTACAGGGTTTAGATAAATTATCCAGTGCCATGTCAGGCGCGTTGAAGGAGTTCACAAATTCTAATGTCCAAATGATGTCTAGCATACAGGACTCAATTCAGGAAATGGAAGCGGGTTGCAAAATCTGCTGAAACCACTGAA
Source organism: Harmothoe impar (assembly GCA_947462335.1). Classification (NCBI taxonomy): domain Eukaryota; kingdom Metazoa; phylum Annelida; class Polychaeta; order Phyllodocida; family Polynoidae; genus Harmothoe; species Harmothoe impar. Next base: position 46,225,580 of record OX381707.1, on the reverse strand, counting down.
CGTTCAACGCAAGCTCTGCAAGACTGCATGCGGGAAATAGAGACCCGGGCTAGACAAACAGCAGAGAGAAGTGAACGGTCAACGCAAGCACTGGAGAACTGTATGCAGAAGTTGGAGAAGCATGCAGTAGAGACATATGAGAGCACAGCGCGTGCCACACAGTCTTTGGAAAAGTGCATGCAGCTGATTCAAAACCAGGCTAAAGAGACAGCAGAAAGGACAGCCCGGGCGTCACACTCTGTGGAAAGCAGCATACAGAAATGTATGTACACAATACACCAAGATGGGAATCTGTGTTGCTCTAGAATGTGGGAATCATATTTTGTTGTCTTTTCTACTTATATACTAAGTGGAGGGGAAAATGTGAACTTTAAATAAATATGGCATTTCATTTGGTCAGCTTTAAAAAATAAAAACATTATTTTTGGTTTGGTAAGTAGAAAAAGAACGTGGAAAAAATACACATATCTAAATTTTTTTGCATGGGTTTCACTCTTTACAGTGCAGGAGCAGGCGAGGCAGGCGTTGGGTGCAGTTGGGCTGTCACTTGAATATCGTGAGTATTTCCTGTTTCCTGTGACATATGACATCAACCCAGAATAAATAAAGTAACTATGTAATGAATTGTTCGAACTGGACATGGCATGTTGTTCTTTGATATTAAAAAAAAATCCTTGTATATTTCCAGTGCGCAAGTCGGCCGAAACAGCCACGAGAAACATGTTGGAAAAGAAGGATGCGGGCGGGAAAGAAACCAAAGAAACAGGTAAGAAAAATGTAACTATTGCATAAGATGTATATTTTTTTATATTGCAGGATACAGAAAGACATGCTACAGTAAAAATCGCTGTGCATTACTATACAAAAAACTTTAATCATGTTACAACCTTTTTCAATTTTCAGATGGCAGAAGTGGAGAAACAGATGTGGAGCCAGATGAGACAACGGCCGTGCTGACACATCCAATTCCACCTGGAGAGGGAGAAGAAGCTACGTACAACGTGGAGAGTAGCAGCTCTGCACGGGTCAGTGGGACGTTCCTAGTTGACGGAGATGGGATGACTTATCTTCTCCCGGGTACAGGTAATTGTAAATGTTTTAAAGTAGAGCATGAGTTGTTATATGCTACAGATAAACACATGTATTCCGTTCAGTATTATAGTGCTGTGAAACCTTTTTTCATTTTACTTTTCTTCCTGCTTCATTTCAATGAAATTTAATTTATCAACAAAAAATGGTTTGCATTTTCCAATTTCAGCAGTGAACAAAGAGGCCCAAGGTGATACCGGTTTACCACGATACACAGTGCTAGAAAAGAAGGACTTTGTGATACAGCAGGAGCCAGACACACTGCCTGACTTGGACAGTGAAGCAGGGGGAGTAGAGGAAATACCGGTAGTCAATGTCGATCTCACTGACGGTCAGGACACCGATGATATGGAGGTCTTTATGCCGTGTACTGTTAAAGTCAACGGCAGGCCTAAACGCTCTTGCAAGAGCAAGAAGGACAAATACTAATTTTTGAACTGATGCCAATTCTTTTGGGCAGATATGATATACGGATTTTTCCCTTCACCAAAGTTTTGTGAAGTTATAATACTGTACTTTGGCCAGTGCCAAAAAAGTACATCTTATTTCAAGCAGTTCAGCTTTTATTAGGTTTTTTGCTGTGCCTTTTTTTGGTTTTAAAATATTCCCACATGTCAAAAATGTTAAGACAATGTAGAATTTAGTTCAGACAGTATTTATTTATTTCAGTTGGTACTACTATATAGTAAAAATGACAGCGTGTTTCATCTGTCTACCTCAGGTGGTCAGGGTTTTGGTATGACCCCTAACTTTGCATGTATAGCATACGTTATGTTGGATATATCTTTGACGAAACACACTCGTCAGAATTGTGATATCATATAAAAAAAAGCAGGATGTGCCTGCACAGGTGTATAGAAAAGAAAACTTCCATGTCATAGTATTATAGAACCGAATCAAAAATAGGGTCATGATATGCCTTTTCTCTTTTTTCTTTTAAAAAAAGGTTTCATACTTTGACATAAATGGTTGGTCCAATATTTTATATAAAGCTGTAACATTTGATCTTATCCTATGATAGCTGAACATTCCTTTACTAAAAAAAAGAAAAAAAAGACAGTTACATGCCGAGTTGCTATGTGGAACATGTTAAATTAGGTTTAAGTGGTTGTATTACAGAATACATATCCAGGACACATTCCATGACATATAGTTTAATGCATGCTTCAACAGTATAGATATATATACACTCGATACAAACTATACAGCCTTTCTGGGTATATTAAAGGAAAGGTTCGCAAAGTAAACATGGTGCAGATACACTGCTAGTGTATGAACATATATTTTTGATATAAAGTACCTTTAAAGAGGGTATGTGCTCTGATCACAGTTGTCTTCAATTTTGACAATAAACATTTGTTACTTTTAAATGTCTCCTACTCAGTTTATGTACACAGTGTATAATCAGTCTCACAGAACATAGCAAAGTACCATATTATGACAGGAGTGGCATACAATAGATATGGTGGGACGTCACACGTTCTGTTCACAAAGGGTTGGGCGGAGTGCAGCTGCCCTTTTTGAGAAGTGCTGCTTGATGAAGTCTTTCCTCATGTTAATAAACTTCTTTGGGGCCTGCCGTCCCTGGTTCTGCGGCTGAACGATCTTGGCCTGCACTTTCTGGAAAGTGTCCCTCATTTTGAAGTCCTTCAGTATTTTCACCCGCCCAACCTTGGCGCAGTTATGCAGGCAACAGCATGCCTCAATGATACGTGCAGCCCGCATTGGAGGATGGAACAAATAGCCTCCACTGGAATCCAGTACTCTGAAAAAGTAAAAAGAAAGACATAAGTATCTATCAACACATGTCTGGGCTATCTGAAAAAAAGGGATAAAATAAAATCAGCTTGCACTCATTTTAATATGGAGGAACAAAACATGTGACACCCAAATTTTATTCAAAAATAGGTCTGTATAATATACTGACCGATGACGTTGCTTCAGTTGGCCAATGTCCCGCTCCACCTTGGACCTCGTGCTCTTGTGCCATCTGTTGTATCTGATGTCCTGCAATGTAGTTTCGACTTTGACCGGTATCAGTAGATAATCCGTCAACATGTAGCCTAAGTCTCCCAACAAGTAGAACCCTCCGAACTGGCCGCGTTCCCCAAGGAAGCGAATTTGTGAGCCGTTCATCACATAGATGTCATTGCAACTGCCAGGAGAAGACGCGTTGACATGCATGATCACGCCGTCGAAGTCTGTGATAATCTGATAAAATAATACAAAATATTTTAGCTATACACATGCATGCATGTCCGTGTCATAAGTTGGTATAAAGTGGATATATATTTTGGTCATATAATACATATTAAGTCTATACTAGTCTAAATATATGTTTCTCTTACATATTACGTATACTCAGCCCCATATCATATATCCCTACATTTAAATATGAAAGGAAAAAAGTTATTTACCATGACATTGATGGAGTAATACCCCTTATAACAGTAGTACTGATTTTCGTCTTGGGTCACTCCTTGGGGACAAGCTATGGCGATGTGCGTGCCGTCTACCATACCGAACCACTTGGGTTTCCGCGTTTTCTGATAGAACGGCATGGCCTTGTTGTTTTTCTCAGTGTCTGTGTGGGGCCAATGTATGTAGTCAGTGAGGTGGTGATGATAAAAATCGCTCACTTGCTTCACTGCTCTACACACGGTGGGGACAGACACTCCGTGGCAATCTCCTATCGTATGGTATTGGGATCCCGTTCCAAAATACCGAAGAGCAATGCAGAACTGGAACAAAGAAATATTTTATATATATGTTACACAGGGAAATTGAGTCCTAACTTAACTTCATGTTATTAAAATGTAAGTAATTCAAAAATTGTTGTCTTCTGCTAGACAGGGCAGGTGAGAGAAATTAAAATAAACAAAAGGGAATAACACAGGTGTAGTGGGGGACAGGTGAAGGGGGGGGGGTACTTACCATCAAGCTGTGTGGAATGCCATGCTTTCCTCTGAGCACTTTGCGTTTTTTACTTGCCACGTACTCCTTTATCAAGATCTTCACCACGGGCTTGCTCAAACGATACCTTTGTATAAACTTTGTATCTGTGTAGAACGTGAGGGGGTCCAGTCTGGCATAATACTCCCTTTTAACGGACAGCACATATACCCCCTACCCATTGTCACAGGTAGGACAACAACACCAGGAACTAGGTCATGATACCTTTTGTTTACTTCCGGTTCCTGTCTCATATGAATGCGGAGGGTGATACGGCAGGAAAAGTATGAAAAAAAAACGTATGTGGTAAAAAAGGGCCGCATGTGCAATATACCCTGCCCTCAGACCTGCCGTGTTCAAAGGAAAAAATACGGACCGTATACGGAATTTTTGAACTCCACATTATGCGGTGAAATGGAAAAATGCTGCATTTCAATGCGGACCCCCCGCATTTGAATACATTTTCCCGCATGTTATGTGGTGAAACGGAAAAGCGCCATATATGTGATACAGACCCCCCGTATCAGTCATACGGGGGGTCCATATAGTGTGGTGAAATGCCTCCCTGGCAGCCTTCTGTGTGTGGCAGTGTGTGATGTCTCAATCAAGTGGGGACTCAAGTCCCCGGTTAAAGTTCAAGTCCCCGGTTCCAAGGTCATTTCCTATCGGGAATTCCACCTGGAACTGGGTACTCAGCATCCTTTGGTGTATGGCAGTGTCTGAGTATGAAAAGTGGTGGATTTTTCATTGCAACTGGGGACTTTTGCCGAAACCGATTTTTAGGTATCACAAAGCTATTTCCTTCCCAAAACAGGTCTCAATTAAGTGGGGACTCGGTCCAGTCCCCAGTTAAGTCTCAAGTCCCCGGTTCCAAGGTGATTTTTCTAATTTGAGTCCCCAGTTATGGGCAGAAACACACACACACACACACACACACACACACACACATACACACCATCACACACCCATACACACACCCATACACACACACACACACCTTAGTTTGTTTTACATGGGATAATGAGCCGCTCTTAGCAACAATGTGATTGTTGGAGCTGATATGAGGACACCCTCCGGCACCCTTACCAAGCACCTCCTCAACATGTCCATCAACACCGACACCCTACCGACACGACGTGACAGGACCGTGTGGGGTACAGGGAGGGGGTGGGTTAATGGGTCCAACAAGCCTTAGAAAGACCATGACCTCCTTCCTAAATCTCATTTCCTGCAGGTTTGGGGCGTGCTGAATGTGGAATCAGGAGCCAATAGCAGACAATTTGTTCCGTCTGACGGAGACCGCTGCCCCTTCAGCTAACACCGACCATCTATACTGATGTGTGCACGGCCTATGACTGCTCAATATAGCACTGTAGTGGGTAAACCTCTGTTAAACTGTATCCCACCGGAGACCTTACTTGTTATCAAAGCTGGTGGTTCTACCAATAGTAATGGGAACCAACGATCGTGCCAGCTAGAGTTGTCCTGCCTAGCAACTTACACCGGTATGATATATCTGGGATGAAAGATGTACTGTGCCACTACAGTAATTGTCCATTCTACTTTATCAATTCCCGGTACATATCTACAGAACACCATCATTTATAAATACTACTTGGCTTTCTGTATACTAATTGCCAAGTGCCACAGAAAACACCAATTGTACATGCTCTGTATACTACTTGATGGTATAAGCCTGCAGAAAGCACTACTCTCTGTATACTACTTGATGGTATAAGCCTGCAGAAAGTACTACTCTCTGTATACTACTTGATGGTATAAGCCTTCAGAAAGTACTACTCTCTGTATACTACTTGATGGTATAAGCCTGCAGAAAGCACTACTCTCTGTATACTACTTGATGGTATAAGCCTGCAGAAAGTACTACTCTCTGTATACTACTTGATGCTATAGGCCTGCAGAAAGTACTACTCTCTGTATACTACTTGATGGTATAAGCCTGCAGAAAGCACTACTCTCTGTATACTACTTGATGGTATAAGCCTGCAGAAAGTACTACTCTCTGTATACTACTTGATGGTATAAGCCTGCAGAAAGCACTACTCTCTGTATACTACTTGATGGTATAAGCTTGCAGGCCTGTTTTATCTATTCGTCGGTAAACAGACTGAACTAATCCCAGTATACATCAGTTGTCCATGCGGTCGGTAAGGCACGACTACTCAGGTTGAGGTAAACGTTTACACCAAGACCCTCCAGCAACCTGTCTGCCACACCGACGTCCTATTATATATTTATCCCCGGACCCTACTTATCACGTTAGTAATTGAATAACGAGTGACAGGGGCATCCTGCTTTGGCCCATTATTGGGATAACGGCCACTACCCGGGTGTGTGTGCCATAAGCACCACATTCCTAATGTTTCTTTATTGGGCAATAAATAGTGTATACCGAAAATAACAGAAGATAACAGCACGGTTACACCTAAGGCATTAATTCATTGCTGCGGTCTATATAGGTGATAGTAGGAATAATATCTACTTGGTGACATTGTACTATAGGTATACCAACTATTTGTACGTTTAAGTATTGTTAGAGTGCTATTGAGACTTGCTGAAAGGGTGGGGACGGGAGGTCACGTGTAACGATGTATCCTCAATTACCTACCCCTCTGACTGGACAGGCAGCTGCTCCCTATCAGGTATAAGAGCGGTAGGCCTCCTCATCCAGGCCGGTCTGACCTCTGCCTTAAGGTGGGCCGTCTCCACGACGTCTGCGGGGAGGCAGGAGGAGCCCTGAGCGGCACACAACCCATGCTGAATGTTATAGATTGGCCAATTTGTCAGACATGGCTTAGCCGAGTCTGACATGAGAGATACCCACAGACACAACAAAGTCCCAGATAAAGCTATGTTGTACTGTCTACTGGTAATTAATGGTATTGTTTATCTGCCCCGGCCTCTGCCCGGGACATAAAGAAGTGGCCTGTCGTCAGAGGAGCATTACCGTTTAATGTTGGCAGTCAGCTGTAAACCCTGGGTGTGGGCACGCACCACCGACCACCAGACGGACGTCCGCTCGTGCCGGCGGCTTCCCGTGCTGCTGTTCGGCATACTTCGGTTTTTATCACAGAGCAGGGCACCCGAGTCGGACCGGGTTATAGCTGGCCACTGGCTGTGCTATTAATCTTTTTACACATAAAGCATCATTCCTCGGCTTCCTGAAAAACAATCATGTTTAGAATGAGGATAACTTGTAAACGTGGGTGATGACCATTCTGGGTTTTATATCATTTCGTTATATCTATTCAGACAGGGTTAGGTAGTGGGCAAATAATGTAATCAGGCTGTGCTTATTTTGCTATGTGGACTTACCTGACTTCTCATGATGGAGTCACCCCGAAAAAGAGAGACCGCCTCACAAAGTTAATAGCAAGTATACTTAACAAGTATCTCTGCTTGCAGTGTTTCCCGCTGACACTATCTGATATATACTGAGGCAGAAATATATCATATTGACAATTTTGATATGTCAATATAATCATGTAAATATACGTCTAATAAAAACTTGTTCTCTGCCAGTGGGGAAAATAAGGCATCCACTTGTATCATGGTAACTGAATGTGGCAGCATTCAGTGCACACTTAAGGGGTGCCTCCACCAACGACCGTCCATCCGTCCGTCCATAAAAATCGTCCGAAGAGGCACGGAAATGGACGTTTTTGATGGACGGACGGACAAAACCCACTTCCACCAAAGTCCGTCCGTCCATTCCGTCCATCAGTTTTGGGTCAAAAGTTTTGGTCCAGATCCCTGCCTTTTTGGACGCATCTTATGGACGGACGGATGGACGGTCGTTGGTGGAGGCACCCCTTTAGCAGTTTAGACAGAGTGTTTTCCACTATATGCAGTAAGACAGGGAGTGGGGTTAATGGATATAGTGTTCTAAGTCTAACAGTTGAGTATACAGTTTGGGCAGTTATCCTCTTGACCAGCCCTAGGTCAGACTCCTCCTTGCAGTGTTTCAGACTGGGAGTTTTGTGAATAATGTTGATAATTATCATGTGGACATTTCAGTGAAAAGGATAGAACTGGTGTTCAACTATCATAAACAGTGTTTCAGATGTACTTAACTCTCCCTTTATCGTACATGCATACTCTTTGGCATATGGACTCTAGGGATCCTAAATCATTTGTCTGTGAGTACACAATACAGTACACATTTATTTCATCCCAAATGATGAAGGCAGTCCTGAAATATTTAAGTTTGAAATCTTATTAGGCCTTCATTTTTAAAATGTTAATTGCTATATTCATGCTATCATATCTTGCTTATTGAGATGGATACAGAAATGATTATTACAGATTCTGAAAGCTTATGCCATAGCCTTGAGTCAAAAAAACACCTAAAAATAATCCTATAAGATCCTATAAGCCGCACCAGCGATCTGATTATGGTGACTTTTAGTACTGTTTCATAGTAGCAAAAAATCGCGTATAAGCCGCATCCTAACTCTGGGCCAACCCTATAAGCCGCGCCCCCGATCTGACGCGGGTACTAGCCGTGGCTTCTATGTGAGAATTTACGGTACTACAATTCTTGGAAACAGTCTATATAGGCCTACGGCCCCTGTAGGCTTAAGTATAAGCCCTTCAATGTGCAAATAACCCCGCAATCCTAGTAGGCCTAAGACTAAGGGTGCCAATAACAGCTTCTATACACACCCCACACAGTGGGTGCACTTTCTTGGTGAAATTTTCTCAGCCTCACCCAGCCGGATGTTTGACTCTCTGCTGTGGTGAAAGGATCACCAAGGGAGTCATGCATCCAGCCTCTAAGTGGGAGGGGAGTGTTTTTCCGCATTTTTTTTTTACAATTTCCATTCTCCCTGCACTGTTAGAAGTAACTACTGTCAATTTACAGCAAAATGTGCTGGCAGTTTTGGTTCCAGCACATTTTGCTGTAAATTTACAGCAACTCAGATGCTGTAACTAAACAGAAGAATGTGCTGTGAATTTACAGTATATTCTTCTGTTCAATTACAGCAAAATCTACTGGAACCAGAACTGCCAGTACATTTTGCTGTAAATTTACAGTATATTGTATGCTGTAATTTAACAGCAGAATGTACTGTAAATGCCATAAGTTGAGTTTTTTATCATTATTTATTGTTACTATCAATTCAGGGGTAGACACTAACACTGGCCCGGGAGCCAATGGCCCGTAGTTTTGGGTCCGGGCCCGTAGTTTTCTGCAAAATTGCATTAGGAGTATTTGGAAGACAATTAAAAATTGTTTGCCTGACAACTATAGTGATGCAATATATCGTTGGAAAAAGGGAAATGTGCCCAAATTAAACATATTGGTTACACTCTTTCATGGACCAATCAGGAATATCCCATAAAGAAAACATCACATTGACCATTGGCTCACAGATTTTGGCCCGGGCCCGTAGTTTTCTAGAGCTATGGGCCTGGGTGGCCCACAGCTGAAAAAGTTAGTGTCTACCCCTGTCAATTGATCTTAAAGGGTCTGTGTATTGGATTGTTGTCGCCACTGGGCACTACTTACTGCTGTAACCTAAAGGGAGACGCCCATGTGAACCTGGTATATGTCAATCAGCAGGTATGCAACCATGACCAGCACTCACCCACCCAGTCCCACCCGCCACCCTCCAAACCATGTGGATTCAAAGTTGTCAAAAGCGACCTGGTGACCTGGGCTGCTTTACAAGTGACCTGGTACAATCATTTAAGAGACCTACGACTTTTGGACAAAATTGTCAATAGGATAAAGGCTCAAAGAAAGCGACATGGGGCCCTTAATTTTGGCAACCTTCTGACCTCAGGGGGGACCCCTCTGCACCCCCAACCACCAAGGCACACTGTACCCCACATTGACGTGGTAGGCCTACAATTTACTATACTGGTATGTGAGGTGTTGTCAGCCTGCCCCCAAAGGGTATGTAATATAGACTATGGTGATGAGAGGCTGACTGTAAGGGTGCCTGCCACTGTACAGTGGTTGTATTTTGAGTTAGCCTCATGTAACCATTGTATATGTTTTTTAAACCACAGCTGTCAGGTTATGTGCACTGTAAGAAGTTACTGTATTTAAACAGCACAATGTGCTGTACATTTACAGCACTGTTTGCTGTAGTTGGTATTACAGCACTATTTGATGTATAATTACAGCATTATGCCCGACAAATTGGGTCTCCGGCAATGTTGCTGTACATTTACAGTACATTGTGCTGTAGATTTCCGCTGCTAGGTGGCAGCAGTAGACCATTTCTGTATTAATTATTCCATCCAACTCTTTCCCGAGTCAAATAAAACCTCACAAACTCTCAAGACATCGTAGAATAAGAATGGATGAGAGAGACTGAATGCAGTTATCATAAAGTGTATTGATATTTGTATAATTGTGTTGAATGATACAAAAAAACAGCAAAAGTATAGAATAGACACCACATTGGTGGGAAGAGTTAAATGCTTAAGTGCCCGGACCGGGGAAAAGCTGGTATCACATACGGTTCAGCTGTATTGAAGCAGGATTAAACCATTACTTTGTGTAGTGTGTATTATCCTAGCTGAGATTGAACTATTATGCAGGAAAGGACTCTCCATGCATGCATATTAATTGATATAAATTGATGAGACCAAAAATATGAAACCCACAGTAGAAGTTGCTGTAACTTTACAGCACCCAGTTGCTGTACATGTACAGCAAAATCTACTGGAACAAAAGTTGCCAGCAACTCTTGCTGTAGATGTACAGTAGAAGTTGCTGTAAATTTACAGTAGAAGTTGCTGTAAATTTACAGTAGAAGTTGCTGTAAATTTACAGTAGAAGTTGCTGTAAATTTACAGCAAGTCAGTTGCTGTACACCTACAGCAAAATCTACTGGAACAAAAGTTGCCAGCAACTTTTGCTGTAGGTGTACAGTACTTACTTCTTACAGTGTGAGTCTAAGTAGAAATAACCAAGGTGTGAATTCCTTTGTCTAACCCCTCCGCTGTGGTTTAAGGGTAGTAAATTGCTGCATGAGCAGGTATAGTCCACGGCCATATTAGGGCATACATGGCCTCTGCACATAAGGTAGCTGGAAAGCGAAACGCAAATAGCCCTCCACAAGCTATTTGAGAAGTTTAGGGAGAAGTCATTTATTGTTGGGGGGGAGAGGATGGCATAGTTTGGGTAGTTCATGATAATGGGCAATTATTGTGGAGTCTCTATAAAGCATCAATATACCATAAAACCCCGCCTATAAGACCAATTTATTTTGGCGTTTTTTATTTCTATAAGCCGAATGTTTTTCTCAAGTTGGGGTTCGGCTTATAAAAGAGATTAAAGAGAAAACAATTTTTAAAGGTAATTTTGACAAGTAATTTTTCCTCAAACAAGGGGTTTGGCTTATATGTGAGGTCTTCCTATAGCAGGGGTTTTACGGTACTAGTTTTGGGAGGGAGCTGTGCAAGAGATATTGAATACCTCCCCCCCCCAAAAGAAACCCACAAAAAAAACAGAAAAAAACACACACAATATACCTGAGGTGTGGTGGAAGTGGGACACGGAGGTCACTTTAGACCACCTATTTTGCATACAGATTTGTAGGTGGGATCTACCATGCTGTGGGCGGGATCTACTATGCAAAACAGGGTCAAAGGTGGCCAAAAACGGCCAGCAATGGCGGACAAACCCACGTATACACTGTCCCTTTAATTGATATGCATGGAGAGAACCTCCCTGCATTACTTCAGTTGCATTATGGATAACAAACATTACACAATGTAATGGTTTTAATTCTTATCCAGCTAAACTGTATGTGATACCAGTACTACACAGCTCAGACAGTTAAGGATTGAATTTTCCCACAGATGTGGTATCTATTATATACTTTTGCTAACATTTGCATTATTTGACACATTTCTGCAACTTACAATACTTTATACAATAACTTGCTGAAGTTTCTCTCACATATTCATATTTCACTATGTCTACCCGCAAAAATACAGTGTGTACAAGAATTGTTACACAAAATAATATAGTGCTGCCACCATGTGGCAGAAATCATGTGTTGTAAATTTACCTTGCTCAAAAAGTACCCTTCCCAGCTGCACACCTGTGTATACAAAATATACCAAATTCTTCCCCTCCCCGGAAATTTACAGCAACATTGTTGTAAATATGATTTACAGCACAGAAGTCGGTAAGGGAGGGTTCATTTATTAGTTACAGGGGGGGGGGGGTGGTGGCTTTGGGGGGGGGGCGTAAAAATTTCCGACCCCTCCTGAGGGGGGGCGTAAAACATTCTGATCCCTCTTGAGGGGGGGGGCGTAAAAATTTAAGGCCCTTTTTTGCAAAAAAGCCAGCGCGTTACTATAGCTCAAAGGGGGGAGGGCGAAAAAGTTTTCGGCACCTACGGAGAGGGGGGCACAAAACATTGCACGCGCTCTCCCGGGGGGGGGGGCGTAAATTTTTTTCGCCCCTCCGCACGAAATCTCACCACCCCCCTGTAATTAATTAATGAACACTCCCTAAATATACAGCAAATAGTTCTGTATTTCCGACTACAGCAAAACGTTCTGTAAATTTACAGTATATTGTGCTGTAAACTAACAGTAACTATTTACAGTGTAGTGTGCAAATATAAAGCACATTCCGTACATAGGACTTCATGTTTTTCTTCAGGACTGAACTTTCCAATGTCTGGAGTTTTGGCCATATTTCCCCACTTACAGAAGGCATCCCTTATCTTCGACGTAAATTTCTATATACGTCTGCCCGGGGACGTCTGCTAAAATAAAGAGGGGTACCATGCTTAATTCAGTATGTCCGTTTTCGGTACCTTGTGATGAGCTGAGTGGTGCCGAGAGGTCTCATAGACACCTGCCGGAAAATGCCCACAGGCAGCCGCCGCATCACCCACCAGCGCCATCACCAGCCACGCCGCCTAGTGGCCCTACAGGGGAGGGGGGGGGGGGCATGCCAGATGTCGATTTTAATAAATGACCATGTCGCCATATGGATTTTGATAAAATGACCATGCGCCATATCGATTAAAAAATGCCATGTCACCACATCGATTAAAAAAATAAACGCCAAATGTCTCATGTCACTAATTCATTTTTCCTCCTGTCCCATTTCACTATTTAATCCCCAAAATGGTCCATATGATGTCACCGTGTCCAAGTTAAGGGTTTAGGGCCATCTCCGACACCGCTTCCCGCCTTTGTAAGCACGGTTCCAGGAAGGAACAAGTGTCTGCTGAAGGCCCTGATTGGTACCTCGTGAGGGGGGAGCTGAAAAAGCCAAGAGGACGGCAAGTCGGGATGTGAAGTCTGCACAATGGACGCCGCGCCGTCCGTGCGGCTGGACCTCAAAGTCGCCGCCCACCATGGCGCCTCCTGGTGCCGCATAATGGTACTTCTATGTCGGAAGCCACCCCCCCCCCTCCGGCTGAGCTTAAATATAGTCTGCGGCCCCACCCACCCAGTCTCATCAGTAGAGTCCAGATCACCGCCACATGGTTACAGGGTTAAACCACTGTTGCCACGTTCCATCTAAAAGCATGCTCATTGGATGGAATTGATCCTGTCTAAAGATATTTCCACCATACGTAATTGATTACAATAGAATCTGGTCTCTGGTCATACACTGGTTCTCATCGGTGATATCCTAGACGGGATATACCACGGTCCCAATGTACCAGTCGAACTTGCTATGTACTGGTAAATAGTTTAACTTCAAATATCAGAATTGGTTTTATGAGAGTATACTAGTGATTTAGTTAGGGAATAGGGCACGGGACATGGACGTGGGTGTGCTCTAGACTGGATAGAGGCTGAGCCTTCCGAGATGCCTCTATCCAGTCTGGAGCACACCCACGTCCATGGACAAGTGCCCTATTCACGTTATGACACATTATTCTCTTAAAATGTTCTCAATATGATAAGTACTCCACCTGTACATCAGAAAACGCAGTGCTAGTTAACCCAGACGACTTGTTATCATAACTACATGAAATGTACATTGGCAATCAATGTTGCTGACTACCCAATCAAGGCAGGACGGCACCCAATCAAGCAGTGAAGTACCCAATCAAAGGAGGCAGACATAGTGGCGGCAGCAGACAATTAGGCCCTTCTAAGTCGATTCAAACATGACAACTTGTTGACTGAATGAACACATGAAAAACGCAAATAAACTCGGCCAAAAACGTAAAATTTTAAGGTCACCAAAAATACCAATAAACACATAGATGAATGTAAACATGGTAGAAACATGGATAAACACAACTAAAACGTAAATAAACTCGCCAAAAACGTGATTAAACATAAAAATATGTTTGAATCGATGGATGTCCGCCATTGCAAATTGATTTTTGACTGCTACTAGTGGTATATCCATCTAGATATACCACAGTGTCTAGCCACTCCCCCTACAGTAGCTAAGAACGTCTGTGATTGGTCAAGAGTGCCCATCACGGACTCTCAACCAATCAGAGAGCAGCTCTGTTATCTATGCATTGGCTAGATCAGAGCAAGTCGTGTTATAAACGCGTTTATACCCGGATGTTCTATATCTCAGGGCTCTCTACTAGAGATGGTGCGCCAAGGTAGGGGCCCAGCATACTGTATTGCACTTGTGTCGGGTGTGTGAGTGTGTGTGTGTTTGGGGGGGGGGGGTCGCTTTAGATATGATGAATGTAGACCATAAACCATTATTTGGAGCTTCACCACTGCACACCCTCGGTGGATAACTAGAGAACTGCAAGCAAAGCCCAATATGTGTGGCTCCTGCTGGTTTCATTGCCTGACAGTAGTTAAGGCATTTGCCAACAGGCGGCGCAGATTAGGTGGAGAAAAACTCGTTAAAGAAAAGACCATGTCCCATATACATTTACTGTAATCTGTATACGCAATGCCATCAATTTCCTCCAACTACTTAAATGTAATACCTCTACCAATAAATTTTGTCATCCCAACTGTACACAACTTGTCTGGTTTTGTGTGATCCAATCTCCAACTATATACATTTACTGTAATCTGTATACGCAATGGCGGACAGACACATATTCGTGTCTGATCCTTGGGCAACTATAGATGGAGGTAACCATTGATAATGCGGCTTCCACCATGGTAAAGGAGAACAATCTGATGAAAGAGGAAACAAAGAAATACGCAACCCTTCATACAAGATTATGCTTGCATGAAGGTCACCTACTGGCTTACTCCTCCCAGACCCGGTTGTGGAGGATGATGATGAGTTGGATGAGTTGGATCTAGACGCATTAATAAATCATGATCTGGTTCTTTCCCTGATACGTCAAATTAATATAGACAAGTCTTGTGGCCTAGACAGGGTAAACACTAGAGTATTGAAAGATGCTCTAATGCTATTGTCAAAAGAAATGGTGATTATTTTTAAGAACTCTATCAGAGAGGGCATATTCCCAATCTCCTGGTCCTGCGGTATCCTAGTTCCTATACCAAAGAAGGGAAATCCCAATCTCATAAAGAACTGGCGCCCAATAACACTACTGCCTTTACCTGGTAAGCTGTTAGAAAAAATTGTACATAAACTGCTATCTGATCACTTAGAGGAAGTGGGATTTTTCTGTAAAACACAGTTTGGATTCCGCAGGGGCAAGGGAACTGGTGATGCCGTCTTCAATGTAGTAAAAGATCTCTTTGACGCAAGGGATGATGGGAAGGTTACTGCAGCATGCTACATAGACTACTGTAAGGCCTTTGACAGTGTCCACCACCCAACCCTTATCCGTAAACTACAAGCCCTAGACATACCCCGGAAAATAAAAAAGTGGCTAATGGAGTACTTGTCGCACCGGTCGCACTGTACTATAGCGAATGGTACAAAGTCTCCCAGTGCCCCAGTACATTTTGGCGTCCCCCAGGGGTCGATTTTAGGCCCTCTTCTGTTTGTTTTGTTTATAAATGACTTGTCTAATAGCATACAAAATTGTAAGTTTACCATGTATGCAGATGATGTGGTCATATATACTAGCGCGTCTGACCATGCAGAGGCCACACGCTTATTACAAGAAGATATTGCCAGGGTGGGTGAGTGGTGCCTGTTAAATGGAATGACAGTAAATGCTCAAAAGAGTATGTGTATGTATTTTGGGTCGGAGACGAAGCTTAGCAACATTGGGGCCCCTCATATCGTCTTGAATGGCTGTGTCTTGCCATCATGCGAGTCTTATACCTACTTGGGTGTGGAGCTGGACCAACGTCTGAGCCTGACGCCTCATATTACCAAAGTCAAAAAGAGTCTTGGAAATAAGGTTTATAAATTAAGTAAACTACGCAAAAACATGACAAATAAAATTAGTCTCGAAATTTATAAAGTTATGATCGCTCCCACTTTAAAGTACTGTTCATTTTTCATTGGCAGCGCCCATTCAGGTGAGCTTAATAAGCTGCAACGAATGCAGAATCATGCCCTGAGGATCTGCCTTAATACAAGAGTGAGGGGGACCAGTGTTGTTGATTTGCACACCCAAACTGGTGTAGAGTTCCTTGAACGCAGACGAAGGATACAATTATTAATGATCATGTGGAAATTAGGGCATGGAGGTGAAGCATTACCCCAAGTACGAATTCGCACGCGAGGTGACTTAAAAATCCGCTTTAGAAAGAAGAGGGCGAAAACAAGTTTTTACCAGAAATCACCGTATTATCGAGGTGTAACCCTCTGGGATACACTAGATAAGGACGTGCAGAAAATTCCTACTAAGGATGCATTCACCGAAAAAATAAAAACATTGCCCCTTTTGCTTCCTGTATAATGTCACTTAAACTAATAAGTCGTAAGGGGCATGCCTTGTTACCTGACTTGGTGATAGCAGATATATATATTGCTGTAAATATGTTACCCTGTTGTCTAATACTAAATTCTGGCATCTACTCATCATACCACATGTTATATGACGCTAGAATATACTTATTATACTCTCTCACTACACGGGATGAATTTCTGTTAAGCAACGTCGCATGATCCCAAACGTCATTGTGAGGCATCGACGGGTGCGACGAAAAACGTTCTATCACAGAACGATTCGCACAATAAACAAATCTAATCTAATCATCAGTAGGGACGACTTGGGGTAATCAGGGCAGGGTTGATGACTTATATATGATCGTGTGTGAAATGGAAATATCCACACAGCAAGTGGAGGTGAGATACACAGAGAGCTATCCACACACCATCAGAAAGGGGACATCCACAGCGAACTATGCAAATAAGAACAAAATAGAACATAGTTCACAAATTCATCAATGCAAGTCAAGTCATCAATAATTAAGGAGGGCAGTAATAAAAATACACAGAAATAATTGATTCAGACCAACTTTTGACATCCAAAGCCTAACTATGGAGAATACAAGGGAACGGGATGAAGGATGAACACGAACCAGAAAATACATGAGAATAAATGGATCGAGATAGCAAGGTGCATGCAAGGAATTATTTGGCACGAGTGTGGGGTAAAAGGGGGTAAGGTAAAAATACCTTCTATCATTGAGGCTCCAAATGCACTGGCTCACGATAGGTCACTGTAGCTGGAACATAGGTCGGAGTGACAAACTGTTGGTGGGAACTGCACATCTTGTCGTATGCTTCTAAGGAAAGGCTTGCTTATCACTCACTCAAAGCCTATCTGGTGGAAATAGCCTCCTTCTATGCCCATGAAGAAGGTTAACGGTAAGTAAATTGTGACTGAATATATATGGCAAAAACGAATGAGTCATTCAAACCACCACCAGCCCTTCAGGCCAGCCACTGTCTACACGATAAAGCGCCAGCCCTCTCCGCCAGCCACTGTCTACACGATACACCGCCAGCCCTCTCCGCCAGCCACTGTCTACACGATACACCGCCAGCCCTCTCCGCCAGCCACTGTCTACACGATACACCGCCAGCCCTCTCCGCCAGCCACTGTCTCCACGATACACCGCCAGCCCTCTCCGCCAGCCACTGTCTACACGATACACCGCCAGCCCTCTCCACCAGCCACTGTCTCCACGATACACCGCCAGCCCTCTCCGCCAGCCACTGTCTACACGATAAAGCGCCAGCCCTCTCCGCCAGCCACTGTCTACACGATACACCGCCAGCCCTCTCTGCCAGCCACTGTCTCCACGATACACCGCCAGCCCTCTCCGCCAGCCACTGTCTACACGATAAAGCGCCAGCCCTCTCCGCCAGCCACTGTCTCCACGATACACCGCCAGCCCTATTCTGGTACCCAATGGAATCAAATGTAATTGTTTCATGCATGTGCATTAGCAGAATAAATACCAGAATACACAAACCGTCCATTAGACACAAATAGGTACCAGAATAAACACCTGTCAAATCAAATCGGAATCATGTTAAGAGGCCCCATGATACATCACTGGTTCTCTATATGAGAAGGCTTAATGATACACCACCGGTTCGCTAAATGAGCAGGCTGTAAACATGCTTGTGTAGGAGACTACAAACCCTAGCCTCTTTCGCTTAGTAAGGTCTGTTGGTAGCAACCACACCACTCCCTAGGTGGCGCCTCAAGTGTTTCTAGTCTAGGCCTCAGAAATTGACTCATGAAATGATAGGCATATGGGGGGGGGGGCTATTTATGGCTAATATTTATCATAATTAAATAGTTTTGAATAATCAGAGGGTTAGTAGATATTCTCCTCTTGGCGCATCATACAAAAGAATAGGAAATTCTGATTATTTCACCACTATAGACATGGATTTTAGATTTTATCTTTAAATTTTCCCATTGAAATTAATGTGATGCACAAACCTAAATTTGCCCAATGTATAGCCAAATTTGTCTTTCGTAAGCCAACAATGTGTTTTAAGTATATTTCAGATGCCCCTTTATTCCTTGAGCCTCAACATGTCAATTATCTCATGAGCAAATATTTTTTAGACGTCTGATAATCAATATACATAAATAAATCAATAAAGATGCAGTTTGGAGAGTAAAAATAAGTTTGAAAATTAAACAAATTAAATCAAATTAAATATTGCTAATTTAACTCATTTTTTTCTCAATTTTCTTAATTTTTCTCATCTAATGCTAGGTAAATAGCTATGTAGGGAATACGAACAACGCAAGTAGTTTAACATTGGGTAAAAAATATGGATATGAGGGGTGGCCATCAGTTTTTTGCGAATTCCAATAAATTTATTTAATTACTTTTTATTTTGAAAGATAAGGGGAAAAAAAAAATTTAGCTTCATATATACACATATATATATATATATATATATATAATAAACTGCAAATGTCATGACCTGTCTAGTGGTGTAAACATTGGAATCCTGAGATGGTAATGTCCATTTGGCTTGTGGTCACTACTGTTACTGTTAGCGTTAATAAACCATGAAATCGTTATTTTCGGGTTACGAGAAATGTTGGGATCAATTCTATCCCTTGTGACAAAAGATTGGATAACTGGAACACTTTTTTCCCCCAATATGGCTCACCCTGGTCAGATGCAGAAAATGACATATACTCCATGAAATACGCATTTGAATCATGCTTTTCCCATAACCTTTTTGATACTGGGTATGCTTAAGTACTATATCCATACAAATCTTTTCAGATCGGGACCCACCTTGAAAACCTTATTATTACAGCAGGGGCAGCCATCTTAGTTTAGTAATTATAGGTGCTGTTAGGGGTTCAATGCGACTCCTCTGAACAAAATTCTTAGACTTTTCATATGATTTCATTATCAGCCCCTCTATTAGCCCTAGGAGGGTAGGCAATACCAAATTTAAAGGAACCCACCTAAATCCAAGATGGATACCAAACAGGTAAATATCTAAACACCTGACACTGAGACCCTTAACTATGAATTGAATAGGTCGTGCAATGGGTGAGGAATGGGTTAAGAACAATCAGCCTCAAGGGGGAGGCAATCAAGATGCATAAGAATTCTCTAAATCTAAGATGGCTACCACTTGTGCATTGATTTAACCCAGTTACATCTTAAGTGGCAGTTATTATCAGAAATGTAACAAAGTATGACATAGGAGTGGGGGCTGTCCAAAATGGCCCACAAAAGTGTGACATACTAAATGCTCACGAGTTATGTTTTTGATTTATTATACCTAGCATATGGTAGTCATACCGATTTAAATTGTTATCCATCAAACAAACATTGCAAAAATGGGCAAAATCGGGCTGATCGACGGTCGTTTTGATTCATAGTTCATCTCTTGGCCATTAAGTGTCTCCCTGTCTTCCTTTTACCAACATTTTCTCTCTAAAATCCCTATTTCTACTCTGATTTACAAGCTGTAAAGTTTTATATGCATCCCCGCATGTGCTCCCTACCATTTCCAATCATTAAACCATCAAAAGTATATTGCATATCTATTGAAAATTGTGAAATAGATCGGCAGTCGAGCAGATTTTGTACAGAAATCGGCTTTAACCTAGCTGTGCTGTGATTGGTCAATAGCTGGTCACGTGACCTTTCCCAATAAGACTACTGGGTAGGCGTATTGGCGTAATACGTACGCCACTGCAGTGGGCATACGAGTTCCAATGGTTAAGAGATAGGACTACCATATGCTAGGTATAATAATTTATGGGCCGCTCCTTGAAGGGGTATCCTACACTTTATTTCCCACACATATATTTTCACAGGATTACAGCAATCGATTTCTACATGTATATATGGTCGATTCCCACGAAAATGGATCACAGGGTCTACAGAGGGCTAAATTCCTATATTGCATATAATGCTTAGCTTTTTGAGTACGTCATAAATATTATATAAGAGAGTACATATGCGAAATTGGGAACATTAAATCTATAAAATGCCATAATTAGGTCCCTTTAAAGTGGGACCTACGCACGGTGATGGGACCTACGCATGGTGATGACATCATTGCACCCATTACATTAATGGTATGGTTACATTAAGGATTATTTTTCAGTTTAGATAACAGATTTAGTATTAAACTAAAAATTTCCATCAGGTTTACAAATACAAATGTTTTTTGGAATTGGAAAACATTTTTCTTGTGGACCTACGCACGGTGATGGGACCTACGCACGGTGATGGGACCTACGCACGGTGATGGGACCTATACATAGTGCTTTTATATATTATTAAGAGTTTTCCACCAGATATAAATGTTCCTAAGTATTGATCTTCCATTTGTTGAAGTAAATATTGAAAGATATTGCTAATATTTGCTATCATTTACCTGTTTTTCAATGGAACTTTATGATGTACCTACGCATGGTGATGTACCTCGCACGGTGACTATTTTATTGTAATGGGCCATAGATTAGAGAATATTGATATGATCTTTTACATTTTTAGTATGCAGCATCTTCAAACTATGTTGCATCTTGCATATAAATATTTTTCACTAAATCATTAGGAATGTGCTGTAATTCAGGGCAGTGTGGACCTACGCACGGTGACGCCCATACCTACACCACTATGGTTTCAGTGATGTGACACAATGAGATACATCTGCATGAATATTCTATTACTATTGTTATATACCTCTTATTGTACCCTAATTATTGGGACATCTATTTGTGAAAGTATTACATCTTCCCTTGGATTAAACCCATTTAGTATGTACTTACGCACGGTGATGCTAAAACCTACCCCACTTTTTCCATTCTGTATGTACCACAAATTTCCTATCAAATAATAAAGTAGCCCACTATAGTTGCCATCATTTATTGTCCATAGTCCACTGCTTCTATTCATATAAAAAATATGATATTTTTAAGACATATTTCTTACATTATAATACATTCAAATATTAATATTTCGATTTTATCTTATCTAAATATGCCATAAAAACGCTTAAAAACACACATTTTCAGACCTGGACAGTCTAATAATAGACCTAGATAGGTGAAAGTATGTACCCATGGGTTGATATTGTCAATATCTATGCGATTAAACCAAACATGACTGACTTTAAAGGCCCATTTAGAAAATATTAGATTACGAGCTAAACCATCCCTGTGCTCCATTTTCGTGGGAATCGACCATATACTGTATAAAAGTGGAAAAAAAATAGGACCTTGCGGTTGAAATGACTAGAGCAGAGTAGTGGTTCCTGAGGCACTTGTGTCAAATCATTGAGATAACTATACCTTACATATATGCATAATGTATATATTTTTTTCTATCCTTGGTTTGTACACAAATCATATCATATATATCAGCACTTGTCATGACACATATAGATATGAAGACATTCTAACTATTTTTTGCTTCAAAGTCCAATAATTTCATTGAAAAACAGATTTCCTTACATTGCATTCGAAATAAAAATGATCCTACACATATTTTTTCTTCATGTTGGAAATATTGAGCCAAAATACATTCCTGCACAACATAGAAAAATTAAAATGACATGTTGGGGTATTCATTTCTCCACAAAAGTACTAGTGCCATATCCAAAGAAGTGACTATTCTGAGAAAAGGATAAGTTTAAGGGGTTGATTTGAATACTAACTCCTTCTTTATAAAATAATAACTTAATTTTATTTGAGGTTTATAATGTATACAATGTACTGATTCAACCTTGTACATGATAATATATTCCCAATATGAAACATATTGCTCTAAGTATTGGTCAGTTTGAGCCACTGCTACTGCCTGTCTGTCTGCGGTAAGCACAGGTACCCAGTGTGTGTGCTCCCCTCTATGTGCCTATACCTGCAAGCTGCGCTAACTGTGGTGTGCGTGGACAACTGTAGGATACCCCTTTAAACACCCACCGCACTTATAGCTCCACTTCGACTATTGGAGAGGTACCGAGATTAAAGCTACACTGTCAGAAGTTAGTGTAGCTGCACAGTGAGTTATACTGTAGATTTACATTGTAAAAGGCCTTATTTTTGGTTTTGTCCTATGCATAATTTTATTCTGTAAATCTACAGTATAACTCACTGTGCAGCTACACTTACCTCTAACAGTGTAAGTATGCTTGATTACACGGCTCTGAATTGCTCTAATAGAAAGTATATCTTGCCTTTATTACAGTAGCCTTCCAATGCTGCCAACACCTGGATTAGCGTGCCTGACGTTAGCGTGTCTGAGGTCCATGTCTGTGAGGGCTGCAGCACCCACCCTCTAACCACCCCTAAGGCACTGGTCACTGACTGACCAGTGTCAACCCCAGCCGACATGTGTCCACTACCTCAGGCACACACCAATCACTTACTGCCACACCACACCCTGTCCACCCTGGCGCCCCTGAATCTCCGCCTGTTCTCCTGGTACCACTAAGACACAGCATTTAGGGTCTTCTCATTACACGACTGCAGCAGTCAATGACTGGCCCCGCAAAAGCCTTCTATACTCCCTCCAGGACCCACCCAGTCACCGACCCCATGCACGCCACTCCCCGCCCAGCATGGTCACCTCCCACATACTCTTTTGTAATACTATTTTAAACAGAATGGCACTTATTTCGATCATCCGAATAATTTCAGCCGAATAAAAAGGCCTTGAAGATATTGCTCATATTTTTCATGTTAAAAGGTGCACCTTATAGATCTATAAGCCCCACTGCAGCAGTTTAGTAGGTTAATGCATTTCCTTAAAACTCCCACGTGACGATTATGCAGTATGTTGTCACTCACAATTCACTCTAAGCATCACAGGTAGGATCCTGAAAGTAAAGCCATGGATTTTGATATTCATTTTGAGAGGAAGAGAGGCAGAGAGGATAGGACAGCAGACAATGAGGCCTGAAACAATAATAACCTTTAGTTTCAGAGTGGTACTCAGCAGTGACACAGCCCAGTGACTTGGGTGAGGGGTAATGGAACTGTGGAGTGGCTATCCCAACATGTAAACACGTACCTGGGGGTCGATTCATAACATTGTACTACAGCTCAAAATGGCTACGACCACAAAAAAAACATGTCTGTAGGGAAAATCGTAATTTTACTACTGGTTGTAGTAAAGGGGTCGTACAAGGCAGTCGTACAAAAAATGTGGTACATTTCACAATGATAAACATAGGACACATTTCCTTTACTTGATAGTATCATTAGCCATTAGAAATTTGTTGTAAAAGTAATTATGCTAAAAATATAACTTTGTATTACAGAGTACATAAGAATATAACACACACTATGATTTAGGGGTAAATTGTTAGATAATGATTTTCAAAAAATGGGTGATATTGTGAATTTATGAGGCACTCATTCTTACAAGGTAATCTACATGTAAATATCAGTCATTACATCTTGGTTTTGTACAAAACAAACCATTATTAAAGAATTTTTAGATGGCTGAGATGACTTTAGAGTTTGTCTCAGCCGTATGTTGTGAAATGGGCATTTTCTCCCTTCCAACCACCATATACGGGTATTCTGTGCAATAGGACAATTGGGAAATTTGCTCCAATTTTCTTTTGAAATGCACCCCTTTTTTGTACGACAGCATTCTACAATTTTCATGAGATAAGCTAGTTGAATGAGATAAGCTGGTAGTAAGTGTGGTTATTTTTCTCCATCTTTACAACTGTTATACAGGTGTCGTAGGTATGGCATAAAATGACCCCTGGACGATCAGCAATGGTCGTAGCAGTAAAATGGCCCTCTGTGTCGTAGAAACGTATGAATTGCGACCCAGGTATTGAAGATAGGACATACTTCAGGCATAACAACTTGTTAACATTTCACAACAGTGTATTTGCACTTGAGAATGGCATTCCGCAAGAATAATGTTCAGCGTACTGTTCCAGTGGGATAAATAGAGTTCACCTTTCCTACGACTATGCCGGTATAGACCTTGAGCCGAGGACTTGTTGAGTACCTATCAAGTGTAGTAAAGCAGGCAGGTGAAAATGACTAAATTCCATTTGTTAGGATTTCTGCTCAGCCCCCTGGTCCAATGGGGGCCATTCATAATCTGAATTGACCATTCACAGCGTATACATGTGCCTGTTATTGGGGACAGGTTGGAAGGCAAGTTGATTGTTCTGGTATTTGGGGAGGAGGCTGGCCTATGGACCTATGCGTATATATCACTACCTGCTTAGTGCTAGCTGTTTATAGCTACCAAAAATGCACTGAGGGAATTGCGACTGTTTAGAATCCACATATATCAAACACTGTTAGTATCACTCCCAGGAATGAGATGCCCGGTCTGCGTGGTCAGAGCATCAAAGATGGTGGATGGTAGGTTGAATGGAGGCTTGTTTTGGTTAGTTTTGAGGGTGTTATGGAGGTTGGCAGGTTGTACAACTCAGTATGTATGACTTAAATATCAATACAAACAATCTGGATAGTATTTGCACTGCAATAGGAGGCTAAATTCACTGTATTGGACATCCTAGAACTAATGAGTGATGCCCTTGCCACATATCAAAGTATTTGTTGTGATGCCCGTAACACATTTCTGTGATGCCCTGTCCACGGGGATATGTGCCATAGCTTGATAGCTATATTTTGTATTTTCAGTAGTTATCAATGGAAATATTTGTAGGTACAGGCCATAGGTAGGGAGTTCAAAATAGCGCTGCCATGGCCACTGTGATCTGCATATTTCTGTGATCCAATATGCACCCTTCCTAGAGGCATCCCTCAACATATAATGAATAATATGACTTATTTTAACTTGGTACCATGGGGATGTTGGTAATTATGTTTTTTACGACATATGTGAAATCCAGGTGTGTTTGACCCTGCCCAATGCTGTCCCTAGCCATGTTAATAGGACCTGTTTTGTCTGAGTTGGGAGGGTGAGGGGGCCAGTGCTACATTAGCCTTGGCTGCTGTGATCCTGCCTAGATCACAGAAATGGTAAATATGTAAACCCTTAGGGGCCCAGTGGCGTGAAAATGGTGTATTTTGCACATATCTAAAGTCCTACATGTGTCTATCACATAAATATTAAGTGTAGACAACTGTGAGACAGACCAATGTCTCCGGGGTGACCTCAGCTTTTCATACTTGGGCGTACATTTGTTATCCGATATATATTACCAGTTTTAGAGCAATTAAAGTGTAGGAAAATCATAATAAATATCTCAAATTTTCAAGTTTTCCCACTGGCTGTGGCTGGGTATTCTCCTCACATCATAATACTATTAGTTGTTATCTTGGTTATTGTTATACATTTTTTCATGGAATTTGGAAAATCTACATCAAATTATGTAGCTGGTTTCAATAGGTTAATATATCATTCCCGTTTTGGGGATGTGATGTAAGAATTCCATTGTTGCCATGGCAACAGAATAGAGGGTTCCTCCATGGCCAAAATTACAGCCAATCTAAGGCAAAATTTGAGAAATCTAACAAATGGAACGTTTCTGGTTGCTATGGTTACCGAAAATATCTTTTTTAGCATGAGAAAGGTTTCTGCAACAGCTTTCAGGAAATGTAATATCAACCCTAAGTTCGGACAAGAAATTCCACTGTATTAGATTTACATAGGGTATACTGGTTATGCTGCAGATATCTGACTTACGTCAAATAGTTCTGGGCCCCTAAGGGTTAAAGTGCAATCACCATGATATATCTGGATCTAGGTATGATAGGAACATGATCTTTACAGATCTGAAAAGATCTGATAGGGACCTTTACCACTGCAACCAATATGTATTCTTTAACTCATTTTTCGAAATTTATCAAACTCCCTACCATAGGCCTACAGTAGTATTGGACTAAATTATAGTACCTGCTGCAATGGTGATCACTGACACAGGCTATTCAGGTCCCCTTTGAATAGGCACTTAGGACCCTATACAAAACAGCCACCTCTTTCCCCTCTGCCCTATAGGGCTGTTTTCCAGCAAACCACCAACCTTGCATTACATTTAGTCATCTCACATATAAACTATGACAGTTATCAATATGCAGTGTATGCCTTTTGCTTTGTATTCCAGACATATGTATCTTTCCATAGAGGGGTTATAAAACTAATTTCGATATGACCAGTTTTAACAAAATGGGCCTGAAGTCGCACATATAAAATGTTGAGATATTGCCAGATTCATGTACAGCTCATCAAGAGCTTTCATTTGATATATGACAGGTAGTATATTAGCCAATATCCACCCTTAGGTGATATTTTTGAGGCTTTTTTGTTGTTTTAAATTGAAATTAATTAAATTGAGATAGTTGATATTTCAATTAGATATCAACTATATTATACAATACAATTATAAATCCTATGGTCCTCATTTAAGGAAAAATGGGGGTTGAAATCGGGTTTGTAACATAATAACCCAAAAGATAACAATGCATACATTAGAAAAATGTCAAAAAAACATTTTTCAAAAATAATATTTTTTCACCCTATGCTACTTAAAGGGGCCATATCTAGGTTCTTTAAGGTGCGACTTCAGACCCATTTCATTAAAACGGGTCACATATGTCATATAGGGGGTAAACACCCTACATATGCACACAGTGCATTAAAAACCTGTAGCTCGATTCTCCCCATTCATGCACTCACCCCTCTCCATTGACTCCATGTCTACAGATGTCAAAACTTGTCTGTGTGATCTCAAGGTATATAGTGAGTTCTGAAATAATGAATTTCAGGCATACAGGTTTCTGCACTATATTACTAGCTACCTTGAAATTATATGAGGCTACCTTAGTTTAGTATTTTAAACTGATTATATAAATTATATATATTTGCATTTCCCAAATCTTACATGATTATTGTATACAAACCAATAGGAAAAGCATGGAGGCAAAAACTCCAGAAATGTGATTTTGGACCAATTTGCGTAACCAATACGCACATGTATATACACCAAAAGAATTGTGTTACGGAGCATCACTTTCATGCACTGACAAAGTGTTACGGGCATCAGTGGCAGTGTGTTACGGGCATCACCATGAAATCACAAAACCCATATTTCTCACTAGTCTGTGGGTTTTACCTTGAACAATGAATGGTTACAGCCTTGTTAATTGCTCATGATCATCATGTGTAAGTTTAAGCATTCACAAGTCACTAGAAATAAGGCAATCTTGCCTTCTCTGTTGGAGCAATAATAACAACTCCACCATCTTTGATGCTCTGACCACGCAGACCGGGCATCTTATTCCTGGGAGTGAGTATGGAGTTTGCCCTGCGCCGAGGCAAATAAAAAGTGCTGCAGTGCCACAACATGTGTGATATCACCTCACACTTTGGTCTGTTCAGGCCCCACACACAACCTGTGTGGGGCCTGAGCTGTCTTACCAGCTGAGGAGATAATGGCACTCTTAAATGTATAGGGCATTACCTATATTTCTTGGGAGAGCGAATTCTGATATGTACTGACCAGTTAGTAATCCTTAAATCTGCCGCCATATTGTTTTGATGGACCTGTGCATGCCCCACAGTATTCCATCAGGTGGATATTACATGTACTATGAAGGCCATCTCGTGATTCGATTATACATTAATATGGCAAAACAAACATGGCCACTGGCGGAAATGACCTAGTTCGGGTGATCCATATTGTAATAGATGTACGATATTTTCTGCGAGAGTTTAAACCGTACTATGGTGTGAAATTGGTAAAGGAAGGCCCAGAGAATCCAGTCATGCCCTCATATTGATTGTAAAATGCCTTTAAATATATCGGTGGGCTTTGTTGTCACATGGTACTGGAGGTAGACTTCCTGGAGAGTTCCCGGAGAGTTCCACAACAACCCTCAGTCTGGGCAGACCGCCATGTTCAAGGGAAAAGTGTCTACACATTTGATTGCTGAATTATGGTGGAAAATGCCTTTTTATTTACCATGACTCCTTCAAATGAGTAGGTATGGTTATTCATTAGTGTGTCATTGTGTCATATATGCGACCTTCATCTCTTATGATACTTTTATCACATATTTATTGCGATTTGAGACAATCAGCATTCAGCGCAAATGCCCTATGGGTAATACGGCAGGACAGGCCCCCACACACGGTGTGTGTGGGGACTAATCAGACCAACTCACATTGTGCTACACTCACTGGATAGTGGACTTTAACTTCTGCTCGGACAGGATGGCAACTTTGCTGCCCCCTGCCCACCTTGTGCTGAGATGGTTGTAGGGTAGATTGACCCAGAGCCAACCAGGTACCTTAAGATGTCCACCCCAATTGATGATGCCATCTTTTTGTGTATCACAGTGCGCTTTAAGTGTCACTCTTTCCAGCAAAGGCTAAATAGAGACAATGCCATACATGGATAACTACATAATTAAGATGGATATCTCAGGGTACATGGTTGACTCTAGGTTGATCTACCCTACATGGTTCGATACGTTTAAGGTTGGTCGCTTCTAGTTGAAAATCAAGCCACTGCATGGGTCTATGCGCATATAGCTTAAATATATCAAAATAAGCTCATATTAGACGGCCTAATATGCAAATAAGAGTATTTTATGACACTTTGTATATTCTATACATTTGTAACTACTATTTAAAACATGAATTAGCACATTGGAATTATTTACTAATCAATCTTCGTATAAATACTATAGAGGTTATCACATTGCTCAACATAACCACGAGTGTTTGATGAGACTGTTTTATAACCATGCCCTGATTTGACCATTTTATCCACCATACACTGCTTTAAATGTTAAATGTTGTCCGTTTTTGCGTGATATCTTTTGTAATTTCAAAGATTAGTACAGTAATTTACACCCTTATAAATACTATACAAACCCCTTTATAACCCGCACCCTGTATAGGCATGTTTGGTATCAAATGAAAGCTGTCGTTGGTTCGCGCGCAGCCCGCGGGTAGTACGCGGGAATGTACGGTACCAGCTATAAAATTAATATAGAGGTGACTGCCTCCAGCATATATCGATTGTATATTTTAATGCGACCCTGGTCCGACAATATTGGTTAAATGTGTGGTTTCTAATGCGACGCTAGCCTGCCTATATATTGGTAGACTGCTCCTGGCCCCGTGAAGCCGGTAAGTCGCAGATCTATGTTCCCCCTCTCCACCCCGTCTCCTGTAGAAGGATCCGAGACACGGATCTCAAAGGGATCTAATCCTTATCCCTGCACTCAGGGCACCTCTCTAACTGGAGGAGGCAGGCCAGAGTAACTCACACATCCCGATAAAAATAGGAATCTATTTCAGAGAAGAAGTCCGAAAGAGGATTATTAATCGTTCCCGGCAGGGAGTTGAAGTATGAAAGATCAAATATACTGTCTGTGACATAGCACTTCAGATTGTCGGAAAGCACACGGGAAAAAACCAACATCTGAAACCTGTCTTCCCCAACCAAGCGGCCTTTTCGGATTGCCTTGGTATCCGTACCACATGAGTTAAAAATCCCAGCTCTTTGATCGCCTTCATGTTCAGTGGGGGAGGGGGGGGGCACACGGGCACCCCTGCTATTTATCGTAGCTTGGTCACTCATAACTCCCCTTTCATACATAATGACATCCATGCAATTTCCTATCTAAAGTAACAAATACACTGCTACCACCCTAAATAACTATACATGGTGACATATACACTTATAGATACAACCTGGTATCTATGGTAACACATCTACTCATACCACATCCTTATATTCTTACATTCACAGTGACATATTACACAACTCACTATCTATAGTAATATAAATATACATTCATACCACACCGTATTCTTGTAACTTATATACACTCATATACCATACTAACTGGTAGATCACCAGTACTATTGATTGCTAGCTCGAATGAAGCACGGTGCGGTGGTAGTGAGAGTGGGATACGGTGGCAGCTGTGAGAGGAGCACAGTGGGTGGGGGTGAGGGGGGACTAAGTGTTGTAGCAGTTGAGTGGGGAACAGTGCCATTGAGGGTGTAACTGCTCTTTATTCATCACCCATGTTTTCATCATTGGTGTCTGGTTAACACTTTATATGTGTGCGTCTGTCAACTGTCCGTCTCTTTAGACTAAAGGCCTGACGTCCAGATTGCCCAGACTGCAGACATGAATATTGCTATTTACTTATGTAGCAGCTCTTGGTTAGCTTGGTGTTACCCATCCCCGCCCTCCCCATCCCTCAATTAACACACCCCTGCCGGGCTCTACGCAACCAATATGTTCCCCTTGGTAAACCATCCATCTTGCACATGGGTATCGAGGCAATGGCTAACAATCCTTTCAACTATATCTACATGGTCGGAACTCAACTATGTATTTAACATGCCGAGCAAAATCGACAGATCCTACAGTATGAAAGAGTATTTGAGAGTTGCTTAAGGGAATCTGCTTTTAGTGAGGTAAATGAAAGATTAGTTCTCAATAAAGGAAATATTCCATCAACATTCTCCAGACTTTCCATTAGTTTCGGCTGGATGGGCTCCAGTTCTTTTATTCGAAAATTGAATTGTACACAATTTTCCATGTAAAGGTATAAAAGATGTAACCAACTATTTACAGTGTAGACGGAACGTGGAATGTATCATGCATGTACCAATTGTAAAGCCGGCGGGCCACATACCGTGTCTATTCTATAGGTTAATTCTCAACATTTAGGCCAGTGCCTCAGCTTGTGCTTTAGATAGCATCCCTTTGAGAGATTATTTGACTGTTGCATGCTTACTGGACAGCCGGCAATATTCCAGCATTTCTATGACAGACTGTGGTATCACAAGCTATATCTCATCCGAGGATCGTCCACGTTGGTGCCCGGACTACAGCTGATACCCGGGAGCCTGTGCTCAATCCATGCGTCATAACGTCCCCTGACGAGAGATTTAACCCAGCTCCTATTTAGTACAATGAGCAACCTCACAACAAACCCTACAAAATAAAACAACAACTAAACGAGAGAAACACTATCATAACAATATTAGAAGAACAACAGAATTGAATCTAAGTTGAAATTTTAGGAAGATGGGAGTCTTTTTTTCAAGTAAATTCCCCGGCATTTAGGGAAAGCTTTTCTTTTTCATCGCATTAAGGTCCAATTCTAACAAAAACATAGCACCGATGCTATCGGAGAGGGCATCGGAATACGTAAGGGAGTGCTCACTTTTTAACAACGGGGGAGGGGGAACGGGGGCGGGGGGGGGGGGGGGTTTGCGTGGTGAGATGTTTTCACCCCCCCCCCCCCCCCCCGTTGTTTTAACCCCCCCCCCCCCCCCACCGGCGGGTAGCAAATGGCGTGTCCGTGCCCCTTTGTAGCCTAGTAATGCACAGGTGAGGTGGCCGGGTGAGGTGGCCGTGTAGCATGGGGTGCAGAGACCAGGTCGGGGAGCCTGCCGCCTCCCTGTCCGGTGGCGCCCCCTGACAGCCTGGCGGCACACCAGGCGGGTTAAGCTGGTGAGGGCGGACGCCAGGCGCCAGTCGTGTGGTGGGCGAGCTGCTCCACACAGTCACTACCTACAGCAGGAGCAGCTCACAGCCGAGCACCCAGGAGGCTCCTTATCTACCTGTGGGATCTGTGCTATCTGGTAGGAGGCCTAATCACCGGACGGCTTCTCTGACAGGCAAACACAACTGTTCGACTTGCCAAACTGAAATGGAGGGGAACGCAAAACTATATACGAGTATTGAGTGTGTGCGGGGATGATGGTAGTCGGACAAAAACGTTAAAGGTAAGCTTATTTTAACTTCATATGGTTTACCACATGTTTGCCTTGGATGAAATGATTTCGCCACATCAGCAGTCTTCTCCACACTAGACTACTTAGATTGCTCAAGGTTATGGTGTAGACGGTATAAATTATTTTATAGTTTTATCAAGTAATACACATACGTGAATAGGTAACTTATTAAAATTAAGATGTCAAATACATACATTGGTCATCTCTATTCCTGACATAACAGCGTTTAGTTTAAAAGATGAAATGAAAGAAGTGAATCGGAATCATTCTTAATTTAGATTCGTAAAGTTGGCACTGTCAGATTAACTAGTAGTATATTAAAGCAAGGACAAACTGATAACAAAACTCAAGACAAACAGAGTATGTAAGATGCATCTGCAATCGAAAATAGGCGCGGAACATTGGCAAGTATAGTGTGACTAAAATAGTCCTTAGGAATTGCTCGGAGATGCTCAAACAAGGTTAGCAAGCCGAGCCGCAAGCCATGTAAACCGCAGCGGACGCTGAGCCGCTCATGGAGCTGCTCTAAGGGTACATGAGCTGCTCAGGCAGGGATCCTCCTCTCCCAGAGCTGTTTGGAAGCTGCAGGCAACCAGGACAACCTGCACACAGAACTGGCAGCGAGTCTATAAAATCGGTCATAACTGTGTTTGTCAGGATAAAACGGGAAATCCTTTATTTAAAACAGATTAAATTTGTTTATAGTATAGAACATGATTCCTCTTAGAAATCTAGTTCTTCACAGCACTTACGGTTTGTGCTAGCAAGAGGTACACCCAGTGAAAGTATGGTCTACAGAGCATGAGACATGACTGTCAGACTTTAGACGAAAGCATCTATACTTTTCTAACGACAGCTGCAATGTTCGGGAACATCCTGTTGACAGCTGCACTGTTAACCCATGCAGACAGCATTGGTCCTTAGGGCCCATATGTTTTTTTCTTTGGAACCGCTGGGCTTGCCCAGATCTGGGTTATGGTCCTTTTTTTTGTCCAGGGTGCCCAGATGGGCCAGCCCAGGAAATTTCTTTTTCATAGATACATTATAGATATTTCAAAACATGTTGACATCTAATTTCCCTCTAGAAATCTCCATATATTGTACATGTGTATAGTCTGTGCTAAAGTACAATAAATCTGGGCACTATAGCTGGAAACTTTGAATCTTGACTCCCACTTATAATCCTGAACAAAAAGGACTATAACCCAGATATGGGAAAATTAGCTTGCCCACGTAAAACACATACGGGTCGCACTAAGCAATGTTGACAGGAAGGGAACCTCCTGTTGACAGTTACACTATTAGGGAACCTCCTGTTGACAGTTACACTGTTAGGGAACCTCCTATTGACAGCTACACTGTTAGGGAACCTCCACTTGACAGCTACACTGTTAGGGAATCGCCAAAATAAGATGATTGTGTGGTTAGTTACGTTTGATGCGTGCTGTTGCAGACAGAACAGCAGATTTATCTATCAAAACCGCAGACCAATTATACATCTGACAGTTCAGACCGACCTCATGTGTAAAGATGCACAAATATCATGGGCTGGGAAAACACTGATTTCTAGTATGCCAGATGGCAAATGCCACTAGTGGCAAATCAAGAGTCGTCGCTTCAAACAAAGCCCCAGTGTGTCAGCATATTAAAATACCATGTCCCATCTACACAGAGTCTGTTTCTCTTCCTTGTGTAGTTCCGCCCTTTCAATCAGATGTTTTCCATTAAGAATTAAGGTTCACACACTTGAAGATATTCTGAGAGCTGCGAACATGTCTCATGACAAAACCAATTGTCTTCACATGACATTCCACTCCCCAGAGACCTGCATTTCATTCAATGTTAGAGATGGTACTACTTTAAATTTCAAAACAGCACTATAAGAAACTAATGAAACAACGATTTGCTTTCGTAGAAATGTCGAATGGTGTTTAAAGAAACACAGTGATGAATATGCAGGTCTTCAGAATCCAGGATTGTAGAGAGCCATGTCATCTATCATAGCCTTGTCAGTGACTTGTCAGTGACCGACCAGCTACTGACATCATAATCAGATAGACCGACACCTTGTGAGTTCATATGGTGTCAGTTAGATGTTTCTGAGAGAATAAGCAGTGATCATTACTGAGAGCATAGTCAGTGATTAGTTACTGACATCAACGTCAGTTACTGATAGGGATGTCATTCACATTCGCTATATTGACGTATCCCTATTATGTCAATATGTCAATATATTATATTGACAATTTTCATATATCAATATAATTATTTCAATATTTTTTTCATGAGAATTTGTTCTCTGCCAGTTGAGAAAACAAGATATGCACCTGTATCATGGTACCTGAAGGTGCTTGCATCCAGTGCACCCTTAGAAAGGTTGTTATCCACCATGTTTAGTAAGGGAGGGGGGGGGGGGGGTAATAGACATAGTGTCCAATGTCTAACAGTTGAGCTTACAGTTGGGGTACTTATCCTTTTCACTGGCATTAGGTCAGATTCCTACCATGCAGTATTTATAGCTGGGAGCTTTGTGTTTCATATTTATGATCATTGGGGGTGCAGATTGGTCCCCCCCCCCTCAGGTCGGAAAGTTGCCAAAATTAAGGGCCCTAGGTCGAAAAGTCACCTTTTTAGACCTTCTATGCCATAGCAAAATTCGACCAGAAGTTGCAGGGTGCTGAAATTAATGTACCAAGTCGCCAGGTCACCTGGAAAACAGGCCAGGTCGTCAGGTCGCTATTGACCCATCTGGAGCTACATTATTATGTGAATATGTTCAGTGAAAATAATGGGACTGGTGTCTAGCTACCATTAACTTTTGTTTTTGTTATATTTGTCAGCTAATTAAAGCAATTAACAGTGCTCCAGATGTACTTAATAGTTTAAATAGAATATTGCAATACATTGATATATTGACAACAGTTTGTCAATAATCGTCATCTACATAAATGGGATGTCAATGACATCCCTAGTTACCGACCACCACACCAACTATCAGCTACCTTGTCAGCTACCAGATGCATGGAGCCATGTCGGTTGCAATTGTAGGATAGCATCCAGATACATATAACCAAATATTCCCTGTATGTTCAGAGTATTCACTATTTACAGCTATAGATGCATTCTTTAAAAAAAAGAAGTCAATAATAGCCCCAAGAGATTCTATTTTTCATACAAGAAACCGAGAGCATATCACACGTCAGTGGCAAATTCTATCATTTTAAATGAATCGTTCTTCAGTTTTCCCAAAAAATCTACTTTTTTCTAGTTTCTCGGCTGCATAACTGGCGGTACGAGCCTGCGGCAACTGACCTTCCAGATAAAACAAATTGATTTGAAATGAATTGATTGAGTTGGCCGTGGCCGCCACATTGAACAACTATCTGAGGGTAACGTCATGTGATTGATTCCGACCTAAATACAGCGGGAGGGAGGGAGGTGTGAACGGCTACCATGGGGCAGGGTGGCAGGCGTTAAGAGCCGTGATAAAGGTGGGTGGAGCAAAGCACACCGCCCGCTCCACTCCCTCAAGCTGCACCGACACAGGGTTCAAAACTAAAACAATGAAACTGTGAGTGTGAAGTACGATAAATGACAGACTTATATGTGGGACACCGCATCTGTGTTGGGTGAATCGGTTATGATACAGACACGGGCACGGGTGCTAGGACAGGGTTGCAGAACTGCACTGGTGACGGAGGAGGGTAAACGTTAGTAAACGTTAGTAGAGTCTGTCGAACTGAGCTCTTTGTACAAATGTATAAGGAGCGACATGTGCCCAACAAAACATGTCGGTTATCATTGTAGCGGATTCATGAACGTTTTTGGGTATTTCACATTTGACATGTATGGTGTGAAATATTGTTATAAATGTACCACTAAGTATTGGGAAAGTTCAATTTCCCTATTCTGCACAAAAGCGCCATGTTTGACAAAAGGAGTGTCCAGGTTCAAGCAATTCACAATACCCACTTGTAGAGGCCAGTGTAATTATTGCTCCACTCTCCCCCCAGAAGTTGGACATCCCTCAAACCCACACTGCTAGTTCTAAATGCTCTTAGACTGACAGCGCTGGTATCCCGCTAGTGAGGAATAGGAACGAAAACAGGTCAACGTTTACCATGGACCCGAGCCATGAACGCATGTCCATATACCGGTAGGTGCCAGTGATACCCGAATGCTACACGGATTATCAAAGTCTCAAAGGAATTTCGGGTCTTCTAAGTGACTGTTATGAAATAAACGAGCTAAAGCATGTCTATCAGATGATCTGCCAGGTTAATAACTCACGTCTGCCTCACAAGGTCGGGCCAGGCTGTAGCCTTGTCGATGTTGAAGGTTTGGTTATGACAAAGTGATAAGTCTGGATCATCAAAATGAAATGTTAAATTCATAAGCCCAGGGTTGTCAATTTCACAATCCTACAATTGTTCATAAAATTAGACTTTTTATTTCGATGTGTACAAGAGCTTAGGGGGTGGGGGGGGTCCATCTCTGGAGAAAATGTACGTAGGACTTCTACGTACGTTATTGGAAACCCCTTAATTGTCGAGTTCTGGCTGGCACGGTGACAAGTCTGCAGCTTGCACATTGTCCATTAGAAGAGTCTGGGTACAAGGGGTTTTAGTTAAGTTAAGGGTCATATAAGAAGTGCGACGATACATGGGGATGAACGGGCGAGGTGGGTGGGGTGGGGGGGGGGGGGCACGGTGGACGATGGACATTGATTTCTGTCTGCCCGGAGCAGCACCAAACTCAACCGCAATGCTACCAAATACCTTGATGAGAACACATAGCA
Source organism: Harmothoe impar (assembly GCA_947462335.1). Taxonomy (NCBI): domain Eukaryota; kingdom Metazoa; phylum Annelida; class Polychaeta; order Phyllodocida; family Polynoidae; genus Harmothoe; species Harmothoe impar. Next base: position 46,188,199 of record OX381707.1, on the reverse strand, counting down.
TATAGAATCTCTAAACTTTCCAATACTTTACACCCGACTAGAGGAAGCAGTAGAAATAGTAGGCTGATATACATTACATCCTGCCCTACTCGACATCTGTGGCACTATATTGGTGGGCCTACTATGACTAAAGCCGCCACAACATTTCGTGCCCTCCCCTATAACTTACTTCTTATAGGGTGCATGCTACATCCATATCTCATCTCACACTCTACTCGTGCCTACACTGTAAAAAGTTGTTGTTCGTGAACAGCAATATGTGCTGTAACTATACAGTACTTTAGCTGTAAAAGATAATACAGCAACTTTTGCTGTACACATACAATTCTGTTACTGTAGATGCAGGTTCAAACCCCATAACCAGCAACCAGGGGGAGAGAGAGCAGAGAGGTTGGAGGGAGTACCATACTCCACAGCTCAAATATGACCTGATCTTTTCAAAAGCCTATTGATGCAGGCTACATATAAGTGATTGCCCCTCTAGCTCAGTTGGTAGAGCAGAGGGAGATGTAGTCTGAGGGTCAGCAGTTCCAGTCCCGGCAGGAAACTTTCATACAAACTACATTTCTCCTGATGTAATTCTAAAGTATAATATATTTTGGTACACTGAAATGTTACTATTGAAAATTTGCAGAGGATAAAACCAATGTATCTCTATAATCTGCATGAAAGATAGTAAAATTTACTTTGAAAAACATCTATAGGCCATCAAGATTACACTCCAACTAATGGTAGTTCAGTACTTATTAGTACATTACTGCAATAGGGTAATTTTCATATTGACCCTTAAGACATAAACAGTCTAGTTCTAAAATTGTCCCCAGGGATCCTGTGTTGACCTCGTTACCATTCACACATAAGTAGGAGGTGTTTCAATGCACCTGACATGCAGGATTCACTGGTGTAGTGGTCATGGTTCAGGACTATGGATTGGAACCTGGGGGTTCAAATCTCCGAGATGTTGAATATGTGAGCCTTTTTAGAACTCAGGTCTGTGTCTACAGTAGATTCTATTGTAGGTCTACAGCAGAATTTACTGGAACCAAAGTTGCCCCCAATAGTTGCAGGAACACTACTTACTTCTAACAGTGTAACATAGACTAGCAAGAGAACAGGAAGCCTGCAAGTCTTATGAAAAGTTATGCAAGTTCTGATCCCTGTGGCACAAAACAAAACAAAATAGAAAATAAAGAACAACTGCTTTTGTTTGATTTTTCCACGGTGGGGTGGGGTGTGTGTGTGTGGGGGGGGCTTCAATGACCGGAGACTCGCTTTAGTCAATTGTTAATTCATTTTGGCATTGGTACTCTTGGCTACTGGCATAGCATTACTGCGATTAGAGTAACTGCTAATATGTGTGTCTACAGCAAGTAATCCAGATTTACATCAATGACTTAAAATAGTGAGGAGTGTTAACAGACATAGCTCTTGCACACTTATAGTGATGTGGCGAAAAAAGTATTTCAGGTTTACCCTACCTACATTTATTTGAAAAAAAAGCTCCCTCCCCCCATATCTGGATTTTATTTTTATTATTAATTTGAAAATATCTTTTTAACATGGATAATGGGATACGTGTCACACTTTGTGGATAAAACAATGCGGAGAGGCCAGTCTCTATTGAAAAGATATGCCAATGTGCCCCTTGTGCAATGAATAACACGGGATACAACACTCAAAAAGTAAAGGCGTCTGCAGACTATTCTATGTGACAGGGTAGCGGGTGCTCTAACTAAAGTTGTCAGATAAAGCACCTACATGGCATATGCAAGCCCAAAGCCTGATGTATGCCAGCCCTAGACACGTCAACCAGGGCCTGATTCAGGATTCCCCCTGTAGGTGGTATCAGTATAGCATGCATTATGTATAAAGTGAGGGAATAAATTGCATAATTTCTATGTTGATCTTGATCCTAATTATGGAAATACACATTCATGCTTTGGAGAATCTTGAGAATTATCTATTGGGGATGCTAGAAAAGGCAAAAGATTCAAAGTTTTGATATACCGTATTTGACATAATAAGCGCACACCCCCTAATAAGCGCACACCCCCGGTTTTTGGCCAATTATTAGACTACAAAGAACCAAAAATATCTCAAATCCTGACCCCAATTAAAGTCTTAACTACTAAAAGGTGTCCATAATCACTTTTTAAGCGCACTGTGCGCTTATTACGTCGAATACGGTAATTAAGACAAAACAAATATCTGTATAGGGCATAGACACCTCTTTTGTGTTTATTTCATTAGTACAATAGCTGCAAGAAAACTCTCATTAGTATGACACCCACATATATATGTGTTAACAGTCTGTTGCTGAGGACTAGAAATACACTCATACAGACTTTCAGGACATGGCAGGGATTCCCCTGACCTACAAACCTGAGAATTAGAGGCATGGACAGTAATAATGCCTAGGCTCAGAACCCAGTGAGCTCCACCTGTAGTGAAGTAGAGGTTATAGTGCACAAGCTAACCCTTGAAGGGCTGCATAGTGCTTTAAGGTGCTATGCTCTATGTGATCACAATGCATGAATTCAGCCTTGGTAAGTATATTCACCTAAATGTTCATACATTTCCAAAGGGTCGGCGTGATGTATAAGTGCAGTCTTGATGAATAGACTCGCCAGGTTTACATTCATGCATCATGCTGACAAAAGGATTGAAGCACATTTACAGTAGTTTGCAGCCAATAAACGGTTAATTATTCTAGGGTTGTGAATTTGACGACCCTAGACTTGTCATTAGGAGTGGGCCACCACCTGGGCTAACATTGTCAGTTAGATGAGTCTAGTGTTGTCTTGTGGGATGGAAACTTTGTAGGTCCTCAGGTAGACAACCTTTAACTCGTTTATTTCATGACCGTCACTTAAAAGACCCTAAACTCTTCTTATAAGACGACCATTTGACAAGTTTAGATCCCTTCATTTTATCAGTGAAGCCGAACAGCATAATGCCATAGAGGAAAAGGAATGTGTCCTTGAATAGTAAGCCATGCAAGATTTTAGCGGTGCAAAATGTCTATTCTATGAGAAGTGCATTTAACATACTCTCCCAGTGGGCACAAAACCTTGATTCAACGTTGACAACTGGTTGATATAGGGTTACAGGGTAGATCATCATGTTTTCAACATTGATGCAATGTTTCTATTTCAACGTTGTCAACCAACACCTGTTTCAACACTGATGCAATGTTTGGATATCAACCTTGAATCAACCATGCGTTTCCCACCTTTCCCACTAGGTGCCTCCACAACCTACTCCTTAGCAAATCTATCTACGTGCTACATCTATTCTCCCTAATTGTAAGCTCTTATTTTCTCATCACTGCATACAATAATTATTGATCAAAATCTCATTCATTTTCATTGACAACTATGGTGTGTACATTTTGGTTGACATTTGGAATTAAATGGCAAGAATAAATGCATGGTTTCAGTAAGACACCCTTTATGTTGCTAAGCATAATAGATAAAGCCTCAGTCCTGACCAGGTCACTTTGAAATGGATATGAATGCCTCTTAGTGTGATCACCAGAGGTCATTCATGTACCCCTGCCCTGGATGGTGCTAGAATAAGCATTTGATCTTGGAGAAATGGGAGGGGGATGTTGTAATGAAAATATATAAATTGCAAGGAATGCGTCTACATAATATTATAAAGAATACTGCATTTAGCTTGAAAACATGACTATATTCTTAATCTCAAATTATCCACCAGCAGTCAATATTGAATCAATGTAAATCATCATTTATTATATTTATTCGTTGTTGATTCATAATGACCATATCAATGTTGAATCACTGATGAATGATCAACGTTGATGACCTCATCAATATCAACCATATGACAACCCTGTATCAACTGTTGATATCATGTCGCTACACACATTGAATCAACATTGAATCAACTAAAGTTTGCCCACTGGGCTGGATCTTTTCGTGTAACTGTCTTCATGACAGCTATATGAATACAGTAGCAATGAAAGGGACATAGGAATTGGTGGATTTTTGAGCTTGGTAAAATGTATCCCGCCCAGAAGCAAGAGTGGTCCAAATATTTTTGAATTCCCGACTTTGGGACAAGCCTATAACCCGCAACGAGGGTCTGAAAATTGTGATTTTAGTACTGTTCTATAGTTTAATAGACCCTCGTATTACCTGCACCTAGACTTTGAGAATATTGTTCAACCCGCACTAGAGTATTTTTGGTTTCCAGTATCACATAGTGTTCAGCTACACTCGCCTACTGTAAAAGCCACACACAGAATGTTGTGGGATCGAGTGTGACCTTGGCACAATAGGAAATACGGTTTTCTTTCCATATTCCTTTAACCCATTTGACATACATTTCCACTAATATTGACATAGAAATGTTAGCTTGTGATGTTTAATATGTACATTTGTATGATTTAGATGTTTTATGCACATTTCAGTGGGACCCGAACCCATGCTCTCCATATTCTGGTCATGGATTACAGTAGGTGAGTTTGTAGCTGTACAGTATGCAATACTGGAAACCAAAAATACCTCCTTCTATACTGTACAGCTACAGTGCTTACTTCTCAAAGTGTAGAACCATGTCGGAAGTGAGCTACATGTGGTCTGCTGTGTTTGTTAGAAGCAATAACACCCGAATTTCGATATTAAGTGGACATTGGACACTAATTATGAATTGGTACTAATTGGACTGAACTAAGGCGGCAAACCATCACGGACGCTCCCTCGACTGGTGGCGCCCCCTCGGCCGCCAATAGAACTAGGACTATGTAAGCGCCTGCAGCGCCCATCTCGTTCCTTTTCCAGCGTGACATCAACCACTACAGGTGTATTTTACCCACCCACCCACACCAATTTCATGTATCTTGTATCCAATATTATTCACATAATATTACTACTACCGTGTATCTCATAAACTGATGATTCTCCACTACTATGAGTATAACATGAACTGTTATGTATTACATGTCATACCACAAAGACTTGTGAGATTAATTTCATTGTTACTGGTGTCTAATAAAATGTCCAGATTATAAAAGACGTTTTATGTCTAATTATAGCTGAATTATCTATATTTACTATGTATTTCAAAGCCAATGGTGTCCGACTCAAGGTGCCTGTGCGGCTTTTTTATAAATTCTGATAACTTGAATTATGAGATTTTACCACAAGGGTTTTGGTAAGCCAGAGGTTTTTTCATGAGTCTTTGCTACAAATATTTTTTAGCAAACAGAGGGGAAAAAGTAGGACAGAAGTTAAGTATTTCGCTAAAAAAGTGGTCAAACATTTTAGTGCCCCCTTAACACATTTGTGTGCTTTTGAATGGGCAAGATGTTTTGCATGTCCTAATGGGCAAGATGTTTGCAATGTCCTACAGGTTGGTAAATCAGTATTGGCTGTCATATAATAATAGTTTATACCATGTAGTCACTAGTGTGTGATACGTCTTGTACATACTTATACAAGGGCATAAAGAAGCAACTTAAATTGGGGTGGGGTCTCCAAGGAACAAGCACCAAGGGGGTGGGGGGGGGATTAAGACAAATCTGTACTGATTCGTACAGGGGGGGGGGGGTCCGGGTCATTTTAGCATACGCATGGTGTACGCATAAGAGGTGTTTTTGGTCATTTATGACTAATTTTTAGGCCAAAATGCCAAACCAAAATTTCAAAAATCAACAACATTTTGTAACGCTTGCAATTGGATAGCCTGCGTGTGTGTGTGTGTGTGTGTGTGTGTGTGTGGAGGGGGCGGTCCAAGTGATTCGAGTTTGTACGCAGGGGAGGGGGGGTAGTCCCAAAGCGTACATGCAACGTACGGGGGAGGGGGTCAATTTGGGGGGAAAGTATGCTTATGTAATCAATGGATGCCCGCTAAGACACATTCTGTGATGAGTCACGTTTCATGATGAGTCATGTCTTAGACAGACTTCCTCAGATACTCTTCGTCATGAGCCTTTGAAGAACTGACACTTTGACACAAAGTGTGATGAGTCTATGGGAACCCCTAATTTACCCAGTTTGCATCCCCGCACGTGCAAGTGTATAGTCCAGCTGTGATTATTAAGTCAACGTGGAAGAGGCAGGCAGCTGTAATTCAATCAACAAAACCAACTATTGACCAAGCGGTATTGGAGAGGGGGCCACCCACATTCCCTTGGAGATCTCATTTCTCAATTTTACACATATCACTCGGGTTTACAATGAATTTCAGAGTCCAATAGAAGTGGGGGTGTCTGCCGATAACAGATGAGTAAACATGGACCTGAATGGCCTCTCTATAACGGCCCTGCCTATAACAGAACTCTATTTAAGTGTATAGAGACTTGATTTGAAAAGTTGGTTCTACGCAGGCTGACAGTTGGCCTGGGGCTGGCTGGTCCGCGCTGTTCAATTTTCTCACGATTTGCTTGGCAGGAATCGGATGCCAGCCTTCGCAGTCTGAGATCCATTCAAAAGGACAGCTTTAATTTGTTCATCCCGTCCTATTCCAATCTACACCAAAGCCAGTTCCCGGCCAAGCCAAATTGCCTTTACTTGCCTCGGCCGGCGTAGCTGGTGGTGGTGGGAGACTATTGGGGCTGTTGGTGTGGGTGTGAGTACACGGCGGTAAGGTGTGAATGCTGCCGGAATGCCGACAGAGGATGGATATGTGGTTGGGTACTGCGGCAATAGCCCAGTCATTGCAATTTCTAGCAAAAGTTGACACCCATCCAAGTTCCCACAAATGTACAAGGGAGTTTGACTGAAGCGTGTACACTGAAAGTATACACGGTTAGAAGTAAGTAGTGTTCCTGTACACAAAATACTGGGGGCAACTTTGGTTCCAGTAGATTGTGCTGTAGACCTACAGCAAGTCAGCGTGTGTATATTTACAGCACTATGTACTGTACAGGGACAGCTAAATCTTCTGTTACTGTACACCAAAATCGATTGTAAATCATAGTCTGAAGGTCCTGGGTTCGCCTCTCAGTGCTGATCATATTTTTAATCATCCATGTGAGGGGAAACCTAATTTTAGGTGCATGTATTGTAGGTAAAACAAAAGAAGTGGCTTGACCAAGGATTGAACTCATGACCTGCGGACGCGCCCTGATCCATTGCGCCACAGAGCCGATAGTACAAACATTCATATTAGGATATACCTCTACTCTACTTCTCAACTGATTGATTTTAATTTGTAAAGGTCTGGGGTTTGCCTCATGTATATCAGGGACCTTTAGCAACCACGTAAAAACTCATAAAACGCAGACGTAGCAGTGCTGAAAGGATAGGATACGTCTGGGTTAAATGAGCTACGGCAGGTTTGCTAAAGGTCCCTAGTTACAGCATATATACTGTACAATAATAGCAAAATCTACTGTAACTGTACAGCAGAATTAATTGTAAAACCAAATCTGAAGGACTAGGGTTCGCTTCTCAAGGCTGGTGATATTTTTAGTCACCATGAATTACCTTTTTATTATCATAAATTATCTAGAATAACCTAATAGACTACCACATAAAATTATAATAAAAACAGTTCATTGATAGAATTACAAATCACTTTTAGAAAAAAAATTCAAAACATGAAGAAACTGTATTTTCATGACAAGCCTGACCGGGGATTGAACTGTGGACCTTCCTATCACTGTCCGACGCTGTGTCTGATTGAGCTATCAAGGCAGCTGGGGTAAGGCCTGCAGCATAGCTCTCATATTTGGCACCATAGCAACATGCAGACATTATTGTATAACACCTAAGTTGTTTACTATATAATGAGAACTATACACAAGGCCCATAGAGAATGATGTTAAATTGCTTGTGACCATTTGGTATGTAACACATTGAGAGGTGGGTAGACCAAGGATCGATCCCAGGACCCCCCGTGTACCTAGTACAGCGAAAAGTGCTGCAGGTCTACAACTCACTACTGTAAACTGCATCTACAGCAACAGAAATGTACATGTACAGCAAAATTTACTGTATCATTTTTTACAGCAAAAGTACTGTATAGCTACAGCACATTTTGCTGTTCTGGAACAACAACTTTTTACAGTGATAGGTAGACAAAGTTGATAGAATATTGAACTATTTTTGTCTATCATAGTGCACAATATCAAAGCTTCATATGCTCCCATATAAAACAGGGACCTACTTATCAGGTCTAAGCAAATGCAAATAACCCTGGAATGACTAAGACAGGGGTTGCCTGTTATGACTAGTAAGGTATGTCATCACATTGAATACACATCCTTCTATGCCTAATCAGTTGAATTAGATACGTTTCGTCAGCCATGTCATGGCTTTGTGGATTGTTTATTTAATAAGTCATATACATGATTATTAAACCAATACTGAATAGTCAAATAACTGTGTAGGGCACATATTACAATCTTTGCTGTGATGAAAATATTATCAAAATACTGGGATGATTGACAAGTGTGACCCTGGATCAACAGTAGACCTGGGGCGATATCTGTCAATCACCCAAAAGTACACTTGCCCTAAAGAAGCACAGTAGTTGGAAATATAAGGTATTTGACCATATCTGCCCCCCCCCCATATACAGACACTGGGGATTCTATTTGAACTATTGTCATTTTGCTATGACCACTCTGTTACCTAGAACATCAATTCCAAACATTCTTTGCCTAGCGACCGGCACAGTGGGTGGGAATAAGATGTATTTGATCATACCTACCCCCAGTATACAGACCCCAAGGATTCTATTGGAGCTATTGTGATTTTGCTAGGACCTCCCTGTTACCTGGCAACAGCAATTCTAAATATTCCATGCCTAGCAATGGGGACAATAGGCAGGTCTAAGCAACGGCCTGGACCATAGGACGTCATGGATTGAAATGTCCGTCCTCATTCCCGGGGTCTGTTACCCCCCCCCTCCCCCCGCCCCCCTCCCCCCATCACTCCTTACTCCTCCCACCCCTTGACTGGTGTCCTGTCAATCGGCGGGCGTGCAAGCGGCGGCATCTGAAGATTTGGTGCCGGCCCCAGTGTACACCCACCCGTATGCCTGTGTGCGGTATGGTCGTGCTCTAGCGGCCAGTTAATATGGTCTCACACACACTGATAGTAATATGGATGTCATTGGTATCTAATTCATCTCGATGTCGATTATCACTATTTTGGTCTTGATTTTTCGGTTATACTGACTTATTTCTTTTTTACAACAATAGTTAATATTGTATGATCTGCTTCAAATAAAGCACTTTATGTTTTCCCGATTTGAAGACCATTTCTCTCAATATTTTAGATCTACAAATACTGCATTTTCCCACTGAATAATAAGGTAGTTCTACATGGATTTTGCAGTTTTGGAAAGGTAAATTCCGGGACTACCTGCGATCTGACAGATGTATCAATATGACGGTTTTTGTTGATGTGATAAACGGAATTCTACAAATGTCGATGTATTGATTACTGGGGGTATCAATGATATCCCTACACACTCATAATGTTGACTTCTATACGCTGATAATCCGTCACTGGCAACAGATGAAACCACATACAAGCCATTTGAAGTAAGGTGTGATAGCTTAAAGCCGGACGGCAGCTGCCTAGCGCCCCCCCCCCTCCCGGGACCCCCCTCCCCCTCCGCTCCTACAGGGGCCGTGGGAGGTGGCGGTGGAGGTGGGATGTACAGGCCATACTACTACATGCAGACTTACTGGTAGTAGTAGTACTAGCATAGTATAGTACGGCGTCTCATTAGATACGGCATCATTAAACCTTATATTTCTCAGTTGCTCCAGTTGGGAGACCTTACATCTTCTAGATTCACCTAGGGGAGATATGTATCTAGCGGTCTGTATGAGTAGAATCTTTCTAAAACTTAATATAAAAATCACAATTTAGTTATAGTTTCACATTTCACCAATTTTCTGCCAATCTGCTCACACAAAGCGATTTGGTGTGATTTAAACCATTTAAGAATATGGCAATATATTAATTGTATATTTAGCTTTGCATTATATGTTTTTATAACTCCCATCTATCACATTAATTTAGTTAAATCCCAAGTTTTAAATTCCTAGTATTGTGTGACAGCCATACACAAGGACGCTGCTATAACTCAGACCCAGGCGTCCTCAGTGATGAGGGCGTCCCTACAGGTAGCCACGTACCAGAAGGCCGGAGTTGCCGGGACCTGATAGGTGGGAATAAAATGTATTTGACCATACGTGCCCCCAGTATACAGACCCTGGCAATTCCAAACATTTCATGCCTAGCAACTTGCAGAATATCTGACCCTCTGCCCTAACTTATCTGTCACTCCCCACTACCATGGATGCCTGAAATTTTATTTGCTCAGTAGAGTCTAAACAATTTATTTAGAGCTCAAGCCAGAAACTTGTGTTTGGTTCTGGCTTTTAATAACAATAATATAGTTTATTAACCCACGGTGGTGGGCTAATACAATGGATTTCACAACTAGGTTATTTTCACATAATCGAAGGTTAAGTCAGATACCCTCCTCGTAACTGAGTTATGTAATAATAACAATGGTAAAGTGACTGGTGGCCTCATAATGATAGAGTAATATTGCTAATGAACCTAGAATATCGCAACTGATACAACCCCATACAGCCAGCACTAAGGGTAGGTAACATGGGTCAATCTGCAGACACTACAACCCCATACAGCCAGCACTAAGGGTAGGTAACATGGGTCAATCTGCAGACACTAAAACCCCATACAGCCAGCACTAAGGGTATGTAACATGGGTCAATCTGCAGACACTACAACCCCATACAGCCAGCACTAAGGGTATGTAACATGGGTCAATCTGCAGGCACTACAACCCCATACAGCCAGCACTAAGGGTAGGTAACATGGGTCAATCTGCAGACACTACAACCCCATACAGCCAGCACTAAGGGTAGGTAACATGGGTCAATCTGCAGACACTAAAACCCCATACAGCCAGCACTAAGGGTAGGTAACATGGGTCAATCTGCAGACACTACAACCCCATACAGCCAGCACTAAGGGTATGTAACATGGGTCAATCTGCAGGCACTACAACCCCATACAGCCAGCACTAAGGGTAGGTAACATGGGTCAATCTGCAGACACTACAACCCCATACAGCCAGCACTAAGGGTAGGTAACATGGGTCAATCTGCAGGCACTACAACCCCATACAGCCAGCACTAAGGGTAGGTAACATGGGTCAATCTGCAGACACTACAACCCCATACAGCCAGCACTAAGTTATGGATAGACTATGGTTATGAAAAGGTATGTAGAATTAACCAAGTAATAGATAGACTATGGTTATGAAAAGGTATGTAGAATTAACCACAGCTTGCTGGTGGGGCCAGACGAGGGCGATGCCCAAGTCGGCCTACAAACAAGCTGTGGTTAATCTACCTACCTTTTCATAACTATTGTCTATCTGTTTTAAACCAGGATATATGCGGTATAACCAAGGTGCGAACTCTAATGTTCTTCCCCACCACCGTGGTTTAAGGGTAAGTAACATGGGTCATGATGACGGTTGAGACATAGAAGACTACCGCTCTTTCTTGTCATTGATTTGTCATGCCGATTAGCCTGAACTAGCGCTGACATGAACGCACCAAATACACCTCACCACGTCGATACAATCAATGCACAGAGTGACAGTTGCCGTCCCTCCCTCCCACAATGACATGTAACTGGCGCCCCGACCCACAAGCTGCCAATCCACATTACCTCCTACACCCGGGACAACCTCATCCTCCCTACTACTGGTCCACAAGAGCTGTCTCCAACCCACCAAGGGCCTACAGGAAAACTCCCGCCCCCAACCCGGCTGGGGCATAAAAGCAGATGTCAGTCCCTGTCCCATTATTTATGTCACCATATAGTTGTCACCATATAGCTGCCATACTTGCTCACTATAGCTAATTTTCAAATAGCTGGCTTCAATACCCCAACCCTCATAGCTACAGGAAAAGCACTCCCCGTACATCTACAACCTGGATGATATACACTCTGATATCTACCACCTTGGATATTTACCCCCTAGGGCATCTACCCCCTTGGATTTTTACCCTCTATGACTTCTACATCTATGGTATCAGGACAAGTACTCCCCGACCATCTGCACCCAGCCATCTACGCCCTAGGACATACTAGGACCTTTTATCGTTTGGACATCTACCCCCTGGACCTTTCCCCCTTAGGACCTTTACCCCCTTGAACATCCCACCCCTCCATATTCAATCCATTGCCTGTGGCTCAAAAAAGCAGACAATGTCCTGGTTTGTAATCTCAAAACTAGCATGTAAAAGGATATTTACAACATGGATATATAACCCCTGAAATCTACCTTCTGGACATCTACCGCCTTGGACATTTACCCCCTAGGGCTTCTGCCTCCTATGACATCTACCCCTTCAACATGATGTGACTCAAACATATGGGCATGTGGAGGGGGTAGAAGCAGTAAATAGCAAGGGGATAGATGTCTGGGGATAGATGTCTGGCGGTACTTTTCCTAGAACCATTTCTCATGGGGTCGTTTCTGTTTCCGACCAGGGAAAAGAAATATTTCTATAGGGTCTTTTTCATAATAGTCCACCTTGTTACATAAGGATTAATAGTGACAAAGTAGTGAATGATGACATGATATATCCGAAAGGGCAAAGGTAGTTTTGGGACAATACATGTACCACCTCAGCCAGCCATACCGTGTCTGCAACTCCTGCCGTTCTCCTCGTCTAACTTCAGCCAACATATTATTATATCATTTAATATTAAAGAAGGAATTCCAGTATTTGTGAAGCTCTGAACAGTTCTCTTACATTTAAATGTACGTTTAATGCGATATTGCATGAGAGACTTCAAATGAAATGAAAGGTTGAAGTAAAAGATAAAGGCTATCTTGATGTGTGGCAGCTTAACGCAGCAATTACATGAATAGTTGTACTTGAGGATCGGGTCCCTTTGAGCTAGAGTTAAATGTAAGATCGAGTTGCCAGTTTCAAGCAGAGGCAGGTAGTACTTAAGATAACCCGAAGGGTTGCTGGTATGAAATACAGTTCACACAGACTATCGACCTAATCACAGCACCCCGGTGGGGGGGGGGGGGGGGGGTAGGGTCTTACTGAAACCTACCCTGCCAGCTCCAGTGTACCTGTGCCAACAAACCCAACAGCAGCACATCTATCCCTTCTGGGGTCTCCTCCGTCAGCAGTGCGCCTAGAACAACCCTAAACTGTCCAACTGCCTCATTGCCTCCTTAGGAAAGCAGCTATTAGGTTTGGCCATGCTGGAGGTCACTGAAGAGACTTAGACGCCCTATCACCACTAGTCTGTTGAGTTCATGTAAAGGCCACTAGGTGGCAGTGTGCCAAAGGCAATAACTTACGATAGAGATGAGGGTAGCTGTGGCACAGAGGAGCAATCAGCTATGGGTGATCAAGACGTGCTTAATGACGGCACTAACAAATAAAGACGACTCAACACGACTAATGAGACAAACATGCACAATCAGTCCGCACAGCCGCCATGTCTTTGTATTAGCTGCCAATTTGGGTTAACATCAAATGCCCATTTAAATATGCATTGTTTCCAGCTGCTCTAATGGGAATTATCTGGGGTCTTGCAGGTTGAAGATCAGCGCGTTCTCTGACAATCATCTCCTTCCTAGCGCCCGTCGCTGCCCATGTGTCTGACTGAGATGTCAATAGGGACCCGGAGCAACCAAGCCGCAGCTCATGAAATTAAGCCTTATCAAAATTGGACTTTGAATATTTGATATACTTGTAGCCAATAATATTTGCTATTTTGAACATGTTAGAACATTGGACTTATTAAATCGATAAATCATTATCTAGATTGATATAGTTCTCATTAGGTTCTTTGAAATAACCAAGAGTTTGAAATACAACCATTTTATATCCTGCTTATTGCCCTTCTACCTATCATTTTAGGTTTTAAAGATGAGATTTAGACCGGTTTTGCGTTATCTTTAAACTTCAAAGGCCGAAAACCCTAAAATTATGCGCGGGACGCCTTTTCAATATTACTTCTTTATGTTAGCAAATGATCATAACAATGTTTTGAGAAAGTGAAAAAAAGTTTTTGGATTTATTTCACTGTTACTAACATATTCCTGAAAAATTACGCAATTATTTTGAATTTAATTGTTCTAAACCATCACATTCTTTCCATAAAAGGGTAAATTTCTGGACCATAATTTTACTTTTCCCATTTATGGAACCATCCTAGGTTTATTCCTGTGAAGTATGACATGAATATGGGAAGTGGTTCATTAAGAAAAGAATCAGGAAAATTTCTCATTGTCTCAGATATTTTTGGCGACAATAGAAAATAGTATTTTTTCCTCAAAAATCTGTAATGAAATAAAGTAGCGTGGGACCCCCCATTTTATTTTCCATTTCTTAATGATAAAAGCTACCCCCGGGGAAAAGATAAAGAAATTCTAGAGATGAAAAGTTTAAATCAACCTTAAAGTGTCTATTTATACGTCAGCCTAGCTTTTTGATTGACACAGACTAGGACCCGCCCACAGGTCCAAGGGTCTTAATAATTACAGCAGACCCTTGACTATGACGGAGTGTGTGTGTGGGGGGGGGGGGGGGTTAACATACATACGGGTATAGCACCAAGCTGCCCTGCTCACAACCACGAGCTTGCAATACCCGCACAAGGTATCCAGCATAAGGGCCCAGCCATTTATTACTAGCTGGGGGGTACTCAGTAGATTTCCCCAAAGAAGCAATTTTTTCCAACCCCCCTCCCGACCAATTTGTTGATTGTAAACTCAACCCCCCCTCCCCTACAACATTCGAATTTTCTGAAAATAACCCCCGCCCCCCCCCCCCCCAAAAAAGAAAAGTTAAAACATTGCTTGCACCAGTTAAATAACTCATGGTGATAAATATTGGAATGGACTGTATTTCGTTTTGTCGACCCCCCAGCATAGAGGCTAGCAGTGGGGCCTGATGCCACAGCCTAGGCGAGTGCAGGAGGCCCATTATGGTTGCAGAATGACCTTTGACCATGGACACAAAATACCAATTGGTGATATACCTTTTGTCAGACTAGCTGGCGAGGCCGACAAAGGGGTTTCTTAATGAGGGCAGGGTAAGGGCATCGGTTATTATAGAGCCCCTGGAGGACGTCACCAACATCACTGTAGGGTGCGAGCCTGAACCATAAAATTACCACTGAAGGTTATAAACAATGAGCTTAATGGGCCAGTTTTAAGGGGTGATGTTTATTATAATAGCTGGTGTCAATGTGTAATATCCTAGATTGCAGGTAGTGATATCTATGTTTTAATCGATACCAGAAATCAAGGAAATATGGACCTCACAGTCAGGGTCCTCGCCACGAAGTCTGACATAAGGTATAGGTATTATAAAGTAATGTTGGTGACCTATATTCCACCCCCCCCAACACACACCTATGCTGTTTACGGATACGGTGGGGGGGGGGCTCTGGTGTGTGCTATAGCAGAGGTTAGAGTACTCTCGTTCTCAAATCCTTCCGAAGGAAGGCTCTGGGGACAGCCAAATGACCTTGAACTTTGGATTTTGCTGGGTCTGGGCAACCCCTGCTGGTAGGCTGTAACCAGCGAACAGGAACAGGAAATGGAACCAGAATGTATGATGGTAGTTTTAGGTAGATTTACCATCAGCCTTTCTATGTTCCATTTCCTGTTCCTGTTCGCTGGTTCCAAGCAACGAGCAGGGGTTGCCCAGACCCAGCAAAATCCCAACATATGGCAGTTACCAGAGTCTTCCTTCGGGAGGATTTGGGAACAAGCGTAAGGTTAGAGTTGCCTCTGCGGCTACGTCAAAGGGCCTGGGGGGGGGGGCAAACAGAGACCACCACGTGGTTAGATAGCTACACCATAACATATTACCTGGGTTGGTTATAGTATAGTCTGCAATTCTTACTATGCTATCGAATTACATATATAGGAGGGTACCAGAACCCATATTAATTCTACACCAATTTTGTATATATGTTTATCCGACTGTAACTGGGGGATATATGGTCAATATAACCCACATAACATCACCCACGTGGCTTTTCTTGAAAGTGAATCTTTGGAATTTGTAAAAGAAGCTCATGTTTGTAAGAAGTGTCTTCTTGAAAATATTGTAGGGGCATGAGTAATATGTGTAAGCATGGGTTTTTGGAGTCAACGCGGGAAGTGACTCCTTTGGACACCAGGTGGCAACACCTACGCCATGTCCTTTCGGTTATCCGGTAGCGGATCCAGGCAGGGCACTCCAGACGGCGCTGCTGGTGGAGTGCCACGCCGACACTGCTTGGTCCGCGCTTGGGGTATATAAGAGGCCGAGGTTGGCTACCTCTCGGAGTTCGTCCTAGGACGAGCTCAGACCCACACACTCCGATACCTTCGATACCTTCCAATCACGGGGCACCTACACCCCTCCGACTCTCTGGCTCTCTGGCTCTGGATCATCCAGCTCTGCTGACTCCAAACTAAGCTAGAACATTATCTGTACACTCCGAGTTGGTTATTTACTGAACTGAACAAGAACCCAAGTGTTACTTTCGAGGCTGTGATCATAAAAGACTGAATAAACCTGGTGCATTCAAACCGAATTTGGAACCTGTGTTTGCGTGATACTTCCACAACCCCTACAATATATTAGTTATTCTATATGTTGAATATGTTTTGCTTGCATCCAACTGCGTTGAATAAATGAATTGCACAGTAGACGTCCCTGAGATTCCCTGCCCCAACTCCAATAGG
This sequence comes from Harmothoe impar, assembly GCA_947462335.1. Lineage (NCBI taxonomy): Eukaryota > Metazoa > Annelida > Polychaeta > Phyllodocida > Polynoidae > Harmothoe > Harmothoe impar. The sequence goes on along the minus strand of OX381707.1, from coordinate 46,171,453 downwards.
TAATATCAATAAAGAATTACTTGATTTTTCTTAATCATCAAATTGAAAAACATGTTATACCGCTGTGCATATCTGCACAAATTAGTTTGGGGCATAATTCAATTTCTTACTTCCAACTAAGTAAACAGTTTATAGCTGCATTTGTCTGCAGAATGTTTCGTTTGGTATAAGTATTAGATATGTTACAAGTGAGTCGACGTATAAATGCTATAAGCCAAGGATAGGGTAATTGTCCAAGGTGTCAGCCGTGAATATTTACCATTGTCCCAGGCTTATAACACTTATACATTGTGTGTCTACTCATATGTATCCATATCTGACTTATACCCAGTGATTGTTTTGTAATTGTTTTTGGATTGTTTTGTGCGAGTTATACAGCCAGGCAGTTCCCAGTTTCATCCAGCCAATTGTGGTATAATACACTTTAAATTGCATTGGTTGAAGAGTGGGAGTGCAGGGAAGATCGTTACTCTAGCCCCTATATATGTTGGCTGGAGGTTAAAGGGGATATTATGCTGTGAACAGACAAGGTACAAGTGTGAGAGGAAAGGCGGTAACTCACTACAATGGTGAGTGATCGACTGGTAGGACAGCCTCAGAGGAAACAGCGGTTTGGTTTTAGACATCAGGACAGGGCCCCAGCCCTTTGACACGACCATCGACTGCAGCAAACAGGATGTGCGTCTGGCAGAGAGTCCTGTCTGCTTGACGGCGCTGTACAACTCAATACAGCATTACCAGACGGGGCTTAGACGGCAAACTACTGCACAGACAGCATTACGCAGCACACAGCACCGGATTACGCCTCACAGCCAATGCTCAATCAATTGTCACTTGACACAAACACTTCAGGTCACGGCTGATCTAAGCAATAGGATACTTTGTTTTAGTCCTATTTATACCCATAGAGACAAACACACTCGCCTCAGCAGAGAATCCAAACTCCTTATACTCACATAAAAACAGGCTCCCCCCTCTGCTTATACTCCCCCTCCCCCAAGGTCTACACTCCTTATACTCACAGAACCCCCCCCCCCCCCACCAAGGTCTACACTGCTTATACTCAGAGAGAAACAAGCTCCCCCCCCCCCCAAGGTCTACACTGCTTATACTCAGAGAGAAACAAGCCTCCCCCAAGGTCTACACTGCTTATACTCAGAGAGAAACAAGCTCCCCCCTCCCCCCAAGGTCTACGCTCCTTATACTCACAGAAAAACAAGCC
>OX381707.1:45916121-46170031 GCA_947462335.1 Harmothoe impar | reverse complement strand
AGGGCAACACAGTGGCATGCTTTTACCATTGAAATTCCGAGTTCAAAAGGGGGTCAGGGGCTGTTTCAATGTTTGGTATTTTGATCCACCGTGCCATGTGATGCACCTTACCACCTAGTACACAGAGAAAATAACCTTTCTTTTTCTAATTTTTTTTACACAACAAGCACTGAATCTGACATAGTTGGATGAGGTATATGGCATGCGTCTATTCAACACGAGTGACACATTTCCTCTCATATGCAGTGGAATTTTACTGTAGTCATCCTGTCTCTTACCACAGAGAAACTGCCGGTCAACGAGGAAATAAAAGTGTTTCCTCCTAGTTAAACCAAAGTACGGGACGGTGGGATACATAATACAACGTACAGCATGTATATTACTACCTTACCTTACTGTCACAGGGTATAGAGAGAGGAAATGTGCCACGGAATGATGAAATTTGTGTAATTTAAAGGGCCAACAGCGGTGCGCGTCCTCACTTACCGGTGTCTTGCGTTGACTGTGACCGGCGTTCTCGCTGGTAGAAGCACGGGTATCAGCGGAGCTGCGTCAGTTCCAAAAATAGAGTACAGAGGGCGACGCCGCAACGCAATAACAGCACAGTGTCGCCGTCTGGGGAGACTGTAAGGGACAGGAAATTTTCCTTCATCACACGCTTTAAAGTCTACACAGCCGGAGAAAGGTAGGACATCTGATCTTTGTTTTTGGTGTAGAACTAGGTGAACAGTATGCCTACATTATGTGTAATGCAAATATGCTTAAACAGGTGTATTTCAATGTGGTCTGTGGCGGTATACTTTACGTGGTAAGAGACAGGAAAATAGATTTCTGAGGTGTGAAGAGAAATTTACACCTGCTACCTTGTTCCTATTATGGCAAGGCGGTGTAATGATATAGTGTGGATATCATACTATACAATTAAGCTGATTTGTCATGATTTTGTTTTGTTTGGGTGAGGTGGGAGGGCTTTATACACATACTACGTCATGTGGTAAGGGACAGGAAATTTTTTCAGATTTCTTTATTTGCCCATGACAGGAGAAATAATGCTTCAATCTTGACGTAACTTGGTACGTTGTTGCTTTACTATATGACATGCTAGAAAAGCATGAAAAATGTGCCCATGTAGCATGTACTTCAGTTATATTGGGCTGCAAATGCAGAGAAACAGTGTTTTTCACGACGTTTTGGGTATAATTGGAGCTCTGGAGAGGAAAATAGCACATGAAAGTGGGGAAAACTATACATTTCCAGCTTGCCCCAACCCTTCTGCATATGATAGGACACAATACAGCAAGCAAAGATGCAGTGTGTTAACACAGGACCAGGTATTAGTGAGGTAAAACCAAAAATCCATATGCATTGCGCTCATGAGACATAGCCATATACACAAATGAAGTAGCCATGGTATCAAAGTTTGGTATTGACGGGAGAGCGTATGATTCAATTTGGATATTGTCTGAAGGAAGTGATTAATGGATTGGTTGAGCACTGTAAGCGTGACAAATGTTTAATACATCACCACAAATATATCATCGGGAAAACACCACTACACCCAGCCTGGCTGGACAGTTTGAATTCATCTTTGAGGTGGGATCAGACTCTTCCCCGATAGAGAATAGCGGGATGCATGCACCGACAAGTATTCTCCTCAGTCCTTAGCTCATTGTACCATGAGAACCTCTGGCTGAACACAGTGTGGAAGCTGTATACTCATATTTACATCTGCTATCCAGCTAGGAAGGATGAGCCAGTACCAAATATGTTCCTTATTAACAGGATATGTTGACGGCAGTGCGTGCATTGCTCTGTACCATATGAACAGTTTGATGCCTCAAGTGAAGGAGACAGCCAGGTGGGAACTGGGTGCAACTAGAAACATGACTGCCGCTGGTACCTGCCGGCATGACCCACCATAAAGCCTCTCATCTACGGCCCACCAGCGGATTGGCTATTGACTACCATCACTCTCTTGCTGCTTGTGCGTGGGATGGTGCATCATTTATCTAGCCATTACCTCAACAGGATTGCACCCAGTTGGCGGGGAACTGTATGGCGCACCAAGAGGGAAAAAGGGTACCGTGCATAGAGTAATAGAACTGTGCACTCAGACAGAGGGTACAAGGGCAGAGTAAGCCAGGACCAGACTTGACAAATGTTCTATTTGCCAGCCTTTGCAATTTCATTAAAGGATAATATCACCTGACTTTTTTTTAACGAGACGAGACGACAAAAACGACTACGCCAGACATTGCCCAGAACGATATCAAAGTCACGTTGGGGATTAGTTCACGCTTAAACGTTTGAGCAGCAATTAATCCGACTTTTAGGTACCTCAGCTTGAATCAACCTTGTTTCACCGATTGCTTAAAGCAATTACCTTGAAAAAAGATACAGACTGCTGCCTGGGGTCTCACCGTTGAAATAACAAACCGCTGGTCTCAATTATGTACAATGGGGGAACGGGGGGGGGGGGAGGGGGGGGGGAGGGAGAAGTTGGAGGGGTGAACGGCAGAAAATCCCTGGATACCTGGACTGAAACAACGCCAATCTCCCCTTGTTTTACGTTCCATAGTTCTGATTTTTACTCGTCAATTACCAATTTGTGCGCCATAAAATATTTGGATTCGTCCACGGTTTGCTTCTGCTGGATTGACCGCAGAGGCTCTTGGATCACGCCTCTTGTGCAGGAGACCTTTGGGAGGCCACAAAAAGTTGTCATCCTGCAGACATTTGCCTGATTAAGTATAGTGCTGCGACTTGTCATCAAGACACATTTTCGTCTCCGAACCGCTGATTGGGCGGTCAACGCCCCGAGACCCATTTCGCCCGTCATTACTTTTGTTGGCCTACTCAAGTAATGAAGTTTAACGATCCCATTCGTTATATTGGCCTGATCGCTTTTTATGCAATGTGATGCGCCGTGGGCTCGTAGATTAAAGATTTAATTTATCATGAAACAGCTGTGATTTGTTGACTACAGGTCATAAGCAGCCGTCAAAACAAATCCATTAACATCAGTGAATCCAACCGACGCATTATTGTGACGTTAATTCTGAGGGTTACTTAGTTTTTGGTGACTACGAGTCAGCTAAAGAGGTTAGTCCATAGTCGGACGTGGGAGGGAGGGGAGGCTGCTTCGATATAAAATGTTCTTCCCAATGCAGTAAATGTGATAGTTGAGATGGGGAAGGTGAGATGGTAGTCTGGGTGTAGGCACTTTGAGGACTTTGTGGTCATTCATTTGTCTCTGACATTATGAAACATTCGGCAGGGAAGTGGTGGAGGATGGCCGGCCACCACGGCGGACCAGCACCTTGTAAAGTCGTCATAGACATGGACAGGTCACACTGAAGACATGGGGCCACCCTGGTGGTGCAGGACATCACGCGTGCTGAATGGTAACGGGATCATGATTGGTATAGCTCAGACTACAAGATTAAAGGAGTAAGCCGACATGATTCCAGCCCCCAGGAGCAGCCAGCAGGGGCTGACCACCTAATGCCCGCCAGGCACGCCACGGTAGCACACCTACACACAGTTAGGCCGCCCTAACTTGGCCGCTTGTGAAGAAGGAATTACCCCCAAGACGGAGCTGGAGGAGGGCAGCGCGCAGGGAGCGTGGCATGTGGCCTCTGCATGCACAGTGGTCATATAGTTTTATGCACAGGGTTCGGTGCCACTGATTACAGACCAGCAGGCGTCGATGTGCCGCCTTGCTGAGTCGGCAATACATATCCCACCATGGTGATTATAATCAAACCACCTTCACACACAGTGGCATGGCAACGGTACCCCAGGGGTTAATTGTAGTCAGACATCTATCGTGACACATGACTGGGGAGCTGAGGATAGGACAGTCTGTTAAATGTCGTCTGGCGCAACCAAGCGGTACTCAGCTCTCCTACCTGGCACAGTGAGATAACGGGGCAGTGTGTTCTGCATGACACAGTGAGATAATGGGGCAGTGTGTTCTGCAGCCACATGACACAGTGACATAACAGGGCAGTGTGTTCTGCATGACACAGTGAGATAACGGGGCAGTGTGTTCTGCAGCCACATGACACAGTGACATAACAGGGCAGTGTGTTCTGCATGACACAGTGAGATAACGGGGCAGTGTGTTCTGCAGCTGCAGGACACAGTGAGATAACGGGGCAGTGTGTTCTGCAGCTGCAGGACACAGTGAGATAACGGGGCAGTGTGTTCTGCATGACACAGTGAGATAACAGGGCAGTGTGTTCTGCATGACACAGTGAGATAACGGGGCAGTGTGTTCTGCAGCCACATGACACAGTGAGATAACGGGGCAGTGTGTTCTGCATGACACAGTGAGATAACGGGGCAGTGTGTTCTGCATGACACAGTGAGATAACAGGGCAGTGTGTTCTGCAGCCACATGAAACAGTGAGATAACAGGGCAGTGTGTTCTGCATGACACAGTGAGATAACTGGGCAGTGTGTTCTGCAGCCGCAGGACACAGTGAGATAACAGGGCAGTGTGTTCTGCATGACACAGTGAGATAACGGGGCAGTGTGTTCTGCAGCCACATGACATAGTGAGATAATGGGGCAGTGTGTTCTGCAGCCACATGACACAGTGAGATAACGGGGCAGTGTGTTCTACATGACATGGTGAGTTAATTCTGCATGATACAGTGACATAAAAGGGCGGTGTGTTCTGCAGCCACATGACACAGTGAGATAACTAGATGGCTCGCCGACCTGGGCCGTCACCAAGTTACAGACACTCCAGAATGACTGCCTGAGATCATGTCACAACATCAACAACCCAAGGGATGCCCGGGTTGATGACCTCCACCAGGAAGAGCGTATCAAAAAACTTGTCTGCCGCAGGAACGTGCAGATATTGACTCAAATGTATTACCGATCTAGGAAACCAGAGTGTGTGGTAGTACCTGTGAGGGCCCTAAGGGGCGACGATAAGATCAAATTGTCCGTCAAAAGACCAGTCAAGGACATCTACACCAGATCACCACTCTACCGTGGATCCCGCCTATGGGATAGACTCAATGCTGCACAACAAAACCAGCCAACGAAAGATAAATTCGTCACTAGCCTAACCCCACATGATCTAAGGCCACTTGAGCCAGTAGTGGTATAAATTACCCTGAAGTATTAGAATTAATACAAGTAATATTGTGGAGATTAGAAGTAACAGTGATTTGTAGTAAACCTAATAATTCAAAGACTTGCCGTCATGATGAGATGAACTAAAATACTGAACATTGCTCGCTTGATGCAACTTGACATAGTGATGATTGCGTATAGCACTGTACATAATTTTGGCTTTAATTGAGAAATGCCCCTCGTATGTGATTTATTATTGCCAAATAAAAGAATCTAAACTCAAACTCAAACTCAACGGGGCAGTGTGTTCTGCATGACACAGTGAGATAACGGGGCAGTGTGTTCTGCATGACACAGTGAGATAACGGGGCAGTGTGTTCTGCAGCCACATGATACAGTGAGATAACGGGACAGTGTGTTCTGCAGCCACATGACACAGTGAGATAACTGGGCAGTGTGTTCTGCAGCCACATGACACAGTGAGATAACGGGGCAGTGTGTTCTGCATTGCACAGTGAGATAACGGGGCAGTGTGTTCTGCATGACACAGTGAGATAACGGGGTAGTGTGTTCTGCATTGCACAGTGAGATAACGGGGCAGTGTGTTCTGCATGACACAGTGAGATAACGGGGCAGTGTGTTCTGCATTGCACAGTGAGATAACGGGGCAGTGTGTTCTGCATGACACAGTGAGATAACGGGGCAGTGTGTTCTGCAGCCACATGACACAGTGAGATAACAGGGCAGTGTGTTCTGCAGCCACATGACACAGTGAGATAACAGGGCAGTGTGTTCTGCATGACACAGTGAGATAACAGGGCAGTGTGTTCTGCAGCCACATGAAACAGTGAGATAAGGGGGCAGTGTGTTCTGCATGACACAGTGAGATAACGGGGCAGTGTGTTCTGCATGACACAGTGAGATAACGGGGCAGTGTGTTCTGCATGACACAGTGAGATAACAGGGCAGTGTGTTCTGCAGCCACATGACACAGTGAGATAACAGGGCAGTGTGTTCTGCATGACAGAGTGAGATAAGGGGGCAGTGTGTTCTGCATGACACAGTGAGATAACAGGGCAGTGTGTTCTGCAGCCACAGGACACATTGAGATAACAGGGCAGTGTGTTCTGCAGCTACAGGACACAGTGAGATAACGGGGCAGTGTGTTCTACATGACACAGTGAGATAACCGGGCAGTGTATGAGGGATGTACATATCCGACACTGTCACCTCATTGATACCTCATTGATACTTAATTTATTTTATTAATACTAAATGTCTGTGCCTTTGTCTAATTTCTAGTTACTGATAATACATATTTAAAGAGAGGCCATCACCACTAACAACCCGCAAATTTCCAATAAGACTCTAATAAGATTTCTCGTCACGTACAATATGAGATCCAAATACGTGCAAAAAGGTGCATTGTATGATGGTGCCATTAACCTGTAGTATTATTTCCATCTGTTCCAACACCTGTTTTCAAAGCCGACTGTTTTGTCCGTCATCTCAAGAGCACCAACAAGATTGGCAGCAGTTTAAATATTTGCCTGTGTTGAAGAAGGTGCACACAAAGGTGCTGCGTGTGTTGCAAAACAGTTAATGTCTTTTAATTGTTGGGTCTTTTCCATTCTCAGTTTTCTGTCGGTTTTGTTTCAGCTACCAGAGGAGCTACCTCATAGCCTGGCATTGTTTTCTACTAACAGTGACTAACTATTGATGGCCATTGTCGATCTGCTTCAGGGCGCCCATGTTAACACATCATTGGGTAGTTCAGGAGGGAATCTGCGATATTTACGTTTGATGGTGGATGAGACACTGATTAATTCAAATGTGGTGAAAAATGACTCTTTCCTCATTACAGTGGCAACCCCATTCCCAGACAACGATTACTCGACAGTAACGATTTTGCCGTAGTTCCATTTTACGGTTATATTCCAACTACTGCTGGCAAATACGAAACAAAAAGATAATTGGGTTAATCAGCTAAGATGAGAAGGCGTGACAATCATGGATTACATTAATTGTTGTGTTGGTAGCAAGCAGGAACGTGTGGTAAAAAGGCGACAGCTTGTCACACGGCATCAGGTACATTTGTATTATCTGGGGGGTTTATGATAGAAATAAATCATGCAAAGTTTTTGAAAAACAGCTGGGTCATTCCATGAGACCCTGTGCCGTACTGAAAGAAATCACATGATATAAATGTGTTGTTACGAGGACCACAAATTAATTACAAACCAAAGATAAAAACTAGCGATCCCTGCATAATGCCTACCCTGGGTCCCAATTCATAAGTTTATACCCATGTTATGACAATCAACAGCCAACCAACTATAGTCTGAAAATACGATTGCTGACCCATTTCACAAGAGGTAGTCGTATATTGCTTAACAAAAGCTTGAAGTAAATTGAGTTACAATTGGGAACATATGAAGTCATCAAGTATTTGTCAAGTCAAAAATCTCCCTGTCTTATAAAGTGGCTAATAGATATTTATTGCAATATTTATTGCAATATTTGGGGGTTTTCCAACCAGGAAGGAGTTAAAAGTATTTTTCCAAATGTCACCCATAGAAGGCACATATTTGGGTGATATTAGGGCTTACAACCATATTCGTTCAAAAGAAGAGCAGTATACTATTCCACTAACAGAAGCATTGGATTGGAAAGGTCATTATATAGGTCAAAACTTTATACGAACAACAGGTCAGCTATAGGTGTCGTTAAATGGTAGGAGATCTGATGACAGGTCAATGGGTCAATGCTACTCCATAATGATTTCTTGATTTCTGTATAATAATAGCTTTATGACATGTCCTTCATTTATTACTTTCATTTTGGCCCGGGTTCCAAGCTCCAAACATTGATATAGCTGAAATTACATTGGCTGAGATGAGTTTTGACCCTGTCTCAGCCATTCATGGTGCAATGAGAAAAAATAGCTTTAAGACCACCCTCTGCCCTGATTTTGAACAACTTGCTGACACACTATATCCTTACGCTAGCATTGTGAAATGCAGTAGAAATCATGATACGGCTGGGAAAGAAAAAATATTGTTTGTTTCCCCCTATGAAAATGTACTGCACCTCTTTATGTGTACGAGAAATGGAATTCTCAGTTGTTACACTACTCACCAGTCGTACATTGTTATGAATTGAGCCCCAGTGACTGGCTTCATATGATCTGACAGTTTTCAGGCTTTTGAGAACCTAGGTACCTTATAATAGGGACGCCCAACACACGGCTCTCCCTGCACCCACTACTCACACACCTCAGAGGGGCACTCACTGGCCCCAGCAGTGGTGGTATATATGTACTGAGGGCTCTGTCTATGAAGTCATTTACTTCAAAATAATGGGTCTTCCCATCAATATCTAAATTGACATGTGGTCATTTTGCACCTAGGCCCCTTAGAAGTAGATAAACAGCAGAAGTTCTATGCAAGAAAAGAGATTTATGTCCTCTAATTCTACAGGGAAGAAGTAGGTATTATTAAGGGGCCTGTGATTTTCATAAATTGAAATGTGCATGGTACAATATAGATTCATGATATTAGACATATGTATACACATAAGTTTTCATAGGAAATCTAAATAACTCCTTTTTTAACAGTGGGGTGCATAGTGTTTCATAACAACTATTGATTAATGTGATCTCTCATAGAGGGGCTTTAATAACTACAAGCTGCAATTGACTACAAAAGTGTCCCCCCATCAATTTTAAGATATGTCCCATGTTGATAGAGCGCATATCCCCTATCGATTTAAAGAAAAGACAATGCTGCATGTGGAGTTTAAAAGTCCAGACCCATATGAGGTAGCCCCACAAATTCCTGTTGCCATTGATGGGAATGTAGCTGTAAAGCCCTGTGAACCACAGGCATAACAGAGTGTTGTGCTACAGATGGTCGATATAGCGGGTTGGTAATATCAGTATACAGGCCTGATCACTAGGTGTAGAGATGACCGGTCCCCCACAGCGTCAGGCCTTTACCCTAATACTACCAGCCCCTTGTCAGCCATCTCTAGCACAAGATTATGTTAGGCCTGTGCAGTGAACGGGGGCCATTATGGCATAGGAAGCACAGTTCTAGGCATGCATGTATCAACCCGATAGAATGGGCATAGTCTGGGGCATGGTACATGGATCCAGATCTGGTAAATGGACTTGCCAGAGCTGTATGCATGCACCATGACGACAATGAGCAGAGTACATTAAAGTACTAATGCTCCTAACGGGTATTATCACTACTCTCATCATTCTACATTCAGTAGGATCAGGTTCAGGAAGCGGTGAAGGAGATGGGTCCAGAGGGGACGACGATAACTCAGGCACTGGAAGGGCTGAGGACGATGCTGGGGAAGGTGAAGGTAAGAGATATGCTGACGAGGCAGACCAAGCTCTACCAATAGCCTTGATGATGTCCACATGTGAAGGTCAAGCCATTATATCAACAGAATTAACCATTTAAGTGCAGGACCGTGTTTTAATGTTTTATGCCCTTTTATGACTTCCCAGCTAACAAAAAGACGTTATTTTACGTCAAAATAACGTTTTAAAACTTAACATAACGTTATGCCATGGTAAGAAGTCTGAGAGAAACATTATATAACGTTATATAACGTTATAAAATGTTGTATAACGTTCTTTGTTTACTGGGTTGGAGAGTCCGATATTGGTCATGCCGAATTTGGTCATGGCCAAACCTGACCAAAGTTTCCTGATATTGGTCATGACTAAACCTGACCAAAGCTGCTGAATTTGGTTACGAAAGAAATTAAATAAACAACTCTACCTCAGTTATAGCAGAAGAATATCATATTATAATGTTATTTAATGCAAAGGACATTGATGACCAGTTACATATGAAAACATTTGGGTGAGAGCTCTCTTTTTGAAGAAAGAAAAGAAATGTAGCACTTTTTTTTACTAAATTCCTGTACGAGGATTCGATACTACCACTGCACGAAAAAGGAGATTTAAGAGATATACTTTCTACTTATTTCTCATGACAACCCCATCCAACCTCAGTATATCTCATGGCAACTTAGGCCTTGAAGTTGTCATGGAATACACTGGAGCTTTATACCACTGCAAATCAACTTTGGGGAGATTTACAATCACTAGGGGGTGGCTGGTAGTGGCCCTAGAGGCGGGTAGGGCCAGGGAAGAAGCACTGAGGGAGTTGGTACCGGCCCTAGAGGTGGGTAGGGCCAGGGAGGAAGCAGTGAGGGAGTTGGTACCGGCCCTAGAGGCGGGGAGGGCCAGGGAGGAAGCTTTGTCAGGACTTCTCCTGTGATGTGGGTGGCCTACTGGGGTGTAGGTACAGATTACACACAAGCCATACAACACCACCACCCCTCAGGCCGGCTCAGGGTACCAGGGGGCGGGGTATGAAGCCTACACACAAGCCATACAACACCACCACCCCTCAGGCTGGCTCAGGGTACCAGGGGGCGGGGTATGAAGCCTACACACAAGCCATACAACACCACCACCCCTCAGGCCGGCTCAGGGTACCAGGGGGCGAGGTATGAAGCCTACACACAAGCCATACAACACCACCACCCCTCAGGCCGGCTCAGGGTACCTGGGGGCGGGGTATGAAGCCTACACACAAGCCATACAACACCACCACCCCTCAGGCCGGCTCAGGGTACCAGGGGGAGAGGTATGAAGCCTACACACAAGCCATACAACACCACCACCCCTCAGGCCGGCTCAGGGTACCAGGGGGCGGGGTATGAAGCCTACACACAAGCCATACAACACCACCACCCCTCAGGCCGGCTCAGGGTACCAGGGGGCCGGGTATGAAGCCTACACACAAGCCATACAACACCACCACCCCTCGTCCCAGTGTTACCCCAGTGTATACACTGGGGTAACACTGGGACTTAAGGCAGGCATGCTAACCATAATGCCACACAGCCAATATATCTGCCAACTTTGGTGAGATTTGGTCATGACCAAATTCGGCAAATTTGATTAGGTTTAGTCGTGACCAAATTTGGCAACTTTGGTGAGGTTTGGCAATAACAAAATTTGGCAACATTGGTGAAGACAATAACCAAAGATATATTCTAGGCTTTCATTATCACTAGGCAGATTGGGGTTTGAAAATGCACCTTCAAACTGCTTTTGCTCTTTACAGAGATAATGTTTTTTCTTCTGGGTTGTGGCAATGGACTTCTCAGAGTCTCCTTCACAGGATTCCCAGATTATATCATGTATTTTCTTGTAAAACAAAAACCACCGGACGTCCCTACTTATAATGCCAACAGCATTATGCCTGTAAGACAGCAACAGGAATGCGGCCACCCTGCCCCACGTCTTGATAACCTACCAGTACCAGTACACCAGCCTCTCACACCGTGACCGACCAGCTCATTTGTTGTACCGGATGTGGGACGGGACATGACGATCCATTTCCGGATCCAGCAGATTACCGATTGACCATGCTCCAAGTGGAGTCGTAATTTGTAGATGATGCAGCATGAGGATGACTAAAGTTGCGATGGGAGAGTGAATAACCTGATATCAGGTTGGCAATCTGAACGGTTCATTGTCTTGCCGCTCAGCAGACAATGATAAAACAAGCCGACCAGAACACACAGGAAGATGCTGTTCTGACAACAAGGGAGACACCTACAAGATGCATCCATCAACAGTGGCACGTGGGCCTGCAGACAGAGGTCCCGGCCTCTAGGGGTGGGCAGCTGTTTGGTGCGTGGCCTTGCGGACAGAGCTCCCCGCCCTTAGGGGTGGGCAGCTGTTTGGTGCGTGGCCTTGCGGACAGAGCTCCCCGCCCTTAGGGGTGGGGCAGTCCACTAAGGGTCTGCTCAGCATACCAATTAGCAATTCAGTGATATCCGTGAGTGCCATGCTGAAATAAAGGATTTGAGAGGGACACTGCAACAGGTACATTGGAACAACCTCCCAATAACCTATCTAATAACGAATCGTGTCCCCAAAAGGAAATACCCGTATTAAAGAAAGAATAAAATGAACGCCACGCCTTCTCTTGCTTGTGCATGCTGTTCCCTAACTGGATTGCGCCTATTTTGGATAGCCTCTGGTATTAAGTAAGGTGAACAACCGATTTGTTCAACCTCTTATACAACATATTACATTAAAAGAAAGGTGTCCTGCCATCAGCTCTGTCTGGCCCTGACATCCTACCAGTATTGTACTGCCCAAAAGATAGGGTTCGGAGTAATGCAAGGACAAGTACTTGGGCAATATTATAAGGTCGGCGGGGGTTCACAGTAATATAACTCTGGGGCTGCCTGAATGTATACACACATGTAGCCCACATGCCTACATCGCTGTACCTTGAATTTGGTGTAAATTCCCTACAAATCCCTAGACAAGCCGCCCTGCTGCCTGAGCTGCTCTCCACTAGCCGCCCTGCTGCCTGAGCTGCTCTCCACTAGCCGCCCTGCTGCCTGAGCTGCTCTCCACTAGCCGCCCTGCTGCCTGAGCTGCTCTCCACTAGCCGCCCTGCTGCCTGAGCTGCTCTCCACTAGCCGCCCTGCTGCCTGAGCTGCTCTCCACTAGCCGCCCTGCTGCCTGAGCTGCTCTCCAATAGCCGCCCTGCTGCCTGAGCTGCTCTCCACTAGCCGCCCTGCTGCCTGAGCTGCTCTCCACTAGCCGCCCTGCTGCCTGAGCTGCTCTCCACTAGCCGCCCTTCTGCCTGAGCTGCTCACTACAAACAAGACACCTTTGTTGGTGGCACAAGGTGGTTGCTCTGACATTTCTTAGTGTCGGTCCGTAGTTCGGATGCGGGTGTGGCTCGGGGCAAGATAATACAGGATGGTTTCACCTGCCCACTCAGCCGCCATCCCAGCTACCACCAAATGAGGCGGTGTAGCTCCTCGCCCACTGCCCAGGCCGTCTGTACGGCCCCATTACCTGAGGCATTATTGCCACCATTCGTCATGAATACCAATTATCTCTACCTACTCAGGCAGTGGAAATTCAAGAGGCTAGTGCCATGCATAGAGGCTTGCTCAATGGTTCAGTCAGGCAGAAGTATTGTGATCGTGGCTAGTTACGACACAACTGTTATTGCATTTCTACCAGCCTTTCTGTTCACTTATTGAAAGCGTATTCATTTTAAACACCTGTATACATGTATATATCTGTGTCATTGGGCAGTTACAAATATGGACCTCCCTGACTTTAACTCAGAAAATGTGTGGTCAAATATTATGTATTTCAAAAACGTAACCGTGTCACAATATTGGTGCTTTTTCCGATTATTTAGACATACAGGTAAATTGATCACTCAGGACATTAACAATAACTTAATTACATTTGATTTGCTCAATATCAGATTTAATGGACGTAGATTAAATGTTTTAAGAGTCTAGCAATGAAATTATTAATGTTGAATATAATGTTGAATCTTTTCCCCTCTACTACAGGTGAGCTCTCGGGCAGTCCTCCCTCGCCATACGTATGTTTTACATAAATAGAAAGTGAAAAAGTATGCATGGAATTGTGTGACGCAAATCACGAATAATAGTTTATTTGGAATACATGTATACGAGATAGGAAAGTTGGCGAATGCGTATGTACTTTATATAACAATCTATGTAAAAATATCACAGTAAACTGCTACTCTGCAGCCGTTATAATACAATACGCCCTGAGCCATATTGTATGTTTATATGTGTTATGGTCTGTCTATAGCCTATAGTCTGTATATTGGCATCTTTGGTTGTGGAATTCGTTAGACGCTGGGGTGCCTGTATTTGCCACTCTTACAGCTAATGAGGTGCTGATACTCTTTTTAATATCTTCCTCACACATTGTTGGTTCCAATAATACCGCCATATTTCCTATAGTTGTATGAAACTTCAGCGTCCAATAAAGCATCTATACACACACAGAAATGCGAGCATCACTGTCGCCAAAATCGCCTTACTCTGAAAGTCAGGCAGTGGCTGACTTGGGAATTAGGTGGTTTGGGTGACTGTGACGCTTACATTTCTGTGTGTGTAGTGTGGAAACACCATTGTAACCCCTATTGTTGAGTATAAGATACATTAGCATTCATCAAATTGGGTCAAATGATTATATATATAATGTGTAACTTACGCAGAAGCCATAAATGGTCCCGGTGCAAAGTTAAGTGGCCAGAATGTTATTAACCGTCTCACAGACTAAAAACGTTAATTGCATGATCCCATTTCTGAGGCGTCATCATCTATAGAGTAGCGGCCAAAACCCCAGATTGGAAATTTACCCCCAACCCCCTTTCAACAAGCTGATTCTGACATATATTGGAGCATTTTTCATGGGCTTTCAGAATATGGATGTTGCATCCGCCGAAAGTGGTGCGAACACCGCCATTTTGGACGGTTTCCATGGCAACCATGATATTTTTCTGAGATTTAAAAAAATTAACTCTTTTCTCCATATTTTTCCAACTACTAGAGCTACAGTGCTGATATTTTGCAATCAGACAGGTATCTGGGCCTACTATCCTTGAAATCAATATTCGTGACCTTGGCCAAGGTCAAGGTCACCAAATTTGACCTTGAACATGTAAAAAATCACCAAAATACTGATATGTCTATGTTTCAACTCTTGTCAACATTCAGAAAATGGCAATTCTCACCATCTTAGGCTTCATATAGTAGAAGGACATCCTTGCTGTACTAGATAGTTGATAAAAATGGGATATAGATAAACTGTTGCCGTGGTAACAGTCAAGGTCATTGCAACCATGATAATTTGCTGAGATTTTAAAAAATAAACTCTTTTCTCCATATTTTTCCAACCGCTATAGCTACAGTGTTGAAATTTTGCAATGAGATAGGTATCTTAGGCCTACTATCCTTGAAATCAATATTCGTGACCTTGGCCAAGGTCAAGGTCACCAGATTTGACCTTGAACATGGAAAAAATCACCAAAATACTGATATGTCTATGTTTCAACTCTTGTCAACATTCAGAAAAAGGCAATTCTCACCATCTTCGGCTTCATATAGTGGAAGGACATCCTTGCTGTACTAGATAGTTGATAAAAATGGGATTTAGATAAACTGTTGCCATGGTAACAGTCAAGGTCATTACAATCATGATAATTTGCTGAGATTTTAAAAAATAAACTATTTTCTCCATATTTTTCCAACCGCTATAACTACAGTGTTGAAATTTTGCAATCAGACAGGTATCTGGGCCTACTATCCTGGAAATCAATATTCGTGACCTTGGCCAAGGTCAAGGTCACCAGATTTGACCTTGAACATGGAAAAAATCACCAAAATACTGATATTTCTATGTTTCAACTCTTGTCAACATTCAGAAAAAGGCAATTCTCACAATCTTAGGCTTCATATAGTGGAAAGACATCCTAGCTGTACTAGATAGTTGATAAAAATGGAATATAGATAAACTGTTGCCATGGTAACAGTCAAGGTCATTGCAACCATGATAATTTGCTGAGATTTTAAAAAATAAACTCTTTTCTCCATATTTTTCCAACCGCTAGAGCTACAGTGCTGATATTTTGCAATAAGACAGGTATCTGGGCCTACTATCCTGGAATTCAATATTTACGACCTCACCATCTTAGGCTTCATATAGTAGAAGAACATCCTTGCTGTACTAGATAGTTGATAAAAATGGGATATAGATAAACTGTTGCCATGGTAACAGTCAAGGTCATTGCAACCATGGTTTATCCTTAAATCAAGGATGGGTGGTGACTAAGACAGAAAAATAACCTCATTGTAAACACCAGCGCGCAGAGTTCAGTCTTATTAAGAACCAAAGATAAGCATAAATTTACACACATAATGGGTGGCATATCACCTAAGCTGCATTGATCAACCTCCAGCATTATGCCTTTAGAAGCTTGGCATGACAATAGCAGTAATTCCTGCCCCCGGCTGGCGGTGCAGTGCCTTGCCGCCAGGTGGTGGATGCAGCCTCCATGAGACGCCTGCAGGACGCCGCCCACTGTTTGCTGGTGCCCGGTGCGTGCGTCTGCCCTGCCACCGGGCCGCCACTTATTGACCTTCCTACAAGACGGATGTGCTCCTGGCTGTGTGTGACTTTCCTGTCGTCTTATCCGCACGTTCCCAGGTGTACGCTCTGCTCACCAGTAATCGCCAACAATCACCACAAGGCTTCATTAAAACTCATAGAAGCCTTAACAGTGTCTGATACAGAGGGAGCCGCAGCGTTAAGATGACAGTGTGAAGGATCACCTTGTCAGATATCACATCAAGCCCTCCCCCAAGCTCCCGGGGGGGGCACTTAGTATATTTTGTATACACAGGTGTGCGGCTGGCAAGGGTACTCTTTCAACAAAATCTCCCTAGCAAGGGTCCTGTTTCAGAGAAAAAGGTCCCTAGCAAGGGTCTAGTTTCAACAAAATCTCCCTAGCAAGGGTCACTTTTCCAACAAAATGACCCGATTTTCACCAAAATGTCCCATTTTTGCCCATTTTTTTCCGGATTTTTGCAGACACGGGTAAAATTTCTCGGTGAAATTACTGATCCATGATCCATTTAGTGTTTTTCCTCTTCAAAACAAGGACTTTTCAGCCGAAAATGCCCTAGCAAGGGTAGGTTTTTGAAACAAAAATTTCCCTAGCAAGGGTAAGGGTTGTCAATGGTCCAGCCGCACACCCCTGTCAGAAAAAATTCAAGTACCCCCCCCGGGCCCAAGCTACTGCAGCCCGCAATCCCAAGATGCACCTCACTTTACACGTTATTTCATATTCTGTACTCTGCCAGAGAGAGAGAGAGAGACATTGTATCACACCCTTACTGCCTACACTTCCTGCAGTCATGCACTAAATGTTCAGATGAAACAACGTCATGGCTGTAACTCTGTGCTCTAGGTGTGGATGCAGGTAGAAAACCATAGCTTCTGCTGCACTATTCGCAGAACTCCAGGCGGAGTGTGCGAGGCTCGGGTCAGAGTCCGATGTAGTCAAACAGGCAGACAGCAGCTGCCCCCTTCTGTACACCATGAAGCACCTCGGTCACACAGAAGTCACAAGCTTGCCTGTTGTCGTGCACACATGAGCACTTTCTGTACGCCAATCCTGAACAGCAGGGTCTATTAACCCAAACACTGAGAAATAGCGTTAAGGCTAACTCCAAAGTTTAACATGTACCTCCGTATCATTCACACATAGGCCTATATATATATATATATATATATATATATATATATATATATGTATATATATTTGGCTCAGTCTCATGAGTTTGTAACAGTTGAAACGTCTTTGACCGGGTGTCGTCTTTGACCGGGTGTCATCTTTGACCGGGTGTCATCTTTGACCAGACAGCATTAGAATAGCAGAAATGTGGTCTATGTAGTAAGAAAAGCGGGGAAATAGTGCACCCATATGTTGATACACGTTTGTAGCAAACATTAGTCAATTTTGTTATATTTATATACTGAGCATACTATGCATAGTACAGCATAGTACTATTATTTCACTCTACTCGGTCAAAGACGTCACTTTATATATAACTTTGAGCTTAAACAACTGCACTGTGCATAGTAAGTGCAGTATATAAATATATAACATGTTACTTATGTTTCCAATGAATGTGTATTAACATATTATTGCAGTATCTCACCGATTTCCTCACTATATATACCTCATTTATTCCATCTTATAACTCCCTGGTCAAAGACGACACCCGGTCAAAGACGACACCCGGTCAAAGACGACACCCGGTCAAAGATGTTTCAACTGTTACAAACTCATGAGATTGGGCCATATATATGGAATTGCACATTATGTAGCTCATGTCATGGTGACTAGGATCGCCCAATTGATTTAACCAATAAAGGATGTATCTCATACTCCCTTGGATCACCATGCTCAGTAGCCAGTTCATAAAATTACATAATTAGATATTCTAGATCTTTTTCGACTTAAAAGTGCTTCTAATCGTGACATCATTTATGCGACTTTTGTGAATATCAGTGGGCAATGGTCTAGGGACCCCCAAACGCCTTTGACAGAACATTAGAGGCTGGCTCCAAGAACAGTGCCTTCGGTATATATTTGTAGGCACTGGAGGACTTCCATAACCCAAGCTGTTTGACGCCTCTCTGTGGTACCACCTGCAGCCGCGGCCTGTGGTGCCCCTCTCCTCAGTCCGTGGAGACCCGCTGCGTCCTTGGGGCGGTTCAGCATTGATATTGAGGGTGGGGCTCGTCACCACTTTATATGTGTCCCACCACACAAATGCAGGACAGTGCATTGGAGCTGGGACTAGAAAGCACATCAGTCGGGTGTTTCACAAGGGGGATATACAATTAATTGTAGAATAAGTGTTCCTATAGGAGGTGTTAATTGTATATGACCACTAAGACCGACATTTGGTTGTATCAATTGTATACTGCTTATAAAAAGTGTTTCACAAAGGTCTACAACCAAGATGTTAAGTCAGGGTCTTTGGCCTACAATCTAGATACAACTAATGTATAAGTGTTTCACAATGCATATTAGTGTGGAGCTCATACCATGCCCGCTAATATTTTCCTTACATATCTTTTCATGTTTTTTCATGCAATATATGTGTCATTCTACACACAAGAATCCCTGCAAATATCTGTTTATTCAGGATGAAAATAAACTCGTTATACACATTTAAACAACACTTATGTTGATCCTATGTGATCATCATACAAGGGTAACATATTTAAGATCAATGCTACATGTGTATTAAGGTTGACTTACTTTGTAAAATGAAAAATGAATGTAAAATGAATTTAATTTTCTCCTTGTGAAACAACCCACAGTCCCTACTAAGCAGTGCCTTGGTCCTTGTTGCAGTGCGTAATCAGTGCTTGGTGTGCCTCTGAGGGTGACGTGTGATGCTGTATCATGTCATTATAACATCGTATATATAGAACATCAACATGGCCACCATTGGCACTGTAGTCGTGTTTGGTGACAACTTGCTGTATCATGGCATTATGACATCTCCATAGCCACCATTGGGTGTGATGAGGCGCCACGCGGGGGCCATGAATACGGACTGCCCCTGCCTGGTGCCGCCTGATGGACACTGCTCTTATTGGACATTGACCTCTGAGGACCAGCATAGAGCGGACATCACATAGCCATGGCCGATGTGCACCAGATAGATGACCTTTATACCACCCAATCTATGGGGGTCTACCACAGACAGCATTTAATGGGGTAGGGCTCCAAGCCATTTGGCATTGCCTAGAGATGTGTTATTATTTACGTGCCCATAACCAATGAAGTAATGATGGCAGCAGGTGATTGATGGTTGCTGCCTGACCGGCATGGCTCCACCAGGCGGCCAGCTTGATCACGTATTGCGGCACAATGTTCTGGCCTTACATAGGTTCGGAGTTAGGGTAAACCGCAGACGTGGGAAGGTGAATGATAGATGAGCCCTAATGAACCATTACAACAGTTCCGTGTGTGGTCTACTGGGACTCCTGACCTTATGTCAGCATTTACAATTACTCCTGTGTGAGCATGCGCACAAGTCTTATATATATAAGTCTTACATATATATATATATATATATATATATATATATATATATATATATATATATATATATATATATATATATATATATATATATATATATTCTACTGGATTTACAACTTGATGAGATAATGATAACGAGTTAACACGGGATAGCTTTTGCCCCTAGGATTCTGGTCAGGCGGCCCTATTTTTTATTACATCAATCAAATAATAAAATTAAAAAATTCACAAGCTTACATGGGGACGCCAACTACAACAATGACTCAGTCAGTCCGCACAGCGGTTACCTGATGCCCCCCCCCCCCCTGTGGGAACAGGATGAACTAGACCTGGAATTAGTTTGGCATTCATATGATATACGCCAATAATGATATGAATATTATTGGACCCATATTCTACTGGATTTACAACTTGATGAGATAATGATAACAAGTTAACACGAGATAACTTTTGCCCCTAGGATTCTGGTCAGGCGGCCAAAAGCCCAACAACAACAACTTTTGCCCCAACATCATACATATGTGGACAACACATCTGCCACTAATTTCTCCTTGTCCTTCCTGCTCGAATAATTGTCAGAGATATAGAGCAGAACTGACCAGCTCCGCCAGTCCCCGTACGTCTTGATATCATGAAGAGGCAGGAAAGTAGACAAGAAAGTCGCTGATCCGCGCCGCAGACTGTGAGTGCTATACTTCCCAACCAGACCAGCCTGGTTGCACACAGACTGTAGTTTTGCCGAGAATGAATTCTACTTATATGGGAATAGCGCTGAGCCTGGAGGAAGTCCAGCCCAGCCCAGCTAGATCTGTAGAACCCGGCATGGACAGAGTGTACTTGAAGGTGAACGCACTACCGGTACTACCACCACTCTCTCTCTAAATTGAATAGTTTTGGACAAACGGATTGTCACATCTAGTCCCGATTCTGACCAATGAAGGTCACCTGCTCTCATGGTGTGGGATGATGCGACCACATGACTAACTCGCAGGAGACATCTAAACATTAGTACCAATGCACACCAAAACTGCAAGTCTTTAAACTGGCCTAGATCCAGAACATAATAAATCTTCAATAAATCCTCCGGAGACATGGGCTTCGCTTGCACACTTTCACAGCCCAACAGTCTTTTTGTACCTTTGTGTGTAGCCCTGATGAGGAAGGTTGTAGGATCTAGGTGTGGGATCCCGCAATGATCATGTAATGCCCAAAGGCCACTAATGTAGTTCACAATGGTCACATAACAACAATTACGCGCCAAGTAGGTAATATATAACCCCACTGTCTCCACATCCGCTGGTAAGGGATTCAAGGCGTGTTCCTCGCAAAAGAATTTCCTCCACTGACTTTTGCGGGCCCGCATGGTATTATCGGACCAGCAATGGGACCGCACATCGGCCCACTCCTCCAGCAGCATGTGCCTCTCTGCAACATTGAGAAAACCCATGAATTTCAGCCTCACAAGTTATCATACAATTACTGTCATTCAAACGTGACAGCGCATCTGCCAGAATGTTTTCTTCAGAGGTGATACAACAAGCCTTGAGATTTATATTGTAAAAAGACGTGACCCAAAATATTTCCCGAAGCCAGGCCATGGCATACAGGCTTATACTCCTACCCATGTTGACCCAACTCTGCACCTGAGTATTGTCTGTCACAATCATGACTTCCTGATTCCTCCAACGAACCCCCCGACGATGAACAGCAACCAATACCGGCCACAATTCTGTAATGTTAATATGGTCACTGTAAGTGTCATATACAGGGGGGAGAGCATAATGTGGGCATGTGATGTGAGGGTCAGACCACACCCCCCAAAAGCAGTCATCCACTAGATGTGCGCCGAACCCATAGTTGGATGAGTCAGTATAGACATATGTCCATTCTTGAGTAGCTCCCAGGACCCTGGCCTTGCCATTAAACCATGTCACAAAACTAGACCACCAAATCAGATCCTGCTGTATAACTTCATCTAGGACGACCACTGGTCCCTTGTTGTCCCGCAACGTGTTATAAATCCTGCGGGCAAATATCCTGCCACCTTTGACTACCGTTGCACAATGTGCCAAAAGGCCCGAGACCTCCTCGAGAGTCTTCCTCTTGCACTCCTGCTTGTCCAATAAATCTAACACCTCACTTTTCACTCGACTCAGTTTCACCTCATCTATAGACACAGTCATCTTGATAGAGTTTACTAGCATCCCCAGATACTTGAAGCGCTGCTTGGGAGGCACTACTTTTTCTTCTGCCACACTGAATCCAAAGTTCACCAAGACCCTATGTAGGATGTCCTAAACTCCCTACAAGCATCTTCATTGCTACCTAATACTACAAAATCGTCCAGGTAGTTGACACATCTAGCCACCCCCTGCTTGTGGCAACACTTCACCAAAAAATTAGAATATTGCGTGAAGCAGAAGGGGGCACACTTCAGACCAAAACACAGTCTCAAATCTTCCAAGTATTCCACACGCCCCTCTACACTCCATCTGAAGCCTTGGTATCTCCTGTGGCTGGGAATCACATGAATAGTCCTGTAAGCAGCCTGTATGTCGTGATGATGAAGTAGGCCCACTACTGTGTCAATAGTCTTGTACCGGAATTTTGAACAAGTTGAGTTCATGAAGTTGTTGATACTCAGACCCTCTGGCTGGGAACAGTCTGTTATGGGGCGTAGCTTGCCATTTGATTTTTCAATACCCCCAGGGCGTGAACGCATGTAGGCTTGACACTCATCACCCTGACCCTACCAACACCTCGGCCACCTTCAGATTCATCTCATCTCCAAAATCATGTATCGACGGATAATTTACACATTCATAACTAGTATCACAATCGTGATCTACCAGCCTAGCCCCCCAGTATGCACAAGTAAGGACGTACAAGTCAGATTCCGACACATCCCCTTGAAAACCCATCACTGCTGCAGCGAATCTACAGGGTGTCAAGTCACAGCGAACACCGCACAATACATAAACACAGTCACATACGCCCTCAATACATTCATCAAACACCGGGGCGATACAGCCAGAACCAACCTCAACCAACGCCCTCGGCACCGCAATATCATGAGTGCATGAATAACCAACACAATTTGACCTACATTGACATGGGCGAGCGTACATTCCTGACCAACCAAGTTCACAGACTTAAATAATTTTTGGGAACCAGAACAATCGCCCAACAATTCACCAGTATTATCTACCATATCCACATCATCCTCCTCTACAAGGCCTATTAAATCTGTGAATTTTAACACCTCATACGGATCTACCGCCTCGCTAGAAAATGCGTCAATAATTTCAGAGTCGCGCCAATTTGACACCACCAGATCGGGTACTACAAACGGTACTACAAAACATCTGCAATAACAACATTGTTGTCGCCGTCAGAAGGTGTGACAACCAATTCACTCGCCGCCTTAGAATCACCCTTGATAATTCCAGTAAGTAATAAGCCCAAACCAACAGCGGGGGCTTTGTACATAGTGTCACCGGGTAGTCACCCCCCATTATCACCCCCCTTCTTGGTACAATTGTTCATGTTGTGACCCTGACTGTCACAATGCGCACACTGATGTTTAAACTGACAGCCTTCACAAGAAAAATTTTGACAAAACTAGAAGCAAATCCCCCTATCAGCAGCTAACTTCCTCCACCCCGACAACACTTTGATCGGTTTTCTACCCTGATAACCACCCTTGTAGCCACCCTGGTTACCCTGATTATTCTGGCGGCCACCACCCCCCGGCTGAGGACCCCTACTCTTGAAATTTTCCTGAGCCGCCATGGCTGCTTTGGTGCCCGCCACTCCCAATTCACGGTTCGACACATTAGTGTCAGCCCCATGAAAGACCGCCACTCCCCATGACCTAGCCCGCTCCATGAAGACCTCATTAAAGGCCACCAGTGCTCTAATATCATAGATACCGGTACGAGCCATCTCCGCCACATAATTTGTATGCTCAACATAGCCTCTTACATCTTCACCATAGTAAATCATATCTTTCATAAGAGAATTCTGAAAATACCACAAGTCCTCGTATGTACTAATCACCAGTTGTTTTCTACGGTCATTTACAGGAACATAATTTCGAAAATAGAACCTACTCAAGTCAGTGTCCTGGGATCTACAGCATCCCCCCTGCCGATCCCGCTGAGAACTCTGCATCCCTTGTCTAGCCGACAGCTGTTCCTGGTTTTGGTGTGGTGAATACTGATGTGCTGCAAAGTCATAAGAGTTGGTGTAGCCGTACGCCGACGACGCTCCTCCTACATAGCCGGAACCGCAGCCCCCGCCGTAGGCTGGGCCGGGCCAGTGGGCACCGCCGACCGCTCCTCCATGGTTGACAGCTGCTCCCGGGTAGTAACCTCCCCCATCCCAGTAACCAGGTGGATACTGCACAGGGTGAGCTGGATAAGGAGGATACGAAAGACTGGCACCCTGAACATGCTGTCCTGTCGGCTGCTGCCCAGGCTGCTGTCCCGGTAGCTGCTGCCCAGGCTGCTGTCCCGGTAACTGCTGGCCCGTAAAATCAAACTTCGCCGGAGTGGCCCCTCCCTCTGAGGGAGCGACATTCTTCTTGGTCAACGACACAACTTCGTCCAATTTGACAGTAATGGCCCCCAGAACGTCCAGTAATTTCTCCACTGGTGATGCCTTACTCTGTTTGCCAGCTCCGCCTGCTTAGTAAGCTCCGCCTGCCTAGTAAGATCCGCCAGCTCTGCCTTCTTCTTCGCCTTCAGTATTGCCGCCAATTCCGCTTTCTTTTCGGCAGCCCTCTTGGCGTTCTCCCCTGCTGGCGTCTTCTCAGCCGGCGGGCCCACCTCGGGAGCCGGCATGGCGCCGGCCGCCTGTAATAGCTTCTGCTGACGAGCTAACTCTTGTGCTGTTTGCTGTGCCAGCACCTTCATCTGCGCTGCCAAATCCGCCGGCAAGGCTGCCTGAAACAGCACTTCTTTGTCCAATTCATGTAAGCTCTCCTCCAATTCCTCCAACAATTCGTCCGTGTCTAATTCCTCCTTCGCCCTGACACACTCCGGGCAGTTCTTGAGCCTTCCATCATAAGAACTTTTACAAATATCACAAGATTTCGGCATCTTGAATCTTAACAAGATCACCGAAAAAAATTCACAAGCTTACATGGGGACGCCAACTACAACAATGACTCAGTCAGTCCGCACAGCGGTGACCTGATGCCCCTCCTGTGGGAACAGGATGAACTAGACCTGGAATTAGTTTGGCATTCATATAATATATTCGCCAATAATGTTATGAATAATATAATATATATATCAGATTTGGCTATATACAGGATTGCCCAGAGACTGAAAAATATTCACAGTCAAGCATCTTGCCGACCCAAAAGAGTCTATACAGCCCAGAAGAGCTGGCATAATTCATTTATGTGGCCCGGGCGGGTAGACTTGCAAGGTCTGCATTCATGCATCCTGAGGACAAAAGGTATAATACCCTAAACACTGTGAAAGGTTGAAACAGCCTTAACAGGGTGAAGGGTTAATATGTGGAGACTCCCTTCAGGGAATATTTAGGTTTATGGTACCACAGGTAGTGGATCCCAAGGACATTTCACCTGGGAAACACAAAAACACACCCATACATATGTGTGTCTATCCATATATATATTTATTATACGATTTGGCCACTCATCATGCTTTTTCTCAGATATGCCCGTGCTTATATTCCTGCATATCCCAGGTAGAAATCGTGCTGATATTCATGGATATCAGAACGATTTCATGAATATCAGAACGATTCTGGCGGAAATTTCGTCAGCCATAAAATCCTAGGTTTCATGGTGATTCGAACATGGGACCCCAAGACTTGAAGTCGGATGCTCTAAGCACCACGCCGTGGAGGCGCTGGTAAAGGGAGGGGGCAAAACAAGGAGTCTATAGGCAGATTTTTAGCCATGTAGGACCATTATTTACCGAGTTACAGAAGAAAAGACATTTTTTGGTATAATTTCTTTGAAATTCAATATTTTTTTTATAATTTTTCGGGTAGATTTAACCACCCCTTATTTATTAACGTAAAAAAAAGAAAAAATACACAGGTGTGGATCCCTGTTAGTTGGTTATGGTCCAGTGGAGAAGGAGACCTTGACCCTGACCCGGGGCATACAGAGCCAGCAGGCCAGGTAGGTTTAGTATAAACCTAAGTAATACATATAACCAACTATGACTAATCATACCGGTAGCATTATACCTATATAATTATGGGGTAATTATATACACAATAAAGCTGACCTAACTGAAACGATGATGATAAACAACAACAATAGATAATTGATTGACCAATTTGGGTAGATTTAACCACCCAACACCCAAACACAAATAGGGTAAGGAATTATCTAGAAACTGCTAGAAAGTCGATGACAGTTTTATCTTTGGAGACCTTCCTCTCCAGAGTGTCTGTCAGATACAATAACACAGCGAGGGACCTCCAGTCTCCCCTGGATTCGATCTCCACCAGGGTGAAACCGATAGAGAATAGGAAGGAGGCCCCGCCTCTCCGCAGAGAATGACTGGAAACATCCTTGAGGCCCACACGACTGCTGAGACTTTTCAGTCGTGCGGAAAAGACACTGTAGGTCTGCGGTGTGCGACTATTGCCGGTCCCATACTGGAACAAATAGTCAGACGAATGAAGATGAAGACTTACTATGAGATGCTTCACGTAGGTAGCTACACAATATATCGAGTCTTGGGCATAGCTGAAGGGGATTTCCAATGATCTCTCCCTGCACTGTATAGTCTTGGTTCTGCTCAACCTCAGCAGGACGCCCCAGGGTTTGAAGGTGACGTCAGACACCCGGATGGCCTGGTCACTCACCGTCACATGGGCCTTCCAACAACAGTCCTCTGAAGGCCATTATGGCCGCAGTCCACCAGCACAGATCGCGAGACAAAGACATGTCTAGCAACTTATACATCCTAGACAAATCCCTCGGAGACAAATGCACAGCTTGTTTGACTGTATCACCCAACGATCTCCGCGCCCCCGCCATGGTGCGAGACACGGAAAAGTCCTTGGTCGATACTGGGGCAAGGCCATGCAGCTTCTGCAGATATACTACCGCACTGATATGCTGCGTGATGGAAGAATATTTGAACTTCCGGCACATATGCGTGATATAGAGGCACAAAGTTTTTGAGTCACATGGTATAGGTGAAAGGTCGTAGCGAGCGCAGAACTCATAGAAGTGTTTCCACTGTGACTTCCTGGTGAGTTTCGTGGCGGATGCCAGTGCCATGTCCTGGAGGCGCACCAGCTCTGCTTCTAGCCGGTGTCGGTCTGTAACAACAGAGGGAGAACGGGGGATCAATTTGAGCTACACCTGGGTAGGACAACCTCGAAATGAAGTCGGCCACCACATTCTCCTTGGAGCGAAGGTAGCAACACACAATTCTAATATTAAACACAAAACACATCCAGAACAGTTCACGCAGCAGAGACATTGCGATGACATTCTTGCTCCTGCCCGTTGCTAGCATACGGCAAACTTGAGTGTTGTCAGACCAGATCAAGATGGTATTGTTATTGAGCGCGCGACCCCACCTAGCCAAGGCCATCACCACTGGCCACACCTCCTGGACATTGATGTTCTCCAGAAGATTGTCAAATGTAGGTGGGGGGAAGTAGTGGTCCGGGAAGAAGGGGAGATCCTTAGCCCACTTGTCTAGCCAGACCCCATACAACCAGTCCGAACCGAGACTAGAGCCAAAGCCCCGTGACGATGAGTCGCAGAATATCTCGGCACCTGGATTAGAGGGCTGGAGTATCCGGGCCTTGCCATTGAACACACTAGCGAATGACCTCCACCACTCCAGATCTGCCTTGAACGTGGGCGACAGTCTTGCTTGGTCGGTGGATTCTGACAGGGAATTGGTCAGATTAATCACTCTCCTGGAGAAGGTCCTGCCCCCGTGCACCACTGTGGCACAATGTGCCAAGATGCCCGATAGCTGTTGGAGTTCCAACTTCGAAGCACTGGTCTTTGTCAGAAAGTCACTTATCGTTGAATACAAGTTGTCTAGCTTTTCTGCAGGGAGGCTCAACTCCATGTCTACACTGTTCACCTCTATTCCCAGACAAGTCAGGATCTGGGAAGGGCCTAGTACCTTCTCCCACTTGATGTCAAACCCGAGGCGCCTAAGCACCAGAATGAGCATGTTCATCTTGACCTCACAGTCTTGCTGGGACAAACCCAATACCGTTAAGTCATCAATGTAATTGGATATTCTGTCTACACCACGGCGGTTGAGACACCGCACTACAAAGTCACCTAGCTGAGTGAAGAGTCAAGGGGCTGAGGCTAAGCCGAATGACAGGCACCTATCCACTAAGACTTCCGGGCCCTCGCAGAAGTCCCAACGCAGGCCCTGATATGTCACATGGTCAGGCAATATATTCACCGATCGGTACGCCTTGGCTAAATCCACGACCGCTAAATAGTCATTGGGCTGTAGCATGTCTATGATATAGTCCAACCCTTTGTAAGAGAACTTTTGACGAGTGGTGGACATGAAGTTGTTGATGCTAGCGTGAAGTGGGCGCTTGCAGTCTGTAATAGGCTTAATGCCTCCATCTTTTTTCTTGATGGCTCCCATGCTGTGGATGCACTGAGGTGCACCAACGGCCTTAGTTATCTTGCCTGCCTTCACCTCAGAAACCAGAAGTTCACTCATCATGACATTGAACTCACTACTGACAGTACTTCTATAATTGGATCGATCATAACCCGGGATATAGACATCATCCACAATATGGAAACCAGTATTTATACCCCTCAGTAAAAAATCATCCTCAGAGCACATGGCATTGGGGAACAAGACATACTCAGCCGCTACTCTACAAGGCTTGAGTTGGGAAACTACAGGGCCTATCATGTGAACACAACTGCAGGTGCCCAATACACAATCACTGAATACTTCCACTACACAGTCTTCAATACACACACATGCTACCAGAGTTCTCACCCCTAAGGGCAATGTATCATTTGGATTGATATTTACAGTAACAGCCCTAGAGCTGTTTTGAACCTGCCCTAGGGCATCACAACTAGTCCTCCCAGTAGGGGTAACAAAGTCTGGACCTAAGTCCTGTTCATCAACACTGTCATCAATATCTAGGCCTAGGCCATTTGTGCACACATCACTGAATGACACTAAGTCATATGGAGAGTTTGGCTTGCTAAACAATGCTTTGTCCCTAGGGACCTCACTGAGTGCACACTTTGCTTGTGAACTGGCAACACATTCATGTTCGCCGGGCAAACACTTATGTTCGTCGGTTGAACTTACAGTACTGTAACCGACCACAGTGCCCTGTCGTCGGCCTAGACCGACCACTGGATCAACATAACTGACACGAGGTGTATGCAGGACGACATTTTTTGCTATTGTCGTCCCACCAGAGGCCGGGACGACAAAACCCTCATCAAGAGAAGCGATTTCGCCATTGCCCACATTGTTTACACCCGCGGCCGAGAGAGAAAGTACAAATGGAACGATTATGACCAAACGCGGCCACTGAGCTGTCCGCAACCTCACCCGCAGACATAACAGGACCAGGGGAAGCCATTTCAAATTGCGGACTTACCGGGTACATTTTCTTCAGAATCGATGAAATTACACTCCAGCGAAGCGATTTGTTGATCCTCACCGTCCCCCTGCCGCCATTTTGAATAAGGCATGCTGGGAGCCAGCGAGGAACGAAGCGCTACATTTTCGCAATCTTTTTCGCCATAAGGCGCTAAACACACAGCAATGGCCGCGAACGACCCTAACATACCCCTAGAAGTATTAATTGCGGACATATTGTCCGGTTTTAGGCCTTTTTCGGACAAGAATTCAATCGAATCGAGCGAATGTTGCGACAGTGGCGCCCCCACCACCCCAGCGGCCAACGACGGTAGCTTTTGCTCCCGTGGCCGCGGAACTCTTCGTGACAAAAAATGTGTGGAATGTGGAGGGCTACACTGGCGCTCTGGGCACTGCTGGTTCTCTGTTTTTCTCTGCTCCCTGCTTTGTAGAGTGTTGCAAGACTCACCAGCTGATCCTCCCTGGGCTGCTACTGGAGGTGCTGGGGCTGACTCTGGGAGTCAGGCTGCAGGCTTCTGAGCCTGCTTCATGATGTTGGGGCAGTTGGGGGCCTTGTGGTCACCAAATCTGCAGGAGTAGCAGACATGGGGCTTATTGCAGCTGGCCTCCTCACAGGACTTGAAGTTGTAGTACCAGCATGGATAACCATCACCTCCTCCATCCCCTCCTCCTGACCTGGCAGCCTTCTTCTTGGCCCACTTGGACTTCCCCGAGGTAGGCGGGGCCCTACCGCCCCCACCCCCGGTCTTGAGGGAACGCAGCCCGAGGAATTGGTTTATCAGGGGTTGGATGCCATAAGCAAGCACTTGCATCCCATCAGTGGATGCCAGACTCTGGACCGCCGCATCATATTCTAGGAGATAACTGAGGTCGTAGATGACTTCCGCCGACCGGTCCGACAAGTACCGCATGTGGGACAGCAGCTTAAGGGCATCCTTGGTGCCTTTCTCCACATGCCGCTCCAGGAGACTGCACAGGCAGGAGTTGAGCTGTGCGAAGCTCCTGGGCTTATCCTGGCCATCCGGGAGATATCTGGTGATGTCCATGTTGACCACGCGTTTGGCCCTCCTCCGTCGTCTGCGGTGACGCCTGGTGCCACTTGACTCAGATGACAGGGAGCTGTCCGACATAGGGCGGCCAGGCACCGGGAGGCCAGGCACCGGGAGGCCAGGCACCGGGAGGCCAGGCACCGGGTGGCCAGGCACAGGACCCGGGCTCGGGTGTGGTCGTCGGCTTTTGAAGACCCCCAGGCGTTTGAAACCAGTGCTCACGGCCGTGTTCAGCCCCTGGACAGAGGCTGACAACTTTATATATCCTCTCTCACACTAGTTAACTCCTGTTGCTGGTCCTCCACCAAGTCCCTCAGCCCAGACACTGAGATGTCGTCCTCCTCAGACTCCTGGTAGTCCTCGTCGTCATACTCGTTGAGGCTGAATATAGAGCCATACTGTTCTCTGCCTAGGGCACCTGCAGACTGTGACACCTTTACTGTGTGCCTGGTGACTCTCCCTGTGGGTGTAGTATAGGCCTCCTCCTGGCTACCACCTGGCTGCTGGCCACCTGGTACAGGCTCCACTTTCTCCAAGCCTAGAGCTGCTAACTCCTCTTCAGTCATTGCTGACATAGCACAGGCCTTGCCAGTAGGTGGCTTGTGTCTATGCGGGCATGTTTTACAGGCCCTCAGACCTGACATAGTGGCTGCACAAGGTAAAACTCACAGAAAAAATACACAGGTGTGGATCCCTGTTAGTAGGTTATGGTCCAGTGGAGAAGGAGACCTTGACCCTGACCTGGGGCATACAGAGCCAGCAGGCCAGGTAGGTTTAGTATAAACCTAAGTAATACATATAACCGACTATGACTAATCATACCGGTAGCATTATACCTATATAATTATGGGGTAATTATATACACAATAAAGGTAGAAGTTGGACTTTACTTATTTATTCGTAAAAATAATTCTAGGGCCATTTTTTCACATATATATTTTAACTTTTAAAATGGTACGTTTCCACCCAGGCTCGATCCGGGGGCCTTTTGGGGTGTGAGTCCGACGTGCTAGTCGCCATACTTTTCTGACCTCTCTAAATGGGAAGGGAAACACTGGCTATATTCAAGGCGGGAGGGGGGGCGGGAGGGGGGAGGGGAGACTCAGACTTGTTATACACCAGAGACATCTACTGGCTTTACACAACAGTACAGGTACAGTGTCTACGTGGCTAGATGATCGGACCATACGAGTGTCGGGCCTTACCCTAATACTACCATCCCCTGCAGACCATCTCTACCAGAAGGCTCTCATTCGGCCTGTGGCGGCAGGGGGCTCCCTGCCCGCGGCCGGCCACTGACGTGGGTACGCGGCCTGTGTGCCCTGGTCAGTTGGTCTGTTGGTTCGCTTCTAACATTGGGTATCATGCCGACCCTTTGAGAGTGTATCAACACCATAGGGTTGGCATGATGCAGTAAGGAGGAATCGTATAATAAACCTAATATTGAATGGATATGGGGTCACTCTGGGTGTGTATTGATGAATAACACCCTCGTCGCTACACAACTCGGGCGTTATTTAACCAATAATATATGGATATGGCCGACCGAGGGGTGTGTATTGATGAATAACGACCGAGGAGCGTAGCCCCGAGATTGTTATTCATCTATACACACCCCAAGGTCGGCCATATCCATATATTATTAGGTTTATTATACAATATTTCGATTCATATGTCCTTATTTACCTTTAAAACGTCCTAATTTCGCCATTTTGAAGGATAGGTAGACTAGATCGAGCAAGGTGGGCGCCATGTTGTTTTGACATCCCACCGACCCTGCTCGCTGATTGGTGGAGCCTGGCCACGTCATGCTTTCAATCTCCAACACTGAGTCCAACATAGAATTTGTAAGGGGGCCAGCTTGGGGCGGTGTTATAACCAGCGTTTCCCTCCACATTCACCACAGCCGGATAGGCATGGGCGCAAGCGTCTTCGCCTCACACACCAGGGGTCCCCAGATCGAATCTGGGTGGAATCAAACCATTTTTAAAATGCCTATATGTATGTGAAAAGAAATCCCTAGAATTATTTTAACGACTAGGTAAGTAAAGTCCAACTTCCACTTTTATAGTGAAAAAGAAATTAGAAAAAAATATTGATTTTCAAAGAAATTATACCAAAAAATGTCTTTTCTTCTGTAACTCGGTAAATAATGGTCCTACAGGGCTGGAAATCCGCCTGTAGACTCCTTGTTTCGCCACCTTCCTCTACCAGCGCCCCCACGGCGTGGTGGTTAGCGTGTTAGACTTCAAGTCTTGATGTAGGGTGTTCGAGTCTCCATGAAACCTCGGATTTTATGGCTGACGATATTCCAAATTGTTCTGATATCCATTCCCATTCAGAATTGTTCTGATATTCACTTCCCCATTCAGAATCGTTCTGATATCCAGAATATCAGAACGATTTCACCTCCCCAAGTGTGCGGTATGCACCAATATCAGAACTGGCATATCACCAAAAAAGCACGATCAGAGCCCAGATCGTATAATAATCATCAATACACACCCCTTGTGCCCCATATCCATTCATTATTGGTTAAATACATATATATATATATATATATATATATATATATATATATATATATATATATATATATATTATATATATATAAATATATATATATTAGTCTAGCGCTAAGATGACATAGAAGACATGAGACATTGACATACACTTTTGCCTAGATTTCCCGGACCACATGTCCCAAGAACAGGCCCCTTTATTCACAAAAAGAAAAAAGTGAGTACCATACACCTCTGGTGGGAGCCCCTAACTGACCAACTATGAGCGGGGTTGGGGCCAGCTTGGGTTCCCCTAGCGTGAATAGGACCAACTAACACTTGCCGCCACTGCGACTAGTATATTCTGTTATCCGGCGTATAACACACTCATATTAGTCTAGCGCTAAGATGACATAGAAGACATGAGACATTGACATACACTTTTGCCTACATTTCCCGGACCACATGTCCCAAGAACAGGCCAAAAGCCCAAACAAAGAACACTTTTGCCAATTTACCATCAACCCCAATGGTTTGCAACCAGAATATCCTTAGATCTACGACAATTGTAATCATCGAAAATGTAATAAAACACAGCGAGAGATTTCCAATCCCCATAGACCTCGTGAAGGGGAAGAAAGGAGGCCAAGTAAGTAGCAGCCCCCCTCCTTAGACTATGAGTGGCATAGTCTCCGACTAATCCAGCACGTTTACATAGAGATTGAAGTTCAGTACAGAAATACCGGTAGGTGAAGGGGAACAATACATCCTCCTGTGATAACCCCGCCCTGGATAAGTAGGCACGTATATGACCCACTGGGCACAATGGAGAGTCTCCAGCATTCAAAACTGGGATTACTTGAACACGCTCCTTGAACTGTATAGTTTTTGAACTGGTTATTGTCACATCCAAGTCTGGTCCCTTGAATACCAAGTCCTTGACCTTCAGCGTGTGTGGAGAAGCAGTAACATGACTGGCTCTTAATAAGCACCTGTAGCACAAAGTCTGACCATATGGTCATGTCCAAGATGTAATAAATCCTGATAAGATGAACTGGGGACAACGGGTCCACCTGGCGAGTAGTGCTTCCCAATCCCCGCTTAGCACCAGCCAGAGTAGACTTCATTATGTAACAGTCTGGATCAACATGTGATCATGTAGTAACCACACAGAAGAAATGTAGTTGCGAATGGCAGAATAGCACAGAGTCTTTGATAGATAAGTCACATAAAGGCACATTGTAGTCAGTGATGCTGAAAGGGGGCATAGGTGATGCTCCTCACAAAATGTCATGAAGCGCTTCCTTCTTGACTTATAAGCCCTCCTTGAGTTATGCGCGGAGGCGCTCTCCCTGAGAACCTCCCAGTCGTGCATCAGCATCGACAACCCTACAACAACATGTAGAAAAACCAGGTAAGGTAGCTGAACAGATGGTTACACAATCAGGGTTATCCAGACGGGATAATGAATCAGCTACTACATTATCCACTCCCGGTATCCAGTTACAGCGAAGATTTATATTATAAAAGCAACATGACCAAAACAATTCCCGTGCCCAAGTCATTGCTGTGGCATTGCTACTTTTACCGGTACGTAATACCCCCAATACCTGGGTATTATCAGTAGTAACCAGCACCATAGAGTTATGCCAGCTACCACCCCACATTGTCAGACTAACTAAGACAGGCCACAACTCTTTTTCATTGATATGGTCATCATAGTCCTCCTGGGGGGGATGGTACTAATGGTCACATCTATGACCAAGACCATCCCACAAGCCGCAAGTGTACCCCTGTTCACAATGGGCACCGAAACCTACTTTGGAAGATGCGTCAGTGAACACTTCACAACTGGGACTCTAGTCATTTAAGACACGTGCTTTACCATTAAAGTAGACCATGAAGTGTGCCCACCAACTCAAATCGAGTTTGACCAACTCACCCAACTCCACCTCCTGTTGCCCATCAGTACATTTAAGGAGATCGTAGATACGCCTAGTATACGT
Source organism: Harmothoe impar (assembly GCA_947462335.1). Classification (NCBI taxonomy): domain Eukaryota; kingdom Metazoa; phylum Annelida; class Polychaeta; order Phyllodocida; family Polynoidae; genus Harmothoe; species Harmothoe impar. Next base: position 46,135,227 of record OX381707.1, on the reverse strand, counting down.
GCGACCCCCTTTCACCACTGTAGCACAATGAGCTCACAAACCAGCTAATTGTTCTAAGCGCTTGCGCTTACACTTAGAAACACCCTGGAGGTCAAACACCTCCTTGACTACCCCTAATTTGTCTTGACCAATAGACAGAGTCATATCTTCAGTATTAATTATAATACCGAGATATTTGACATTTGTTGAAGGTGGGATTAATTTCTTTTTGGACACCTTGAAGCCTAGGCCCTCTAGAGTGGCCCCCCAGCCCATCTTGAGCTCGTTGACAGCCCTCTACCGTGCTGTCAGTCACCAAGAAGTCGTCAAGATAATTGACACAGCTGACAAAAGGACCCATATTACCTACTTTGACCACAAAATTGGACAGCAATGTGAATAAGCAGGGGGCACATGCCAACCCGAAACACAACCTGAGGTCCTCAAAGTACATGGTACCCTGGCCTAGGTCCCAGCAAAAGCCCTGGAATTTCCTGTGAGAAGGCAGTACAGTAACTGAACGATAGGCACTGTCAATGTCTGTAACTGCACATCCCCGCTGCACATGCACTATTTACAGAGATCAATTCCACCACGTCATCAAGTGATTTGTAATGGAATTTTACACAAGTGTCTCCCATGTAGTTGTTGATGCTTTCACCATCTGGCTTAGAACAGTCGGTTATAGGTCGTAGAGAACCATCAGAGTACCGTACACTTCGGGTGGGAGCCCCTAACTGACCAACTATGAGTGGGGTTGGGGCCAGCTTGGGTTTCCTCTAGCGTGAATAGGACCAACTAACACTTGCCGCCACTGGGACTAGTATATTCTGTTATCTGGCGTATAACACACTCGCCAGGAGGTGAGCTGTTCTAGAGGCCGATGTTGTTAAGTTGTGGACCAGCTACCCAGTGGGCACAGAACGTTGAATCAACATTGATAAAGGGTTGTCAATGTTGATCCAATGTTGATTCAACGTTGATTCAACATTGAACAGTATTTTGTGCCCACTGGGTATGAGTACAAATCATGTATGTAGCTATTTGAGGAGACCTGCTCCCTCCCACTGCTTGTAGGATATGGGCACTTTAGGCTGGACATTGCCATGATATTGCCATCACTAATCGGTGACCTATCATCTAATCCTGCCACAACTACCACCGTTTTATATACATGTAGGATATGATGCACCTGATGTCACCATAAACATACTACTATCGGGGTACATTTACATCTTATTGGGTCATAACTCGTGTTATATCTACAACAGCCCTAAACGCTACTTTACAATCTGTTTAGTGATTCATTTAATTATTTTTGTATTTATACCGCCAGGCGGTTATAGTATACCATCCGCCTACCGCCCAATGTAACGTCACTTACACCAGTCTGCTGCAGCTGGTACAGCAAGTGGACATATGACCCAACAGAGGTTCACGAATACGTGGTTTGGTAATTATATCTGACTTGGAGCTTCACTTGTTCCTATGATAGGGCACAGGTGATAGGCTCGGTTGATAGGACCACTATATTTTGAACATGGTTTTGTAGCTAATGGCCTTAGCCATCACATGCCAAAGGTTCTCCGCTCAAAACTCGTCTCAGGCTCCGACACTATAGAAGAGTGTGGGCAAACTCATATAAAAAAGACGTGTTAGACAAAGTTGTGTTCAGGGGTTGACCAATCAAATCCTGTACTCCAGTCCCTTGTGGTGTAAAATAGAACTGGAGCTTGAGGCTGCTCAAAAACCTGCATGAAAGAAATGTGCAGGGCCTCTCAAAAATACGGTTTGGTCTTTATCATTAATGACTTTGGTAATTGCTATCAAAAAGGCAGCTTTACTATTATGCAGACGATGTAATCTGCGACCATAATGAGGCTAGATCATTACTTAGAGGATCCCCCCCCCGTGGACAATTGTTCCTTCTCTACTGGCAATGCCCATTCGGCAGCATTAAATAATTACAAAGGCTGCAGAATCACGGCTTGTGTATATACGCACCAAGGTTATGCAATAATGTTCAGTCAATGTAAGGTAGATGAAATGGTCAGAAACAAAAGGATCAGCTGCCGCATATTATATTATGTGAAGCAAAGCCCTGGAGCAAAACCCACGATGGAGAATTGGGACAGGTGTGCGTTGGAACCAAAGGTGGTCTAAGTATAAGTTTCGCCAAACGTAGAGCTAAGACAGCTCTCCATCAAAAATCCCCCTACTGTCGCTATTGGGTGAGGACATTCAAAAACTCCTCTCAAAGAGGAGATTAATTCATGCATGCTATAGAAAAGCTACCCCTTTTGGATGAACCCTGATTGGACCCACCACCTTTACACATGCATCATTCTCCACCATGTGCCCCGTCATTTGTATATACCACCTGCTTCATAAATCATACAGTGTTTAAGGCCAGTTATTATATATCTAGTGCAAATGCCTCCCAATGACCTGACCTTGAATCCTCACAGTGTTTTCTCATCTTCACCAGCTTATCCCGTGTTGGGTAAAAGTACTCACCAGACCAACAAAGAATCACTCCTCCTTTGAACTCCGGCATCATGCTGTAACCAGTCCCTACATTCCCTATCGTTGATATTATCTGATCGTACAGGCTCTCCCTCCTCCCCTCCCCAGTTCTCCAACCTGCCACCATGCAGTGTTCTCTCCACTCCCCATCTAGGAGCACCAAGATAACACATCCCTGAAAGCCTTGTGTATTGACACAGTTCTTCACTGCAGCCACCCACCCCTCCATGCTCCACTTATTCATGCAGAAATGAATACAGCCGGGCCCACCAAGTGTGTAGGCAAGGGGAGCTCATTTACAAACCTCTACAAAGATAACCCACCATTGTCGGTGTCCGCATCCCTGCCATTGTTATACAATACAATACAAGCGCAGCTCTACCACGCCGGCCCGTCTAGCGTAAATTACTCACATTGTCTCAGTATACATGTATATATATCCAGCAGAACGCGCTGCTCTCGGGCGTCCATTCACTGCCCGTTGTTTTATATTTCCTCTTGGTATCGATGCTGTTCTGCTTGAATTAAAAGTCATCATCCTCCTCATTTGCTGATTTTGTCACACATGCCGAAGTGACATTGGAGAATGTGTTCACAGTGTTATCCCATTTAGAACATCATAAATCACACCACGGAATATAATTATGGTACAGGCAGAACGCACGTGATGTTCCTCCAATAGCAATACAATGTGTTTAAAATCACCACAGCAACAGTTTATGCAATTATTCATGTGCAAACACAGAAGCACATGATATGCTGTCATCATGTTCAATGTCGCCATTACTATCCACATCTGTACAGCATGCCTGGGGCGGCGTGTCAAGGTGTGTGTGGCAGGGTGCGTGTGAAGAGTGACCCCCGGGAGGGGACCCTTCGGTGGGACAGATGGATTACAGGTAGCCCTAACTAAGGCCTGAAAGAGAAACGCAATGTAGGGCTGTCTCAGTGGCCACTGGGGGGGGGGGGGGGCAGAGAGGGGATGAGAAGAGGGTGGGCGGTGTGTGAGGTAAGGGGTGACCGATGTCAGTTGACCACAGACCAATGTCCAAGTGGCGATGTCTGTGGTGGCCCCGGGGGGGGGGGGGGTAGTGTGGGTTCACACCGTCTGCAGGTAGTAGCAGGAGGCAGTGGGACCTGGCGTCATGTTCTGCTTACTGGTTGTAGGAGGAGGTGGCCGTGCTGGCGGAGGTCCGGGTGAGCAGCTCAAGTAGTAGCAGCGGTGTAGACAGAGTGGGAGGGCAGTGGGTGGGGCAGAGCCGAGGCTGCAGAGGCTGGTCTCTGTGGAGGGGACAGGGAAATCAAGAGTGACCGACGACAAGGGCCGGACATGAGAAGCACCAGCCACTTGACCTGGCTATTCAGGCCGGGCGGGTTGGAAGAAGTGTGAGTAGGTGTGTGTGTGTTGTGGGGGGGGGGGGGATCTAGGCTGTCCCCGGTTAGAGGTTTGCTGTACGGCTATGTTGTAGATCTGAGCACACGTACGTATTATTAGGTCTCAAGAAAATCAAATGACATATATATGATACGTGCTAATGTGCCAACGATGCACATGAGTGAAAATAGAGAGGATTGTTGATAGGGGGTCTAGATAGGGGGGGGCATGTCGCATGTCGATTTTAAGAAATGTTCATGTCATATCACTTAAAATTCCTATGTCCCATGTCACCTTTAAGAACCTCTTATGTACCATGTCAATTTTAAGAGGTACCCTATGTCATGTCACTTATGCTTTTCCCTCATGTCACTAAGCTCCATGTCGCATGTCGATTTTAAGAAAAGCCTATGTCGCCATGTCGAGTTTAGACATCCACCCCAATTTGATAACCACAGTAAGATACAGGACTAAGTGGCCAAACTGATGTGGTAGCGTGGCGTGTGGGAATAGCTGGTGGGGGGGGGGGGGCTGCCTCAGCTGACACAGCACAGTGCCCTCTACATGACATGTAGCCTGACTTACGGCGGCAGTAGACAGGGGCTGCCGCACACCCCGTCCCGCACACCCCGCGGCCACATCGGGTCTTCTACAACACCCTCCCAGTGCCAAGCACCCCCACGCCGAAACAGCTCCAACCAGAAAGAGATAATATGGAAGCATTGGTCTGGGAGGCCATCCCAAATTGCTTGCCGGATGGCGCCAGTAAGGACATTTTCTACCAACTGTTTACTTAGGGTTTTATTGTCAGCGACAGAGGCAAGAATAAAATAACAACGGTTCAAAAAAACACTTGTCGTCCCATCTCCACATGGCACACCCGATACATACATGCAATCTTCTTCTACAGAGTTTCGTGTTTAAACGTAGGGTCTTCACTTTACTGATTGGAGAGCATCAGAAGGTTTAGCAGTGCTACGGGATTCGATAGTATTTCCCTAGCCATTGCCCCAGGACCTATCCCATTGTGGGTATCTTATAAAAGCCTTAGCCAGCACATTGGTAACAATTAAATCGTTCACAGCCTGCCAGAATGAGCACATTTCATGATAATCACGTACACCAACTCGCCTTTACTATGGCCATGTGGGGACATAGACATGGCATCGAAGGATACCCTATTCCACTTCTCCAAACCCACTTTCCTCCACGGCTTTGTTTGTTTGGGATGTTGGCATTTAAGGGCGACTTTTGTGTTTACTGTCGTGACTGGAAATTGCCAGACCGTGTTTAACATCGAATACGGAACATCAGAAAAAAATAGGAACTCATTCTCGGTTGAATATATACAGTCAGCATATAGCTGGCTAGATTCCTACAGAAAGATGAAAACTATTTTATCAAACTTTATCTTAAGAATAAAGTAGTACATATAAATAAACCCTCTTCTATGAATGAGGCGTGCAATCTTACAGACTATACAAATACAGGGCGACCTTTACCGACACCAGCACTGGCACAGTGTGCAGAATGCAACTCATGTAGGTCCCATCAAATACAGCACACGTCCACAGTCCAACAGCACAGCAGGTGCGGCTCCCTGCACAGACATTATCACACACCTCTCCTGTCAGCATGCACCCAAAGAGGTGGACCCTGGGGTGGGCCCTGAGGGTAGAACACCACGAGGTGGGCCCTGAGGGTAGAACACCAGGAGGCGGGTTCATTTGTCAACACTATAATATACATTAGCGATCTATAGGCAATATAAATGTAATTATAAACACACACAGCTAGGAGGTAGGGGGAATCTTGGGACTGTGGAATGTATCAAATCGAGAGACAAGACATGTTGGGGGTCATTGTGAACACAGTTGTAAATCACCATGGTGCACGGATGAATGTCTACAGACGCCCGATGCAGGGTCCACTTCCTGTGCTACTAGGGCCCTGGCCACTCAGGGGCGTGAGTGCACCGACACTGAGGTGACAGGTAATCTATACATCTACGTGGTGCTAGCACTGGGCATGAGTGGGGGAGGGCGGGGTATACAGGGGGGGGGGATGTTCCAGAGCCTCACTAATAAACTAAACTAATTGGATAATAATCATGATATGTATAACTAATTATCGCGTGGTTTGGCATTTAGCATGTGCGTGTGCAGGATACTTTCATACCATCACAACCAACTCTGAACATCCACGGTGTCATCACAGCCAACTCTGAACATCCACGGTGACAATTAGTTACAGAGGTTCTGTGAATTCATAGTTCCACCGGGACCTCTTGCCCTGGTCTTAATCTAATTAAAAGTGTTGATTGGTATCTAACTCTGTTCATCCCTGTGGCTCCCCATCTTCGCCAATTGGAACATTTTATTTCCACCCTAATCAAATACAAATGGCTGAATAATTATATCTACATAATTTCGAGCGATAACCCCACCCTCTCCCCAAATATGCGCAAGTTAGCCGTGCTTGGAGGACGCCTGCAGGCAGGTAGGAGGAGGGGGTCTTTGAAGTAGTCTGAGTCAGCTATTCTGCAGCACCCTAATCATTCCTGCTGAGACTCATTATCTAATTACCTACGCACTATTACATTTAGCCCAGCTAGCACCAACTTCAGGTTACAGAATCCTCCAACAGAAGTCTTGATGAGAATTGTCTCTGCAGTAAAACACAGGACTATTCTGGTATTGTGAGGACGGAGTTATCTCTCACTTACCATCCGATGCACAAAGTACTTTGGAATTTGCTTAGGTAAGGGTACACTGCAAAAGAGGTGTTTATATCCTAAACATAATCCTGCCCCATATTTGTCCACACAATATGTTTCTAAACATGTTTAGACCAATAATATTTTTAGCTCGGTGTTAAGAAATTAATGTGTTTAGGAGAATGAATCGTTTAGAATTAAAAAATACAGCATAATATTGTGTCTATCTGTCAAGTGTTTATGAATAAAAGTTGTGTCTAGAGCTGTAGATTATTACTACGTTTAGATATTCATTTTAAAACAAATTCATAATTTATTTTATTTGCATGTCTTAAAGAGACTTCTACCAGTCCCCGTCCATGAGCCAATGTATGCATCACTATTTCACATAGGCCTCTATTTTAGCATAGACACAACCTTGAGTCAATACAACAGACCTTTAGGGAAGATAATGCTTTATCCATTTTGAAATTTCTTAAAAGAGGTGTCTATGTAGCAGATGTATCTTTATCGCATCTTGATCATCGTGACTTAGCATTCAACCCCTGAATCCTACATTGTATATTATCATTCTTTTGTATTCCATGAAATTTAAGTTTATTTACTCAGATTTAAGCCCTTTTAGAACAACAATAATGTTTGAGTCGTTGTAGAAACTACAGTTTACCACAGAGCTGCCATCTGGTATGTGTCTGATATACTATGATCTAAACACCACATGTTTACATCCTAAACACCAATTCTTCATACTGTTTAAATAATAAACATTTAAATATATACAACATAACTGTTTAGGTGTTTAGAATAAAGGTATTTCATTCCTAAACAGAAGGATTTAAAGACACAAACCTAGTAAAATGTTTAGACTTTAAACATGTTTAGACATAAACATGTTTAAAACCTAAGCACCCTTTTTGGAGTGTATATACATGAATGAAGCTCTTGTAGTTGACCCTACCAAAGAGCATTCAGTAACAGTACCTTATTCTATCATCTCGGTGTATTGGCAAATGTCCATTTGGTTAGTTCATATAGTCATCCATGTATCTGATATGTGCTTTGGGACCGGCTTCCTGTATATCGGCGAAGAGCAGACGGGCAAGGACAATGTAGCCCGTTGTAGGGATTCAGTGACATGGGATTCTTGCTCCTTTATACTTCGCTTTGGTTTCTTCATACACGTATATACGACCAATACATAATGAAACCGCTACGTATGAGGATATAACACGTCTGTATCCATTATCATGGCTACTAATAATCTGCCAATACACTCCCCTGTGTCCCTGTCACCTCGGACATGGTACATGGATGCTGCTGTCCACAATGGGTTAACTGAGCTGGGCTGTGCACGGTGGCGGGCCCATACCTAGCGACTGGACGTGATGGGGGCGGGTTTAGAGCCGACATGGTCATGCTGCAAGGATCACGGCACCAAACAGGCGGAACATCTTTAATCTTACCCTTCACATTAGTTGTATTGGGGATCCAAGCACGCAAAAAGTCCATATTTAACTTTGACCTGACATGGAGACCAATAGTTGATATGAATGTTTGATTAGGGTAATTTGAGTATGCTGATTCCGAATCTGCTATGTGTAAAATGAGGTCGGAAGAAGGTCAAAATCAAGGTTAAAGGTCACAAACTGATGTGAGCCATTAAAGTATCAAAGGGTTCATGTACAAATAAAGTAATGTTATATCTGATGCGTATTCATCTTACATATTCACTCTAATACATCTGGACCATTACCTGAAGGAATATGGTGGATCTTGATTGGGTGAAGGGTTAATTCTCACAATATCAAACTTGAAAAATACTTGGGGATCCAAGGATTGAGAATGTCACTATTCAACTTTGACCTGACGTGGTGACCAATGGAGGATTTGAAGGTCGTATTAGGGTAAATTAAGGGTGCTGAATTTGACTATGCCGGGTGTAAAGTTGTATATGGGTTGGAACACGGTCACAATCTGCTATCAGATAGAACCAACAAAGATAAATGCACAAATACAAAGATTTTATGTCAAAGGGCTATTCATCTTACAGAGTCATTCTCATGTAATTATATGCTTCATTATTTGACTGACTATTGTTGACCATGATCGGTTCAAGGTCATTTCAGACAGGTTCAAGTATAGAAAACCGTGCTCAATTTGTTCCTTTCGATAAGTACAGGCAAAAGATTACATATGCTTATATTGACAAAGTAATCAATCTTGTTTAATGCTCGCATGTTGGCCACTGGAATAGATGGTTAAATCATCCTATTACCAGCTTATATCTAAAATAGATGTTGAAGAGGTAAATCCTCAAAATGGTTTCATCAAATCTGCAGCAGTGAATTCTCAGTGCTGATACTTTTAGAATTTAACTCAGACATAGCCAAATGACCTAGAGAAAGGTCGAGGTCAACTCTGATAAAAGGGAAATACTGCTAAATTAGTAGTATCTAAATAACAATAGTATTACAGAGGGACTCAGGCAAGGGGGTGTGGTATCTTGATATAAGTAGATAAATGTACTTCTTTCGTCATATGCCTTATGTCATTCTGGTCTAAGGACATACTGGTGGAAGACCATGCTTTAAGATTAGATTAAATGCTTAGTAATATTGACTATATATAATAGGTTTGCACATCAATTATTCTACTATGCCCATCCGGTTACCTAGTTGAATGATTCGGGATAGAAATGTCTTTTTCTTTACACTATCTGTTACCGAATATCTAGATGACCTCAAACTAGGGAACGTTCTGTAATCAGGCTAATCATCAAACTAATTCTGCTTAGCAATCCTACATTCAGGCATCATTTCAACATTATGGGTTGATAGATTTCCATAGCATTGATTTAATGCATGTCTGATGAGTAGATTCATTTTGGCTTTATGATAGATAAGATCACCTACATGGTAATATTGAGACTGTAAAATAATTCCAAGTAATGAGATATTTGAATGACTTTGGCCTGTACAGGCCTGTTCAATTAATTGAAGAAAAGAGATTAGCTATTGGATTTAATGCATTATGTCAATTTATTGGTATGACACAAAGATGTAACTCATGAGTCAATTTGTAATGTATGTATTCATATATCAAGCTAACCATATGGAATTGATACAAAGGTCACTATGATGCATGGATGCAGGCCTTAGTCTTGGAAAAACAACTTTGCCACATGACAGGTCAATCCTGAACCTTATTAGAGGATGCCTGTATCATATTCCGCCTTAGCTAGATGTCCAGTGTACTGCGCCATTTGCAATTGTACTCTTCTGTATTCCCTCTGCTCTCCAGCTACCAGCTCAGCCAGAGCCTGGGCCCCAAATTAGGGGTCAAGCAGGTTGTAAGTATTGTAAATGGGTTGTACCTGGACATTCCTTATGTCACCTGTCCCTCATAGAGTAGTGGTTATCATGGTGGATTCATAATGTAGAGGACCTAAGCTCAAGTCCCTGTCAAGTCATATCTTGGTGGCCCCAGGATTTTGGAAAAAAAATGGGAGGGGGGTCCGCCAAACATCACAGAAAAATCTAAATATTTCTTCCAAAGGGGACCCCATTCCCCAGGATCCGCCTGTGAGTGTCCCTCAGTGGGAGCGGCGCCGTGGTGTAATACCCAGTGACTGGTGAGGGTAGAAGCTGCAGAGGCTGACTCTGGCGGTGGAATAGACCATAGTGGCCGTGGTGGCAGGGTGAGAGGAGAAGGGCGGGCACTCACCATACTTGGGTAGCAGCCAGCTGACCCACAGCGAGCTGTCAGAACGTGTCAGAAAAACAAGAGCTGATACCTGGCGGTTAATACGTCCACCCCCACCGGGCCGACACCTGCCTACCAGCCCCGTGCAGCAGCCGCATCTGGGTTCTACCCATTGTACCCAGTCACCCTGCACAGCGCAAACACCCACCCCACTACGCACGGGGTTCAACGCCTCACCCCAACCACGGTTAAAGTTAAACCATGTATGGCGTGCAGTTTCATTGACCATATGTAAGGTTTACTGGGAGACCTGTTCACCGAATTTCCACCTCATTTTAACATCCATTGGAGACCATAGTCTACATGTATCTGTGTGGGATCACCCAACTACCTGTTACTCAGGTATATGGCATTCAGCACGTGTAAGACGTAGTTCAATGGAATTCAGCATTCGGCTAGGCTCATTTTCCATTAGCCGATTTGAGGGTGCTATCCGTCGGTAGACCCACTACAACCAGTGGTCGGGACAGATCATGGCCGATTAGCCTGCAGACTGTAGGCTATACTGTAACCCTGCATATGTCCCACATCCACCTCTTGTCTTGCTGACAGCTCCGTGACTGCTAGGTAGTTGTAGTGACAGAGAGAACCCCCAGATCGGCTAATGAAAAATAGGCTTAAATGAATGTTGAACTTGATTGAAACCTGCCACTTCTGACACTGGTGACATGCACATCACCTATGCTGCAATGTGCCTCAAGGTTAATGATAACCTAACGGACACTGGCCGTGACTTCATGGGTCCTGGAGACTAATTCTCAGGTGGCCATTTTCTGGTGGTCACTGCCGTGCTTCCTGTCACTAAGTGCTGCCTGTACAACGAAGTACAAATTACCTGACCCTGATACACAGCATGGTTGGTTGGTACGTTTTAAAGCCCCTCACCATGAAAAGGTGGAGACAGGCACACAACGCCATTTATAGGCTGTGCCAAAAGGAAGAAACTCATATTATCTAACAGGGGATTCTCCAGAACCAGAAAGGAGAGACGTAGGGGACAAGAGGAGGAGAAAATGACAAGGAAAAGAGTAGGAAAACTGTCTATTGAAAATATACCAGGTGCATAAAGGGGACATACATTAACACTTTTCTGAACTCCATATTGCACTGTGTCGCTTTGCCCTCTGCATAAGTCTGTGACAGATCAAAGTACTCTGTACATAGATGTAAAAGCTGCATATTCAGACAGGTTGATACGTAAAGGGAATCTGTGTAGAAAGAGAGCGCAACGCGCCATCCCCTTCAGGGAGCCCAAGCATAGCCCAGGGTGCCTTGTCAAAGTGCCCAATACAGGATGACTGGGGAGACATGTGCCTCGGGTTTTCAGCATGTTTGATGTCACAAAACACGACGGCATGATGACACTCTGATATCAGGTCATCGCCATGACAACACCCTCAAAACGAAAACTCAACATGAGACTTGTCCCACCTGGCCGTACACAAATAACCTGACACTTGTATTAAACCTCCCCAAACTGAGGCTAAGAACGGACGCGGCTTTTGTCCATGGGAATGAGTGAGCAGTTGGGCATGTTACTGTGAGCAGTTGGACATGTTACTGTGAGCAGTTGGGCATGTTACTGTGAGCAGTTGAGCATGTTACTGTGAGCAGTTGGGCATGTTACTGTGAGCAGTTGGGCATGTTACTGTGAGCAGTTGGGCATGTTACTGTGAGTAGTTGGGCATGTTACTGTGAGTAGTTGGGCATGTTACTGTGAGTAGTTGGACATGCTACGGTGGTAGTTGGACATGTTACTGTGAGTAGTTTTGCATGTTACTGTGAATAGTTGGACATGTTCATAAGAGCTGCTAGACATGTCAATGGGAGACACTTTTCGGTAAATTATGCATGACTTGACTTGTTTTCCGTCTGTCAGAATGCCTTGTAAGTACCCATTTATATCCGTGTTGTCAGGTGAAACATCCAAATAAAGCTTGGATAGTTCTTGGTATTGGATTTCACTTAACAGTAATTCCGACCTTTCGATAAAGTTTGAGGTACAGCTGACATCTAATTTAACCTTTGAGCGACAGATGTGATTCAAATCTGACTTTTGAGTGACTAATGGGATTTAACTTTGTGTACTGAGCCCCCCCCCCCCCCGTATGGTGCCCTAACCTTCAGATGTAAAATATATACCTGATAAGTAGCCCGTTGGAAAACTATTATCAGGAAAATGACACCTTTACAAATAAGTGTCAGTCAAGTGCCCCCTCCCATCTAACGGGCCCTTTGACCCCTTTAAAACTTTGTTACAAGTACCCTTTATCATTGAAATGTTATACAAATAGCAATTTATAGGTAGGGAAAATAAATAGGCTAGTTTTCATGCAGGCCACTTACCTGGCCTCAGGTTCTACATAAGATCCTATAAACGTGACCGCGGATTATTGCCAAAAATGTCACACAGAATCCTCAAAACCTTTGAGAAATGCATGAATGCTTCCACCAAAGTTAATTTCGCTTAGAATACCAATTGAAAAGTTGTGCTGATTGTGTTTTCTGTCATCAGCATCAATGCCATAATCTATATTCTGACCTTTTACTGCCAAGTTGAAATGATAGGTGGAGAACTTCTGAGTTGTAGAGACAAATTCAGAAGTCATTTAATATGAGCACGGTTGGTGGTGGCGGCTGGGCAGCTCTAAGTGGACCCCCCCCCCCCAACTTACTGTAGGCTGGTGGCAGCTCCAGGTTGCCCCCCCCCCCCCCTTACTGTAAGCTGGTGGCAGCTCCAGGTGCACCCCCCCCCCCTTACTGTAGGCAAGTGGCAGCTCCAGGTCGCCCCCCCCGCCTTACTGTAGGCTGGTCGAAGCTCCAGGTTGTCCCCCCCCCCCCCTTACTGTAGGCTGGTGGCAGCTCCAGGTCGCCCCCCCCCCCTTACTGTGGGCTGGTAGGGGTCTTTAATGGAGGCCGGCGGGAAGGCAAACGAAGCTGCTTGTAGAGTTCGTCTTTAGGTAATTCGATTAAATAAGGACTCGAACTGCAGTTTTCATGTAGAGATGCAAGAAACAGGATTTTATTAGCGTTCACCTGTACAATAAAGCTAGTCCTTGAGGTATATGAGGTTCGATCGGCATATGATTATCTTTCGATGCTTTCAATATGTTATACAGTCAGAGACCTGAGAAGGTCTGCCAGAGCAAGGGGGTGAGGACAGCTTATATACTGTCCGCCTCCGATAGGGGTGCCCCCTGGCTCCGGCCGCCCGAACTACCTTGTAGGCGTTCGATTCCAATACTAATATTAGTGTCCCTACACCACCCCCCCCAGACATTACATACGCTTACGCTTTTAAATATATGTACAATATAATATAAACTCATACAACTGAGTTTATTTTAGTAAAGCGTTATGTTACGTCGTGAACACAGTAGGGTATATAAAAATATACAAAACTAATATTATTTACATGGGTGGTAATATATCCGAACGGCTCGACACATTTCGAATGATTAAGGACACTTGTATAGTATACATACACACATATATAGATTAGCGACTAGAACAATTTGACATCTCTCATGACAAAAAAAAAACAACAACACAGGAACAAAAAAAAACTGAAGATCCGGGCAGCCATCCTAACCTTTTTCAACATTGGTTAGGCACGAAGTACCATCCTTTCGGAAGGACTCGGGTGTGTGGTGCTCTCCTCTTCAACAGCCGTCCTGTCCCAAACTGGACAGGCACGTTCATTCGAACGGGTTAGTGGTGCTCTCCTCTTCATTTTCGTACTGCTGCCTCTGTTCTAACTGAACAGACACGTTCTTCCGAACGGGTGAATGGTGCTCTCCTCTTCAGATGTATGGTCACCGTATTCAGCTTGCGTACTCCGGTTACTGCTGTTTGATGGTTCAGTAGACGTTCATACTACACTAACTCGTTCTCTTTCGAATATCCAATCACTCCTATTTTCTCACTCTGGACTCGTGGGCTCACCCCTCCTCACTCTGGTTCTTTAGCAGTTCCAGAGCGGATTCGCGGGTGCCATCCCACTCGTCCAAGAACACTCCAAATACCTGCTGGAACTTGACGTTCATAGCCTCGTTCCGGTCATTTGACTCCTGCAGGCGTTTCTGAGCCAAAGCAGTCCGTGATGCGGCTAGCTTGGCTTCGTTCCGAATTTTATTCGTTTCGGCGGCCAGAAGCGCCTCATTATCTTTTTCCAGGTTCGTTCTGGTTCTGGCCTCCTGTTCAACCAGAGAGCGGGCAAACAAGTTCGCCACCCCCTGGTTGTATCGGACAGCCAATTCCCTCTGAGTTTCCTGGAAGTCGTCCACTGCCTGCTGGGCTTGGGCGCACACCACTTTGTCACTCGGATCAAAATACAGATCCACCGGTCTCGTGCTCAGTCGGGGCCTATTGTCCGGAATCTGAGTCAGTACAGGTTCGACACGGGCCGAAACCTTCTGTGCGCTCAATTCTGGGAAATCACCAGTCTCTGGCTCACGGGCCGGTTCTTTCCGGTCGAACCAAGCAGGTGGATTATCACTCTGCGAGGCTGACGCTGATGCTGAGGCCGAAGCCGAACTTGCTGACGAGGACGGACGTGAGTCTGACCTCCCACTCATTGGCGACTGATATACAGTCGAATCTTTCCGTTTCTGTTGTGTAGATCTCGAGTCACGAGCCACAGCCAGTGGCTTCTTAAACTCCGGTCTTTCGGGAGAATCGGACCGAGATTTCTTTCC
The DNA here is from genome assembly GCA_947462335.1 of Harmothoe impar. Classification (NCBI taxonomy): domain Eukaryota; kingdom Metazoa; phylum Annelida; class Polychaeta; order Phyllodocida; family Polynoidae; genus Harmothoe; species Harmothoe impar. Next base: position 46,120,172 of record OX381707.1, on the reverse strand, counting down.
TTTGACACTTGCTGGGCTGCGGCTAGCTCGCCTCTTCTCGTCAATTTTTGCCTTGGGTGGATCACCCCTCCATTCACACACTCTAGAGAAGAGTTCGTTCTTCATCTGAAATTTACCTCTAGCTCTCACTAGGGCAACTCTCGCACATAGCTTGCCCTTCGTGGACTCGTGCACATTACAGAACGAATCTGTCTTCACGCCGATGTGCTTAAAGTCCGAAGGGATCATTTTATTATATTCTGTCATCACTTTATCGTGCAGACTCACTACTTTCTCGCGTGCTGCACTCAGTCCGGGGCTGTGGCAAAACTTCAGATGTCGAAGCATCACACCCCTTCTGGGAGTAACGCAACCATTGCAGGTTGCGCTATCCCGCTGCCCTTTCGAATTGGCACATTCGTACACCACCGTGTGGTGGAAGTGCCGTTCGCATAGATGTCTCAGGAACCGCATTGCTGTCGGATATGTCCTGTCCGTTCCTTTCTCTTCTATACAAATGGTGAACAGGCAATATCGCTCACCGTCTTTCTGATACCAACATAAGTAGGCCCAGCGCAATTTCGACTTCTGGTCTCTTATGTAGTAGCTTTCAGGATATTTGGTCAGTTGTTTGAACCATTCTAGATAGAAATCTGATGGCAAGGGATCGTCTTCGGTTTCCCGAATCCAATCCTCGTCATCGCTTTCGTCATTCATATTACGGGGTTCGGGGCAACCGTACGCTTTCTTGCCCTTCGCACATTCCTCGAACGAACCCGGAATGAAGTGTGCGAACTTCGCCTCACTATTCTTCCAGATTCGTTGAGTTCTTTCCCGTTCTTCCTCATCTTTTGATCCCTCTTCACCCTCTCCCTCTTCTTCCTCCTCTGGTTCCTCCTCATTCGGAACCTCCATCTTGTCCTCCGGATCCTGTGTGTTTGGATCCGGATCGGTTTCCGGAGGTTCGTCACCCGAATCTGGTCCAGACTCGTCGTCCGGACTATCTACGGGTTCAGTCACTTTGATTGCCTTCTTAGTGGCTCCTTTGATAATACCACTGACCTTGGCGGCGGCAGCAGCCTGAACGGCAGCCATCCGTCCCTCCAGTGGATTATCACTCGAAGGATCTTTCCTGCCCACTACCTCTGTGACTTTAGCAATCACTTTCGGAGGCACAGTCATTTTTATGTCTTTCTTAGATTCCTTCAACTTCTTTTTTTCTTTCGCTGACAGAACCGGTGTGAAGGCACCCTGGTCACTGTCAGATTCGGTGTCGGTCAGAGACTTTTTCTTCGTCTTTCCCTTCACGCCTTTAACTTTCGTTTTCTTTGGGGTCTCCTCTCCTTCGGTTTCGCTCCCTGTTGACACACCACCTTTTTGTTTGGCGGCCTTCAGGATTGCTTTGCCCTTTCGGATGGAAGCCAGTCGCTCTTTATGTTGAGCCGAGCTCAGCTCTTCCTCTTCCCCGGGAACATATGCCCTAGTGGCATAGGTCCCCTCTCGAATCATCGTACTGATGATTCCGTTCAACTTTTCCTCCGGCTCGGAACACTCTTCCAGTCGACGAAGCAACTCGTCTCCATCCAGAGTGTAGAGCCTCGGGGTGCCCGGATGCTCCGCTCGTTCCACCCAGTCCTCTGCAGTCCTGGGTTCTTTCTCCATATCGGGTTCCCGGTACAATACCTCTCCCGCGGTATCCATTCCGGTCACCCCCATTCCAGTATGGTCAGTCAATACATGTGGTAGGTTCGGAAGGCGATTCTGCCGATATGCGATTTCGCAATCGAACATCGCCCTCCGGAACGACTGACTCACTTGCAGTCCAGTCTCAGTCCGATTGTAAAACAGCAGCCATTCGGATGGCAGTGCTGCGTATTCTGTCGGGGATAGGAAGTGCCGAACGCAGTCCCTAGTGGTTGCGTCCCAACACTTTCGGTCTCCTTCTAGGATCCGGTCGTGAATATGAACTTCCCGACCGTCGTACCTCGATTTAAATCCATCCAGATTCGGTTCGAGCAGCGGCTCCTCCGATCGTTCCAGGATTTCCTCGATCTCCATTCCCATAACCTCCTCTGCTTCGGAAATATCCTCATTCAATGCACTTTCTTCGTTCTTGGTTACTGGCGACATCGCCTCGGTCTCCATAAATGCTTCGGACACCTCGTCGAGGGCCGATCGTTCGGAATGAGAGCCAGACGCCGAAGCCATCGTGACACTCAAAAAGTTCTTTCACTCGTTTATAACGGTATGACAGGTACCAGGACCCTTTCTACGGGATCCTGGCGACTTCACCCACCTGCTATTCACCGAGTTCACTTTCAATCAGTCTTTATCTCCTCGCTTTTGTGCTCTGATACGCTTCCCCTTGCTCTGTCCGGCGAACCGTAAACAAATATGGCGGATTGCTGACCCGCGTCGACCTTTGCGCACGCGCGTTGGTCTCGCGAGATACCGCGCATTCGGCGAGACTTCGGTTTCCCGCGCTTGCAAAAATATAAACAATCATTCATCCTTCCCGCGCGTCACGCATTACGATCAGGTAATTATAGCACTGATATCCTCACCGCCCTGTCGAATTCATCTCGAGTCATTATGGATGTAAATACGGATAGCAACTACTAATCCGCCGGATTATCCGTCCATTACCCACTGGCACATTCACAGGTAAGTTTGTTGGATCTCTGACTTTTATCGTGATCATTCCTACATAGAAGACGAATTACCCGGTTGCCCCGGTAATTATGACAATATTTAACTGATTACATCGTTGTGTTTCAGGTTAGGTAACAGCACCCCTCACCCTCAACCTAGGGCTGCGACGAACCCCTACTGGATTCTCTTTACACCTGACATTCGGAGAGGTTTTCGCCCGTTCCCTCTTAGCCACAGAGGGGACAGTCCTTCTCTTCCTGTCTACACCTGCCGAGACATTCTTTGTTTTCTCCGATCTTTTTGGAGATGCTTTAATTTGCACCGCTTCCTTCTTCACTTTCCTGGGCCTACCCGGGCCCCTCTTCTCGATTACTCTATCTAAATCCCTTTTCATCTCATCTTTTTCTTCCTGTCCCATTTTGAACATTTCCGAGGAGTACTCCCTCCCCTTCCATGGTTTCAACCGGGCCACATTCGATTTCTGATTCCTCCCGAAGGTATCTCTCATCAGGACTGTATCATCACTTACTCTCTGGGTAATCCTCCACGGACCATCCCAATTATCTCTCAGCTTGATGCCAACCAGAGGTTCGTGGTATCTCGCTACTAAGTCCCCTACCGCAAACCGCCGAACCTTTAGGTTAGTATCATAGCCCACTTTCTGCCATTTAGCTGTCTTTCCTAATTCCTTTCTTACTAATTCGTACGCCTTCCGGAATTGCTCCTTCAACGCTTCCACAAACATGATCTGACACGGGACATCTGGATTCATACCCACTACTCCGAACACTAGGTCCGCTGGCATAATCAGATCCTCCCCGAATACTAACAGATTCGGAGAGCAGTTCGTACTCGCATGTACCGTGCTATTATAAGCATGGCAAACAAAGTCACACTGCTCATCCCAATCATCCATCTCTTGATTTACTAAACTCTTCAGGACCTGTATCAGGGTACGATTGAATCTTTCCACCTGACCATCACTCTGTGGTCGATACGGATTGGTTCGGGTCTTGCAAATGGCCAATTGATGACACATTTCCTGCCATAGATTCGATTCGAACTCTCTCCCTTGGTCGCTATGCAACATCAGAGGCACTCCCAAGTACAGTATCCATCCCTTCACTAACATTCTAGCACAAGTTGCTGCTTTATGATCCTTCATTGGGAATACCTTCGTATACTTCGTATAGTAATCCGTTACTACCATCATACATGTATTTCCTTCCGGAGTTGTCACAAATCCTGTAATTATATCTACTGCCACTCTTGCGAACCTTACTCCAAACAGTTCCTGGGTTAAGGGCATTTTCCCCAACCCAGGTCCGGGCTTGCTCGTACAACATTTCGGACAAGTGTCTATCCATCTCAACAGATCCGTACTCATACCTGGCCAGTAATACATTCTAGCCAGCCTTTCCAGAGACCGTTTTCTCCCAAAATGGCCACTGGTCCGATGCCCATGGCAAAAGAACATTATATCCCTTCGCATGGCAGTAGGAATGAAGATCTGTCTCGACTTATTTCCCAACGCATTCGTCTTCCACCTATAGATCAGTCCATTCACCACTTCTAACTCTGTCCATTGAGCTATTAGTCGCCTCATCTCCCTATTCTCCAACGATATTGCTGGCCGACTCGGGATCCTTCCTTCTACAAGTAACATCTTCAGACGGATACTATTCGCATCTCTCTCCTGGAAGCCCTTAATGGAGTTCTCGTCCCATTCTAGTATAACGGGTTCGAGATCTCTAAAAGGCTTTCGGACTCCTGCCAACACGGCATTATGCTTCCCACAATCATCACATCCGTCATTCTGACACTTCCTCACCGGGATTCGCGACAACGCGTCAGCGTTTACATGCTTAGCCCCCTTTCTATGCTGAATTTGGCTATGGTCCAATCCGAACTCGGATAGGTGTGCTAACCACCGTCCTATCATACCTTCTGCATCCTTAAAGTTTAATAACCACCGCAGGGAGGAGTGATCCGTACGTAAAGTAAAATCAGATCCCCACAAGAAGTGCTTATATTTCTTAGTATATACTACCACTGCCAATAATTCTCTCTTTGTCGTACAATAATTCCTTTGTGCCTTACTCATTGTATTGCTTGCAAATGCGATTGGAACCTCTTTCCCATCTTGGACTTGAGACAAAGCAGCCCCTATACTTTCATTGCTCGCATCCGTGTCTAATATGAAATGACCATCCGCAGTGGGGTATTTCAAAACTGGTGTTTCCACGAACAACCGTTTAATCAGTTCGAATGATTCCCCTTGTTCTTTCCCCCATGGAAACTTCTCCTTACGTCTCCCCGGGGTCCAGTGCGACAGACATTGTATTGGATAACTTATCCGGGAGTATCCTGGTAAGAAATCTCTATAATAAGAACAAAATCCTAGGAAGGATCTTACTTCTTTCGGTCCTTTAGGAATGCTCCAGTCTGTTACCGTCTTAACCTTTTCCGGATCAGCTTTCACCCCATCTGTTGAGATGATCCGTCCTAGATAGTTAATACTTTTCTGAAACATGTTACACTTTTTAGCTTTCAGCTTTAATCCATTCGAGATTATTCGCTGCAACACCAACTTCAAGTTCTCCAGGCATTCCTCGAATGTCTTTCCGAATATGATCACATCGTCCAGATATACTAGACATTTCTTCCACAATAAGTCACTCAGTAAGGTCTCCATCATTGCTTCAAACGTGGCCGGAGCATTACAGAGTCCGAATGGCATCACGTTATACTGGAACAACCCTACATGGCTCGAAAACGCAGTTTTCTCCTTGTCTTCCTCTTTCATTCCTACTTGCCAATAGCCAGACTGCAAATCAATCGTACAAAACCATTTATTTCCTCCGAGGGAATCAATGGTCTCATCTATCCGGGGGAGCGGATACGAATTCTTTTTAGTCAAGCCATTTAGTTTTCGGTAGTCTATACAGAATCGGATACTCCCATCCTTCTTTGTTACCATACATACTGGACTACTCCAAGGGCTGGTGCTCGGAGTTATCACTCTTTCCGCCAACATCTTCGTAATCTCCTCTTCCGCCACCACTTTCTTTGCTAGCGGAAGACGTCTATATGGTATCTTTACTGGATTCGCCCCTTCTGTGTTAATTGAGTGCAGGACTCGATCCGTTCGTCCCAACGGCTCTCCGGGCCGCGCAAAGGCTAAACTACACTCAGTTAACATCTCCCTCAGGGCTTTCCTCTGTTCCTCCGTCTCTACTCCGGATCCCTCTATTAACTTTTCCAATCCTTCTTCCATTACTTCATTGTTCGGGACTAGTCCACTTCCATTCTCAAAGCTACTGGTGACCGCTTCCGCGGATATCACTTCTCCCACTACAGTGCCTTTCTCTAGATAGATGGTTTTCGAACCCGGGTTCGTTATAGGGGCCACCCCCCATGCTATGTTGCCTATCAGGGTGTCGGCTGATTCCAAACCCCTCTTTCCCAACACCGTCACATTAGGTTCGAAAACCCCCGGAACGCCCCTCTTCATCCTACTGGAGGCTATTAACACATCACATGCCATTCCGGGAGGTATTTTTACCGTCTGTACCACACTCGCTACTCCACTAACTTCTCGTGCCAGGCATTGTATCCTGTCTTTGTAGGGACGATTTACTTTCAACATTCCAGTGATGGGGTCCAATTTTACCCCATATAAGGAAGCGAAATCCATCCCAATGATACCATCATCCTCTATCCCAGCGACAGTAGGGGAAATGATATATTCCCTACCACCCACCAAGATGATCATACAAGTTCTACCAAACGTTCGTATCTTGCTCCCATCAGCCGCACATGCATTTACCCTCGTTGTGAGGTCATCATCCATGTTCGACACCAGATCGTAGAATCTTTTCGACATAGCGGAGTGGCTAGCTCCGGTATCCAACAAAAATTCTCCCATTCTGCCGTTTACAGATACGGACACATACCATCTCTTTCCTCCCATCATAGAGGGATTACTTGCGAACCTTTTGATGTCGTCTGCCATGTCAAAATTGAATCCGAATCCTTTCAAATACTCCAGACACGGATGACCTTGGGGAAGGCGGATCCCCCCGATCCTGGATAGTTCCTCTACCCAACCTTCCTCTCTATTGGTGATTGGTTTCCCTTCTTTGCTCTCCCTGGCAACTGTCTCACCAATACCCCCAGCCCCACATGTTTTCGGCTCATCAGCATTTCCCATGCTGCTGGGCGGATACATTACAGACTCCTCAATCGCGTTCGTATGGATTGTATCCTGGCATACTTTATTCGGGGTCGTCAGCTTGCCTTCACGGACAACCCCCTCTAATTTCCCGTCTCCTCTCTCTTTCTTTCCCTCCAAACTGGTTTCTCGGCCGTACATTCGGCTGCGAAATGTCCGGTCTCCTGGCACCTGAAACACTTCACCGTTGCTCGATCTAGCTTCGGTCGTTTCTGATAGTCCAACAATCCTTTCATTTCCTCCATCATGGCCATTAACCGTTTCTCATTCTCTGATGACGCTCCTAACTGGGGGGTAGGGATGGGCTTCGAGCTTGCCTCTACTGGCTTCTCTTTCTCGGGTGGTTTACTACCATTTTTCTTCCACCGATTCTTTCGATCCCACTTATCTCCCCCTATTGCTGCAATTCTTTCCTCATCCGAACCAGCGTCCGAATCGCTTTCCTCTGGAGCAGCCGTATGTGCAGACGCCACTCTTTGGTTGGGTACGAACCCAGAAAGTAGTCGTTTCTTCTTTTCATGCTGATCGATAGCCAAAAAGAAGTCTACCATTGAGGATCCTCGCCCCCATTCTTTCTGGACGAGTTCAGCATGGGACGGATCCCTCAGTCCTTTTATGAAGTGTGTGAATAGTTCATCTAAGAAATATTCATCATCCCGTCTCCAATAAGGTCGAGCCTTTTGCAATAATCTTTGAAGCTCTAGTCCGAATACTTTCGGAGACTCTTTTGGTTTCTGTGTTCGTACCTGGAACTCCGACCAAGGATCATTCGCGGACAGCACCCCAAAAATGTGTGTGGCGGCTGCCACCAATTGGTCATAGTTTCCATCTTCCCCATACGTCTCTCGCCAATCATCTACAGCTATTCGTCCCGGACCCTCACTCAACCATTTAATGAGAGGACCCAAGGAAGCCTCCTTGTCCCACCCATGATAACGGTTATCGTCGCAAAAGTCTTGGTAGCTTTCCTTCCAATTCTCTCCATTGAACCGTCGGGGAGTTCGAACAGGCTTCCTGGCACTGTTCTGACTCCATACCAGTCTATCAGACTGCCTCCGGCTCCATTCCATTATTTCTGACTCATCTTCCCGGGTCCGACTGCAACAGTCTATCCCCATTCCTTGTATACAAGGATCGGATTCCACTATGGCAGCAACCCTCGGGCCCATAGATGATCGTTTTGTCAACCTCCTCGGGGCAGGGACCGGTCTTGGTGCTCCTCCTCTTGGATTTGGCTGAGTTCGTTCAGGACTGGGGGGGTAACCTCCGTACGAACCAGGGTTCGGCACAGTTCCGGCTCCTCCTCCCGGATTCGTTCCGGGGTTCGGAGCACCACCTGTCCCCCTGCTCGGAATCGATCCTCCCCCTTCGTTATAGGACTGATGTCCTTCGTTCGATCCGGCTCCGGGTAATGGTGCCCGATACTGGTAGGTTATATTATATATCGGTGGTGGTGGTACCGTATAATTATGTCCTGCCAGCGTGTCATCCGCAAAGGGATGCAGAGAGCCGTAACTATGGTTCATTCTTTTGGGTGGGGCCTCGCTCGTGATATCATGGGTGCCAGAGATTTCTTTCTCCTCGGTTCCCCCATACGTGACTTTACGATAAGTCTCATTCGGAACAGTCCCTCCCTGGGTTCGTTCATACTTCCCCTCCGAAACAACCCCCCGTGTTTCGATGGGCTCTACTGTACTCAATATCGGACTAGGTGTGGATGCAACGTGTTTAGGTAGCTTGGCTCCCTCATTCATTGTTTCCCGCCTCCTAGTCTCTTCCTCTTTGCGGATCTCCTCTATCTGACTCTGATAAGCCAGGTAGGTATCATTGATTTCATCTTTCTTTTTCTGAATATTTTCGAGGTCAGTCTTCATGTCGATTCGAGCTTGCTTCAACGCTTCTCGTTCCTGCTCGAACTGTTCCCGCAGGGCCTCGCCGGCTTTCTCTTCCTTCGAATAATCAGCCTTGATTTTCTTGACCCTTTTGGACTGTCGTTCGATCTCGCTTTCATAGGTATCCCGAAGATCACGACTTCGGCGAGCCTCTTCCTTCTCTTTCTGGAGTTGTGCTTGCTCCTCGGTCAGACTGTGTTGAGCAATCTTAACCTTCTGTTGGACCTTGGCCAACTGAGAGGTTTCGAGAGCCAACTGTTCACTTATATATTTCCTATCCGCTTGGATTCTGGATTTTACTTCACTCAATTCCGCTGCTTCCTTCTGGTTCTGTGCGATGACCCTTGCTTTTTCGTGGGCCAATCGGATCAAATCCTCATTCATGGCTGTATACCGATCCCTCATTGACTCCTCTTCTGCTTTCAATTTCTCGCAGTAGGCGTCATAATCAGGGACCTGTCGACCTCTTCTGGACAAGTCTCGTTCCATATGTCCGAGGTTCGGTTCGGAGGGAAGCATGTCCGCCCATGGGTTCCCTCTGAACGGATTGGTATTCGGCACCGTCCTGGGAGGAGGAAATTCTCCCGGAGTTCGAAAAATCAGACTCCTCTTTCGACCTTTTTTATTCTCTGGAGTATGCATTCGAGAGGCAATATCCCAGATTTCATTGATTTGGGCGACTGTGTAGTCCAATTCCCCATCTTCCAGCTCGGTTCCCGATCCTTCATCCCCCCCGTTCCTTGACTGAGCCTCTGCCAGGGTCAGTCCGCTATCTCCTACATAAAATCCTGGTCACGGCACCAGTGTAGAGTTCGTCTTTAGGTAATTCGATTAAATAAGGACTCGAACTGCAGTTTTCATGTAGAGATGCAAGAAACAGGATTTTATTAGCGTTCACCTGTACAATAAAGCTAGTCCTTGAGGTATATGAGGTTCGATCGGCATATGATTATCTTTCGATGCTTTCAATATGTTATACAGTCAGAGACCTGAGAAGGTCTGCCAGAGCAAGGGGGTGAGGACAGCTTATATACTGTCCGCCTCCGATAGGGGTGCCCCCTGGCTCCGGCCGCCCGAACTACCTTGTAGGCGTTCGATTCCAATACTAATATTAGTGTCCCTACACTGCTGTTCAATTCGCAAATAATGTTGTTGTCTTTTAAAATGGGATTCATACACTGGGTTCTCATTGTGAAATGGTATAGACCGGAGAGAAGCATGTTGTGACATAGGTGGGGCTCTCATGTCATACAATGACTTCTTGTTTCAGGTGACTGCTTTTAGACGCAGCTGGAGAGAACACGACAGGCTTATAACACTGTTTGTGGTAGTAAGCGGATGGTGACAGCTCATTTCACACTCCTCAGGCTATTGTCACAACTGTCAACCACCAATTCTCCTATACGTGGGATGCTTCAGGGACAAGTAATATATCATCATATTGGGAAAGGAGGAGCATAAAGAAAAGGGGGTTCAACAAATAATAACCCTCTAGACTGGACGAGTGTCAAAGGCATATAGTACGGTCTATGTTAGGCCTCTACAAATAATATCCTTGTTTCTCATCATCGCGCGCATTATCTTATTGTGTCTTGGGGGTTTAAAAATAACAACTTTGCAAATTTTAAGGGAAATGTTGATGATAATAGACAAATATGGGCATATTTGGTATCAAATTGAAGCTAGAAGTGGCGCAAATACAATGGGCTAGAGGGAATATACCTATTCAAAACGTTAGTAGATTATTAACTTCTTAATGATTGAAATGTGACTGTCAAGTTTGTGTCAAGTGATGTGGGGGTAATTATACGATATAAAATAGTTATGATTACCTACCCTGTGGGTACAGGGATGTCCATTAAGTGCTTTACATTCATCTTCAAGCTTGACTGGTATGCAGGCCTCCTATAAACACTTACATCAGCACTGACGTACCATAAAGATTTTCTCTGTTGTACCGTATAGCAAACGTCTATTTTATTATGATCTGCGTAGCCATTGCCTCCAATGTGTTTGACAGACTACAGCTGCTTTTGGCACAGAACTTATGATGAATGAAGGTACATTACACCTATGCTATGTAAACTTTATGATACACTGTATAGGTTACAGAGATCACTTATATGAGTCTACAATTTACTTTTTTTTCAATCTATGTGACAACTAGAAAAATACTCTGAAGCGTATTAATTGAGTATTCGTTGAAGTGATTACCAGTTTAAATGGCTGATAAGAGAGCAATATGTTATTCATCACAACAAGTAAGGAGATCAACCAGAACTTTACACTGTTCTGTATCATTGCTAATGGGTGTATGTATGGGAGACCTTAAAACGTGTCAAGGTTTTAGATGACCATAAAGCACTTTACGAACATCACTACTGCCGCGATGAGGTAGTAGGCAGTCGAACATAGACTTGGTGTTGGAGAACCCTCGCATCCTCACCCAGGAGGAATGGAGGCATGTGCTGCACACCTTACACATTGGGTTCACTCGTGTGTGGTGCTGACCAAGTAAAGCGGGCCCATTTGTAGGTGAGAGAATGTTGTAGGCAAGAGGTCACAGTGGTGTCCGCCACCCCTGCCGACAGACCACGGCCTGGGTGTCGGTGCGGGTAACAGTGGCCACCCCTGCCGACAGACCACGGCCTGGGTGTCGGTGCGGGTAACAGTGGCCACCCCTGCCGACAGACCACGGCCTGGGTGTCGGTGCGGGTAACAGTGGCCACCCCTGCCGACAGACCACGGCCTGGGTGTCGGTGCGGGTAACAGTGGCCACCCCTGCCGACAGACCACGGCCTGGGTGTCGGTGCGGGTAACAGTGGCCACCCCTGCCGACAGACCACGGCCTGGGTGTCGGTGCGGGTAACAGTGGCCACCCCTGCCGACAGACCACGGCCTGGGTGTCGGTGCGGGTAACAGTGGCCACCCCTGCCGACAGACCACGGCCTGGGTGTCGGTGCGGGTAACAGTGGCCACCCCTGCAGACAGACCACGGCCTGGGTGTCGGTGCGGGTAACAGTGGCCACCCCTGCAGACAGACCACGGCCCTGGTTGGAGCCGCCCTCGAGGCACCAGTCTCTGACATAAAACGGGACACAAACAAGGCGCCTCTAGGACGTCCGCCGCGGGAAGTGACACTTCCTGTTCCCATCTTGTGACGTGCTCCGTGGGTGGAACTGGCAGTTGTCATGGACACCATGTTAAATGCATGCATGGTGGTTCGCTGCAAGTCTTGTCATTTGAAATGGAAAAGAATGAGGACTTTGTCATTATCAATGCACCAAAATACATCATAGAATACATAGGTTGATAGTGTGTGTATAGGAAGAATGCGACCGTAAGGCCATTTAGAAAAAAAAAATTCTATACTCTGAATGTCAGGTATACCTAATGCTTTTTTATGACTCAATAACCATAGCGCTGCATGCATTATTTTTACAAGTACCTATTGACTCCCAAACCTTATTATCGCCCGCCCCTCCCCGGGAGAATGAAACAACAACACAGAGTCAAATATAACCATCCAATGACATGCTACTCTAGTGTCAAAAAGTGAATCAACTGCTTCAACTGGAAGGATGCAGTCATCCATGCACACCAAGGGCTACTATGCAGTAGTGTTTTAGATCTGGGTGTCTGGCAGTAGTCCTCCATGTTTACAGATTGGACGTGTGTGCTTGAGTAGTCAGGGTGGTGTGACTAGAGTCTCCTCTACCCCAACCCCCACCACCCCATCCCCAGCCTCCAAGGCTGCACACAACCCAAACACAGCCTTTATCAAATGTCTCCCTCGTGCGTGTGTTCCAACTGTTTAGTTTGCAGTCACACTGAGGTGACAAAGAGAGATTTATTTCTACATGACTTGCAGATGCCCTGCGTTAATGTCTTCTTCAGAATGGACATGTGGTATATCTCGTTGGTATGAATATGGGGACACTGTCTCTGTAGAAAGTCTTTATCCCTCAAAATGACACCCTTTTCATGGATAAGGGCTATTTTGAGGGCAATTTTGAGGGATAAAGAAAGTTAGGCTGACTCTGGTATCAAGATTTGTCTTGCCTGACTGTCATTCAAGGATCAGGCTGACTCTCAAAAGGGAGTAACTTTATGGGACTATCAAAGGAGGCTCAGCCTGACTGTCGTTTAATGGAAGTGAAAGTCCAGCAGACTCTCCTACCTGAGTCTGGCAGTGCTTGACCCTGGAGAGAGTCCAGCTGACGCTCACATTTATCTCTGTGTAGGGTAGAGACCGGGGTGGGGTAGAGACCGGGATGGGGTAGAGACCGGGGTGGGGTAGAGACCGGGGTGGGGTAGTAGCCAATAGAATTACGAGGGCTGCTGATGGCCCGTTGATAGAAATGTATGTATCTCACACTGTTAGGGTTCAAAAGTCTCCTCCTGTGGATGCTTATAATCGTTGGAATTTAATTAAGCCAGAGATTAGAAGTGCTGAGACAAGCATTTCTTTCAAAACCAAACTAAAAGCGAGTGTGGTAAATTGTTTTGTGAATGAATGGAGATATGATCTCCAATATACAAATCTCTAATTTGTACAAATAACTTGATGTTATCAAGTTTTATGAATATTGTATCATATTTTCATGATACCGTATCATTATGAAAGTACTACAATGAACGTACAACAGATGAACTTTTCGTTGGATTTATCCAACTTGCTGGGCAATTTAACTGACAATATCTTAAGTCTCTGTATTGTATTAGTAATGCTAGCTTTTGTGTCATTTTGTATGATATTACATTGTATTTTTAGTACTTTAAATGTATGATATTATGTCTGTCAATATGTAGTGATATGCATTAAAGTATACACTAGGCATCATCTCATCATTCATCTCCCCCCCCCTCACCATGTCTGACTTTTTCATAAGTCTGCATATACCTTATAATTGAAATGGAGGTGCTGTAAACAAAAAGCAAATTTAACAATGTGATTTCATTATAAGTATCAACCTCTTCTGTGGTCCAATGGAAACAAATATAATTGTATGTACTTTTATATTTCTTGTGATTACAGAATAAACTCATGTCAAATTGAAATTGAATTGAATTGAGACTGGGGTGGGGTAGAGACCGGGGTGGGGTAGAGACCGGGGTGGAGTAGAGACCGGGATGGGGTAGAGACCGGGGTGGGGTAGAGACCGGGGTGGGGTAGAGACCGGGGTGGGGTAGAGACCGGGATGGGGTAGAGACCGGGATGGGGTAGAGACCGGGGTAGGGTAGAGACCGGGGTGGGGTAGAGACCGGGGTGGGGTAGAGACCGGGATGGGGTAGAGACCGGGGTGGGGTAGAGACCGGGGTGGGGTAGTAGCCAATAGAATTACGAGGGCTGCTGATGGCCCGTTGATAGAAATGTATGTATCTCACACTGTTAGGGTTCAAAAGTCTCCTCCTGTGGATGCTTATAATCGTTGGAATTTAATTAAGCCAGAGATTAGAAGTGCTGAGACAAGCATTTCTTTCAAAACCAAACTAAAAGCGAGTGTGGTAAATTGTTTTGTGAATGAATGGAGATATGATCTCCAATATACAAATCTCTAATTTGTACAAATAACTTGATGTTATCAAGTTTTATGAATATTGTATCATATTTTCATGATACCGTATCATTATGAAAGTACTACAATGAACGTACAACAGATGAACTTTTCGTTGGATTTATCCAACTTGCTGGGCAATTTAACTGACAACATCTTAAGTCTCTGTATTGTATTAGTAATGCTAGCTTTTGTGTCATTTTGTATGATATTACATTGTATTTTTAGTACTTTAAATGTATGATATTATGTCTGTCAATATGTAGTGATATGCATTAAAGTATACACTAGGCATCATCTCATCATTCATCTCCCCCCCCCTCACCATGTCTGACTTTTTCATAAGTCTGCATATACCTTATAATTGAAATGGAGGTGCTGTAAACAAAAAGCAAATTTAACAATGTGATTTCATTATAAGTATCAACCTCTTCTGTGGTCCAATGGAAACAAATATAATTGTATGTACTTTTATATTTCTTGTGATTACAGAATAAACTCATGTCAAATTGAAATTGAATTGAATTGAGACTGGGGTGGGGTAGAGACCGGGGTGGGGTAGAGACCGGGGTGGGGTAGAGACCGGGATGGGGTAGAGACCGGGGTGGGGTAGAGACCGGGGTGGGGTAGAGACCGGGGTGGGGTAGAGACCGGGATGGGGTAGAGACCGGGATGGGGTAGAGACCGGGGTAGGGTAGAGACCGGGGTGGGGTAGAGACCGGGGTGGGGTAGAGACCGGGATGGGGTAGAGACCGGGGTGGGGTAGAGACCGGATGGGGTAGAGACCGGGATGGGGTAGAGACCGGGATGGGGTAGAGACCGGGGTGGGGTAGAGACCTGGGTGGGGTAGAGACCGGATGGGGTAGAGACCGGGGTGGGGTAGAGACCGGGGTGGGGTAGAGACCGGGGTGGGGTAGAGACCGGGGTGGGGTAGAGACCGGGGTGGGGTAGAGACCGGGGTGGGGTAGAGACCGGGGTGGGGTAGAGACCGGGATGGGGTAGAGACCGGGGTGGGGTAGAGACCGGGGTGGGGTAGAGACCGGATGGGGTAGAGACCGGGGTGGGGTAGAGACCGGGGTGGGGTAGAGACCGGGATGGGGTAGAGACCGGGGTGGGGTAGAGACCGGGGTGGGGTAGAGACCGGGGTGGGGTAGAGACCGGGGTGGGGTAGAGACCGGGGTGGGGTAGAGACCGGGGTGGGGTAGAGACCGGGATGGGGTAGAGACCGGATGGGGTAGAGACCGGGGTGGGGTAGAGACCGGGGTGGGGTAGAGACCGGGGTAGGGTAGAGACCGGGGTGGGGTAGAGACCGCTGGGTCGGGCTGCACACTGCTAGTGGGCTGGTGGTGGCCAGTTGGAGTGGCAGGCATGGTGAAGACAGCAGTGGGTGTACCCAGATCACCTGCAGAGATAAAGATACCAGCAGGACATTGTCTTATCACACTCAAACTGTCACAGGGAACCGGAACCAGCGTTGTCATGGCAGATATGTCGTCATGAACGTCCTCGTGCGTCATTGTTTGTAAAAACTTTCGTGAAACATGTAATGATCCTTTAAAGCAGCTACTCGAGCTCCAAGCATCGAATTTTAGATAATAACATGTCAGCAATCTTCACAGACTCATATGTGGACAGGTTGATTTACAAATAATATGGGTGCTTCTTTCTGTATGAAAATAGGTGAAATACCTCCTGTGAGAATAGCAGTCAACCAACTGTAAACCGGATAACAATAACACTCTGCTAATTGCCTACTCAATGCTGCCTCCTATTGGGCTTGAGGTGAACTACCTCTCACTATGCTCCTATTCATATGCATGAAAGCATTATTCCCATCCACAACCATAAGGGGTTTCATGTGTATTCATGTAGATTATACATTATATATACTTCCCTATTTATTTGTTGTATGTAGACCTCAAGTTTCAAGTTTCAAGTTTCAAGTTTGTAATCATTTATTCAGGTAGTAGACATTCATAGGTATACATGTAATACATAGATTTCCAGCATACATAGTATACAGTGTTTTTGTTTTTATATATATCTATATGTACATTGATGGTATATAAATACCTAAATATACAAGACATTTCCCTTGACACGTAATAGTACCAATTGAATTTGAATAATCAACTCTGAAAAGGCTGCCGCTAGGAGTTTACCTCCTGTTTACGTTGGCCACCTGTTGTCCATTTTTATATTAACCCAGTTTTTATCATTAATGTAACATGTAAAATTATTTATTACTTTGAATTGTAAAACTATATAATGATCACAATTCTATAATATATGTACAATTATCCTAATATATTAGCCCTTTATACCGTATGTAATATGAAAGGATAGTCAAACAAGTAGTTTGTGTACAATCTGGCGCGTTTACACACCCCTTATTTATTATACATAACTTCAATTAAATGCAAAGTTTTTTCCTCCTGCGGCGGTCGGTGTGGTTGTGGGACTGAGCAATGGCCGTCCAGCCACACTTGAGGTATAGCAGCCCCACCTGGCTGCAGTGATTGGCACCAGGTAGGCTCCCCCTAGTGGTTAACCACACCTGAGTCCTGGTGACCTCTAGTGTCCTGGGGTGGTAGTATAGTACTGCTAAGACTCAATATATAGCGGCATAAACCCCGGGGTTTATACCTCCCATATATTAGCCCTTTATACCGTATGTAATATGAAAGGATAGTCAAACAAGTAGTTTGTGTACAATCTGGCGCGTTTACACACCAAGCCTCCAAGCCGATTGTCTTTAGTGTAAGGTAACCATACTTGAAACAGATCAACGGCAGTGGTCATAGAAATCTAAGGGAAAGTCGTAGAAACTCTGTCTTTAGCCACCTTCTGTGGCAAGGTCTGGCGCAGGTACAGCAAGACCGCCAGGCTGCGCCAATCTCCACGTGTCTTAATGTCCAATAAACTTACTCCTATGCTGTAGAGGTAGGAAGCGCCCCCTCTACGCAGGCTGTGGCTAGAGATCCTGCCCTCCAGCCCAACCTTGAGTGTTAACTCCTTAAGTTTATTAGTGAACTTGTCGTAAGTCATGGGGGTCAAACAATGGCCCCTGAAATACTGGAACAACATGTCACTTCCTGCAACATGGGTAAGGTGAACCAATTTTCTAACATAAAACACAACACAGAAAATTGATCCCCTCATGACGGTGAAAGGAATCTCCAGGGTTCTTTCACCATACTGAATTGTCTTAGTTCTGGGTAGTCGGAGCAACAGGCCCCATTCATGGTAGGACACATCAGACACGCATACCGACTGGTTTGAAGATGTGACATGAGCCTTCCTTAGTAATCCACGGAAGGCACAAATCACCGCACACCACCAGCACAGATCAAAGGAACTAGACATATCCAAGTACTTGTACATTTTTAGTAGATCCGTAGGTAACAGGGGGGACGCCTGAACTGGGGCATGACCCAGTTTCCTCTTGGCCCCCTGCAGGGTCCTGTGAACCATGAAGTCTCTTGAAGATACCGGCTTCAAACCATGAAGCAGCTGCAGGTAGACTAATGCAGACACATAGTTTATCACACTCACATACTTGAAGGACCTCGACATGTATGCAATATAGTTACATACAGATTGTACCGTACAAGGCAGCGGGTCTATGTTGAACAGCATACAGTACTTGTTGTAGTGTTTCCACTGAGACCTCCTTGTTTTGATTGTTGTATCAGCTAATGCTCGATCCTGAAGGTCCTTTGCCTCTGACTCCAACTTCCTCAGACTAGACAGCCCTGTGACAACAAAGGAAAGCAGGCGAGATTAGGTTAGAAACTCCAGGATATCCCAACCTGGAAATGTAATCAGCAATCACGTTGTCCTTCGACTTGATATATGTGCATGTAATGTCAATATTATAGATAAAGCACAACCAAAACAGTTCTCTATGCAAAGCCATGCTGGTGGCATTCTTGCACTTGCCCTTCCTAAGGCCATGCAACACCTGGGTATTGTCTGTAATTACATGAACTGTTCTATTCTTGAAGCACTCCCCCCATCTGACAATCGCCATCAGCACCGGCCATAATTCTTGCTGATTTATATCCGTCAGCACATCATGTATGGGTGGTGGCAGGTAATGGTGAGGATACATGGGTAACTTTAGTACATCCAACAAGGACCAGACACTATATAACCAGTCATCCTGGCAGTAGGCACCAAACCCCATTGACGAGGAATCACACATAATAGACGCCACAGGGTCCTTGGGGTCTAATATTTTGGCCCTACCATTAAATACATCAGCAAAGCACAACCACCACACAATGTCACTACGGAATTCTGCATTGAGCCTCACTTTGTGGTGTGGTTGGCGTACAGAATTGCACAGGTTTATCACACGACGAGAAAAAGTTCTGCCACCCTTGACTACAGTGGCACAATGTGCTAATATACCACATAACTGCTCCAACTCCCTCTTTGTGGCCTTGGTTTTGTGTTGGAATGTACGCAATTGAACTCTAAGATTACACATCTTGTCAGCAGGTAGGCTCACCTCCATGGTCTCACTATTCAACAGAAGGCCTAGACACACGGCCCTACGTGAAGGGGCGGTCAATTTTTGCCATTTTATATTGAATCTAAAATGTCGCAGAAGGGCCACTAACTCCAGTTGAGATGACTCACACTCTCTATAAGTAGAACCCAGCACTGTGAAGTCGTCCACATAATTTGAGACCTTTAGATGGCCCCTCCTGTTCATGCATCTGACTATGAAATCCCCTACTTGAGTAAATATATACGGGGCGCATTTCAGACCAAAACTAAGGGCCCTATCCTCGTATATGACATCACCGTCCCCCAAGTCCCACCTGAAACACTGGTATTTTACATCGTCAGGGTGAATATTCAGGGTTCTATAGGCCGACGCCAAGTCTAAAGTACAAATATAACAGTCTGTATCCATCATAGACGTGACATGGTCAATTCCTTTGTAAGTGAATGTCTCACAGGTGTCATACATGTAATTATTAATGCTGTGTGACAGTGGGCGACGACAGTCAGTGATAGGCCTTAAACTTCCATCTTTCTTTGGAATAGCCCCCAAGCTATGTATACAAGTGGGTGACTCTGT
This sequence comes from Harmothoe impar, assembly GCA_947462335.1. Lineage (NCBI taxonomy): Eukaryota > Metazoa > Annelida > Polychaeta > Phyllodocida > Polynoidae > Harmothoe > Harmothoe impar. The sequence goes on along the minus strand of OX381707.1, from coordinate 46,100,762 downwards.
TGATTCAGTAATTTTGCCTAGAAGTAGTTCGCTGCGCACAGTTTCACACATGTCATCATAAAAATCACCATTGAGAATACTGTCATAATTCCTGCAGTCATAACCCGGGATGTCCACTGAGTCTACTATGTGAAATCCCTGACACACCCCTCTCAACACGTAGTCATCATCAAGACTCATATCCTCGGGGTATTTCAGGTATTCACACGCAAATCTGCACGGAAGTAGTTGGGACAAAACCGGGCCAATATAATTGGTACAGCTGCAGAAACCCAACATACAATCACTGTAAACATTGATAGGTAGGGGTAGACCCGGCATGGTTACCACTCCCATCAATTGTCGGCCTGTCATGGACACACAAGTTGAATACACCTCAATGACAGCAGTACTGCGACGACAAAGTTCCTCAGGATCGCGGCTGATACCGCCTAAAATGCCTGTGTTTACGGTACTGACCTTCTCAACACCAGACTTTTCTACAGTCGGCGATGTTACTATAAACTTTTAGTGCTGCAGCGGGGCTGTTTTCACCCAGACAACGGAATTTGTTCTTGCCAAATCCATCGTCAGCTCCCATTTTTTCCTCGGGACGCCATGTTGTGCCCGCGTGACCTTGACCCCTAGTGACCTCGGCGGAAACCACCGAGGCCACTTCGGGCGGCCCGACTTCAGACACATGATCAAATTTTTTCTTTGAAAGCACAGTCACACTCGTATTATCTGTATCATAAAGGCACAAATCCTCAGATGGAATAACAATCTCAATTTTTGTTGACGATTCATGAATATCACTCACCGGCGCGGCCATTTCCGAGAGATCCCGAGCTGTCCCGAGTCAAGCCGACTTGTTCGGCCCGCAACGTTTTACGTTTGGGCACGAAGACTGGCGATGGTCCGGGGAGTAGCACAGGTAGCATATGTGTGGCCTGTCGCAGTTGGGCGAAGTGCAGGAGGCGTAGTTGTAGTACCAGCAAGGGTGGTCCTTACCAGAACCCTCCCCCTGCTTCTTGCCTCCTTTTTTCTTGCCTTTACGCCTCTTGGTCACGGCTTCTGCGCCACCTCCTGACACGCTCTGCAAACTGTCGACCAACAGATATTGGTTGATGAGGGCGCCGTCCCCGTATGAGAAGGCAGACATCCCGTACCTCTCCGCCCTGCGACGTACTGCAGTATCGTACCTGATAATGTACGACAAGTCATGCACTCCTGTAGCAGCTTGGTCTGATAGAAACTGGAGATGAAGGGCAATGTTAGAAGCATGGGGGGTATTCAGCTCAGCGTGGCGCGCCTGGAGTCGGCACAACGCCACCATCAACTGGGCAAAATTAACAGGCGTATCCACCCCCACAGGCAGATAACGTTTGATAGAATACAGTCTCTTTCCCTCCTTCTTTTTCTTCTTCTTACTCCTGCCCCCAGTACTATCGTCAGAGCCTGAAGTGTAGTCACTCGAGTCAGAGAAGAGTGGTCCCTGTGGCGGGCCGCCTCCCGCCGCACCGAGGGGCCCTGATGGGGCAGACCCGGAGCCTCCTCCCCCGAGAGGCCCCAAGTGGGGACCGCTACTCATTCCCGCGCTGCCGCCGCCCGGTCCTGCCGGTACCACGTGTTGCAGCAACAAGGACATGTTCCTGTTCAAATCGTCCACTACCCGACGTAACTGCCCTAGCTCGCCCCCCAAACCAGTTATTTCACCATGCTGAGCATCTATGGCACGCCTCATGTCATTCATGTCAAAACCAACATCGTCATATTCATTGGCACCACCTGCTGCCAAATCCCCCTCGGTGACTCTCTCGTAATTATTCATTTCTGACAAAGACAAGTTTGATAAGTCAATGCCACAGAGTCTACCAGTAGGGGGTGGATGTTTGTACAGACACTTAGAACAAGCACGAGCCGCACCCTTCTGCGGTGGCATGGCTACTCACGGTTTGACCAGGGTGGAGGGTAGAGGTGTTCCTCCTGCGGCGGTCGGTGTGGTTGTGGGACTGAGCAATGGCCGTCCAGCCACACTTGAGGTATAGCAGCCCCACCTGGCTGCAGTGATTGGCACCAGGTAGGCTCCCCCTAGTGGTTAACCACACCTGAGTCCTGGTGACCTCTAGTGTCCTGGGGTGGTAGTATAGTACTGCTAAGACTCAATATATAGCGGCATAAACCCCGGGGTTTATACCTCCCATAAATATTATTATAATTTAATCAAACAAAATGCAGAACAATATTTCAAATACATATCGTTCTCTCATATAAATATTAATATCTCTATTTACAATTTGAGTATATTTAAGCGTAAGTTTTAAGCATAGAGCACAAAATGATCAATCTATGTACAAAGTATTATGGGATGGCATTTCAAATGCATACCTTCCTATATTATTACAGTTATGCTAATAATAATACATATCTTTCAACTACCAATTTACATTATGTATAGTAATTAAATATTATTTACAGGGACAGTACATGGACACTACAGTGGAAAACCTTAGTGAATTAATTGAGCTCTTGTCAGATTATCCTGATGTCATTTTACATTAATGAATAATGTTGTTAAATACCCATACATAGCAGAAGTGCTAATGTACATATGGAGCTAATGTTTGTCATTTTGGCATCTCGAGCTCAGTAAGATATCAGGGTTACCACACTACCTTTAATTTAAATACATGTAAAATATGTAATTATTCTTACTATTATATACTTATTAGATATTTACTCCTGCGATTTGTACCTCGGTCTTAGGTATCATGCCTTTTAACTCCTTTTTTAAAAGGAGTTTAAAGGAATTTCTGTCTCTAACATTTCTTTTACCCGGATCTAATCCATTCCAAAGGGTTGACGCTGTGTACTCAATGCTCCTTTTATAAGATTCACAATGTGGCAACTTATTCTTCAATAAAATACCGACAGAGCTCCTTGTGTTAACTATCATTTTCTTGATAAATTTACTATTACAAGACCTTTTATGACCCTCAATGTATACATGGGACATTCTCCTATCTGACAAGTAATTAACTTTAGCCTTTTCATGGATTAAATCAGTGTGTGAGCGCATTGGCATTTTAAGGCAAACCTTTAGCACCCTGTTCTGAGTTCGTTGCATTTTGGCAAGTAGCATACTACCAGATTTTACATAAAGAATGTCCCCGTAATCATATATAGGCATAATATAAACCCTATAAATTTTTAACAAACTATCTTTACTTAAAAATCTTGCAACCTTTGTCAGCTGATAAGTTCTATATGCTACAGTTTTCATTTGATTTTTCATGAAAATCTCGTAGTTCAGTCTGGGATCAAGAATAATACCAAGGTATTTGTAGCTATATACTCTTTTCAAATTTTCACCGTTAATGTTGAAGTTGACATTTTTAAAACTCTTTTTGCCACCAAATCCCATAAATTTTGTTTTACTAATGTTAACTGTAAGTTTATTTTTGCTACACCACTGAACAAATTGGTTAATGCAGGATTGCATTTTTTGAACTGCTAAATTTTGATCTCTACCTGATACATATATTACAGTGTCATCAGCAAAAAGGCTAACTGCTGCCCCCTCTTCAGTAATATTAACGTCGTTAATATAAATTAAAAATAATAATGGACCTAAAATTGAACCTTGTGGGACTCCACAAGTAACTTGAAGACTTGATGAATTTACCCCATTTATGCTTGTTTTTTGTTTTCTATTAGATAAATAATCTTTTGTCCACTCTAAAATTTTTCCTGAAATTCCCATTTTTTTCTTTTTTTCTAATAATATTATGTGATCTACAGTGTCAAAAGCCTTTTTGAGGTCAAAAAAGGTTGCTATTGTGTCAATTCCAACATTTTTATTTGAAAGAATATCATCCGTAATATTTCCTACAGATGTTATAGTAGACATATTTTTCCTATAACCATACTGGAATTTTGATAATAAGTCGTTCTTTTCAAGGAAATCCATCAAGTTCTTATGGACCACCTTTTCAAGAAGTTTTCCAGGTAATGATAACAGAGAAATAGGCTTATAATTTGATATCTTTCTTCTATCACCCCCCTTATGGATTGGAATAATAGTAGCACACTTCCAGTCCTCTGGAACTGAACCATACTCAAGGGAGCAATTAAAGAGGTGTACTAGTTGTTTTTTAGTTGATTGGAAAACCAGCTTGAGAATATTTGAGTTAACATTTTTGATAGCAGAAGATTTAGAAGTCACTATATCATTAATAAATTCTGTAATTTCATCTTCATTAGTCACAATGGATGATAATGATGTATCTCGATTAATAACACCATCGTAAGACCAAGGGTCAGTAAGACCACTAGCTAACTTCTTACCTATATTGGTAAAATAGCTGTTGATATAATCTGGTGTATCAACATCAGAAACATCATTACCATCGTCATCAATCAAATTTATGGAAGTAGATTTTGATTTCTTAGATGGGAGTAGTTTAGAAATTTCCCTCCAAAATCTGTTGGGGTCGTTTCTACACTCTTCTGTTAATTGGTTAACAAATTTTTCCCTCGTTGTATGAACATCTATACCAATTTTTTTTCGGGCGTCAAAAGCTATTTCTCTATCTTCAATTTTCTTAGTTTTGTATGAGCGGGCCAAAAGTCTATCTTTATCAGCAATTTGCTCTAAAATTTGGGGATCTGCCCATTCTTCCTTTGGTTTGGTAATTGTAAAATTCTTAAAAGGGCACATTTTATCTAAAATTTCTAAAAGTGCTTCAATGTAGTAATTCCACATATATTCAGGATCAACTTGTTGGTAGAAATGATCCCAATCAACTGTCAAAAAATCTTCCACCAATTTTTCACCATTGAATTTCTTCATGGACCTTCCATTAAATGTGGTTTTTTCCTTAGATAAAACTGGTTTATCAATGGTACAGGCCACTATACAGTGATCACTTAAATCAAAAGGTATCACTGTGGAAGAGTCCATATAGAAATCATTAGTAAATATTAAATCCAAACAGGATTCTTTGTCAGAAATTCTAGTTGGCTCCTTAATCCAGTTAAGGAGTCCATATTGTAACATTGTATTGGTTAGCCTTGTGGTATGAGTTTTTAATTTAGGATCCAATAAATCTAAGTTGAAATCACCTAATATATATAATCTTTTTCTAGATTTTACAACTAATTTCTGTACAATAGGTTCAAATAATTCAAAAAATTTGTCTGGATTACCCTGAGGTGGCCTGTACACCGTACACACAACACTTGATTTCCGGTTCTCATTAATCAATACCAAACATTGAATTTCCAAGTCTTTGCATGATAAATTTAGATAATTTAACTCGTCAGAATTACAGTGCATATTGTCTTTAACATATGTGCATAAACCCCCCCCTATTTTTGGTAAAAGATTAGCTGGTTCATCTTTCCAGATTCTGTCTGATCTATACATATGAAAACCACCTATGTCGTATGTACTAGTACAGTCCATATCAGTCAACCATGATTCAGACACAGATATAAATTTAAAATTAGTACCGGTAAACCGAAGTTTTAACTCGTCTATTGTTTTCTTATTCTTAATACTTCTGACATTTAAATGTAAAAAGTGTTCTCCTTCAGACTCATTTAGCTCAGACACCGTTGGTTTAAGTTTGTCATCCATTGGGTAATAACGCACGCTTATATGAACCCACTAACAAGTATAAATAACAACCTGCTGTATTGCAGGTTATTATCTCAAAAAATACCATAGGTTTCCAAGCACATATAACATTCATATTAAATCTATAACTTAATTCTAGCACCATACCAAACATCGACATTTGTCGTTCTAGTATGTACATAATGGGAGAAAATGGATAAGTTACTGTCGACTATTCCCAGTGTAATATAATTTATAAAGTAATTCACATTTGGGTTTGTTTCTAAAAGACCGTAGATCTAGATCACATATACTGAGGCAGTATATAAGTTGTTTACAATTATTGCACCAGTTGTCGTATTCCAAAGTTAATATATTGAATTAGTTACCTTTAAAGAAAACCAATTTCAAAAGTTGGTAATTGCATTAAATGTAATACTATAGCATCATAATATTAAACCAATTTTCCACAGAACTACACTCATAGCAGTGGCTCATATTAATATTAGTTATGTCAAAATATATTTGACTTTAACCAAAGTTCATTATATTATGCAGTCTTTTGATTCACATCAGTAGTCGTGTTGTACAAAGCAGGTCTAGAAGGAGAGGTAGATATTTCAGCCGGACCATTGTACATGTACTTGTTGGAGCCCTGTGTTGAAACATCGAAGACGCGACTGCCACGCCCCCTTCTCACTCGTCGACCGGTATATGTTTGCCAACGTCACGTCTTCCAACAGCGTTCATAACTAGGCCTATGGATTCAACATCAATGATGGTCACCGGTTTGGATTACACAATAATTCATCTCAAGCAGATTAGATGAACACTTCACACCGTCAATACCAGAATAAGGGGAACATTTATAGATTTAATTCTATTATATACTGTGTCACAGAGTTAATGAGATTTGCTTGAAGGTGTTTTGTAATTTATATAAGTCCATATTATTAAAATATATAAGCTCAAAATTCCTTCTGTAATTGTTTACCTTAGTAACGTGTTTTCATGTGGGCTAGGAGTTCAAGTGCCCAGTATTTCTGGCGTTCCAATGTTCCTGACGGGCTGTCATTCAGCAGGCAGTAGTTAGGATTGATCCCCGTGTGGACCACTGAGGCCAAATCAGGTGTGGTGGTCCCGTAATCTAAATTAAATCCCTCGATAAAATCGTTGATAACCCAAATAATATTGCTGAGTACTTTCTGGGGGTTGGGTCCTGCAAACTGGGAACAAGTCTTCATAATATCTACCCCGGTCACATTGGTAAAGTGGATCAAGGTATTAGAATGACGATTCCTCAAGTACTCCACTGACCCCTCTATTGTTTCCATAATTCTGTCACAAACATCGTCTTCTTCCAATGCCGGAAAGGTGTAGTCAATAGTGCCAGGTATTTCATGAATAATATCAAAAATACCCGCCGATAGGTAATAGACTGGGAGGGGGTTCTGATCAATCAGATCATCAGCTACCTGGCAGAGTTTCTCGATGCCCGCGCCAGGCCAACTTTTTTCTAAGACTTCCGTGTTCCAAAAGGTACAGTGTTTGTCAAGGAAAAATTGCAGCGAGCCCTCATGGTCTTCTCTGCCATCCGTGAAAACGTGTATCTGCTTTAGATGCATGATATAGTCGTATTTATATCCCTTATATATATTAAAAAGGTCTATTAGCAGTCCGAAACGCTTTGTCGAAGATCCTAGTTTGAAATTAGCGCTCCACGTGTCTAAGGACTCTTCACCATAGCAACAGCGCCGCAGCCAATCAGAGCGCTCCGATATGTCACGTGTTGTTTTGATTACGTCATCATAACACGCGTGTCCAAGAGACACGAGGTATTGTTTACAAACAAAGCATGAGATTTCGAGTTGATGTTTCGCTTCTTCACGGACAGCATTAGAGCTCGTCTTTCACCAGAATATACTATTACCAAAGGCAGATATTAATCCATTATACAATAAAGCACTAGTCCAGATCATCACGAAGGGCTTGTAATATCAAACCCAACTGATTTTGGCCCGGTAGATTGTCCTTTTTGATATATTTCTTTTGGGTTAGAACCATTCCGCAGCTCCACATTTTGTCAAATGAGCATGAGATTAGGGACCCCTTGGTTTTTTGAAGATCCTTTTTCAGTCCTACATTTTGTGAGAACTTTAGGCTCTGTGCTAATTTCATAGCCTTAAGTTTCTGGAGTTTATCCCATTTGTTTGACTTTTTGATGTGGGTAGTGAGTACTTTAACCTCTTCCATATCTTTGGCTGTGCGAATTTCGTAAGCGAGTTGCTCATCTCCACTAATTGTCGCTTGTTGTGATCTAAAGAAGCATTCAGCACTGGAGTAGTCCAACCCCTCATGCCTCAAATCACACTGGAATTCAGCAGACAAATAGCTGAATGGTCCTCCAAACAATACACCTTGATCTGTTTCAATAGTTTTTATGTCCTTCATCCTGAAACCTTCTGGCAAATTGTCTACTTCTTGGTATGAGAACCTTTTACCCTCGAAGACCAGACCATTGCCTGATAACTTGGCCTCCTTACCCTTTGATTTACAGTGGCCCACGAGATTTAAGAGATTTCTTCTCTCTTCTTGATCCCTAGGGGACAGGTCATCACAGATTGAGGTGTATTCCCACTTTTTCTTGTTAGCTTTCAGGTTAGAGATATTAGCATAAATTTGCTGCTTCTGTCTGATTGTGGAGAATCTGACCATAATAGGCCTAGGCCTACGTTGGAACTGCTTTTTCTCCCCCAACCTATAACAGGCTTCCGTGTCTGACGATTTGAAGCTCACTTTTAAGTCATTGAATAAGTCGTCAAGTTGAACTCTCAGATTGAGGTTATCACTCTCCTTGATACCTTCAATCACCACATTTCTCCTCTTCTCCTTATTCTCAAGAGTGTCAATTTTGTCAGACAAAGAAATAATTCTCCTCTCTTGAAAATTACATTTTGCCGTCAGAATCTTATTCTTCTCTTCAAGCATCAGGTTTTTCTCAGAAAGAGTATCAATTTTCTCCAATAAATCAACATTCCATTCATCCAGATGAGTCTTGATACTTTCCTTTGTGATTTGTGATTCCTGTAGCCCAGCAAGCTTCTTGAAGACCACTTTTATGAAATCCCTATCAGAGACATCTTTGGAATTTAACATCTCAGACGTTAGACCTTCATCATAATCTTTAGAAATCTCAGTGACAACAGTATTTGCATTAGAATCAATCAAGTTCCCCTTACCTGGGATCCCAGAACCTTCATCTGGACTTAGACCTTCTTCTAGCGATCCGTGAGCTGCTCCCACCAACTCATCGCGAGCTGCTCCATTAGCTGCCGCTGCTCCGCCATGTTTGAAATTTAACGGTTTTGGACTGCCGCTCTGCGTTTTTGTCTTCTTTTGGCCTTTGGCCCTGTTAGAGTTCCTTGACATCTTTGAGAAAGGTATCAAAATGATCCCTGAGACTATATTAACAACTTTGTCGCGAACTTTAGAAATTTAGAGTAAATTAAACCCAAATAATTTACAAATGTAGTATGCGCCGACGTGTACCACGTCTACTCTCGTTGACGCTCCATCTCCTCATCATAAACTTGTGTGTACCACCATAAACTTGTGTGTACTGATTGATCTAAGTGTAATGCCACACATGACTAAGCCATTTTAGTTCCATCTTCGACCACAAGAGGTCATATTGGCATTGGCCCCTGCAGAGATGGCTTTCCTTCCCACCATAGAGGAATTAATATCTGTATTTTCACCCATCAATCATGCTTTAGAGAGGCCTTATATGCTATGCTATTTTGCTCTGCCGTAAAGAAAAACAAATGATGGTCCTATAAATATTAAATTCATGCTAGAGTTGGAAGAGGTCTGAAGAGGTCGAGTTGCTGCTTTAAATGAACAAAACTCATATTCTGGTATTTTATTATGATGCAGAGTGAGTCAGATGTCATTAGCGTGTAAGTTTGGATAAAGCACCTCGGCAGACCGAACTAGAATATGTGCCCCTATCTACTGTGGTAGCCTGTGTACACGTAACACAAATTGTACTGTAATCACAGTCATATGGCTCACTCTAACCAAATCAGTGCAACTGAAAAAGTGGCCGTACATGATCGGTGGCCGTACATGATCGGAAAACAACAATATCCCCGTAAGGCCTCATTTACTCCACTATTTAACCCATCTAACCATACCTACTGGCTGTAAAGTAGTTTTGGGGAGTTTATTAGGAAAAGAAAAATCCCAAAATATTCATAGGGACCAAAGGGGGGGGCTCAATGTACAACCGATCATGTACGTCACATGACGTACATGATCGGCTTGGAATGTCATGTAAAATTTTCTTATTACCCACTGCTTTACATGTCTAAGATTATACATGTTAAGACTTACATCATATGTGCACCTTGCTATGATTAATTTATGTTTTAAATATGGTCAGAAAGGTTAATTAATGCAGTCAATAGATAATGGGCTGATTATGTACGTCACATGACGTACATGATCGGTATTGAAATGTCATGTAAAATTCTCTTACTAGTCGCATCTACACATGTCTAACATCTTACATGTCAAGACACACATCATATGTGCACCTTGGTAAGGTTCACTTATGTTTTATCATTATCAGAAAGGCTGGGGGAGGCAATAATCACCGATCATGTACGTCACCGATTATGTACGTCACATGACGTACATGATCGGTATTGAAATGTCATGTAATATGCTCTTACTAGTCGAATCTACACATGTCTAACATTTTACATGTCAAGACACACATCATATATGTACACCTTGGTAAGGTTTACTTATGTTTAATCATTATCAGAAAGGCTGGGGAAGGCAATAATCACAGATCATGTATGTCACCGATCATGTACGTCACCGATCATGTACGTCACCGATCATGTACGTCATCGATCATGTACGTCACCGATCATGTACGTCACCGATCATGTACGTCACCTATCATGTACGGCCACCGATCATGTACGGCCACCGATCATGTACGGCCACCGATCATGTAAGGCCACCGATCATGTACGGCCACCGATCATGTGTGGTAACAGCAGCCTCACACCTCTGTGTGTGGTAACAACAGCCTCACACCGACACCTCTGTTTGTGGTAACAGCAGCCTCACACCTCTGTGTGTGGTAACAGCAGCCTCACACCTCTGTGTGTGGTATCAGCAGCCTCACACCTCTGTGTGTGGTAACAGCAGCCTCACACCTCTGTGTGTGGTAACAGCAGCCTCACACCTCTGTGTGTGGTAACAGCAGCCTCACACCGACACCTCTGTGTGTGGTAACAGCAGCCTCACCCCGACACCTCTGTGTGTGGTAACAGCAGCCTCACCCCGACACCTCTGTGTGTGGTAACAGCAGCCTCACACCTCTGTGTGTGGTAACAGCAGCCTCACACCGACACCTCTGTGTGTTGTAACTACTATGACAAGGAGTCGGGATGTCATCAACACAATTTATGAACATACACAAACAGCTGTTCACAATCAACAATGCTGTTTCAAGAAGTCCCAATTACATATTGCCCAAAGAAAGAAATTTCAAGTTTTGAAGTCCTAATGCGATTCTCAAGAGTCAAGTCTCAAGAGTCAAGCCATCTCACAGAAGGCAGGTCTCTGGTACTTCATGATGTTGAGCTTCCTTGCTCTTTGGGCCCATAGTGGGATGACAAGTCAGCAACCTGTATAACAAGGTTGCAGGTTCCTTAGTAGAGGGCACCATCGCTTGATCTGGTATCAGGCGAGATAAGCACTGATACAGCAATCACAATGGGTACGAGCTGTTACATAATGCACCCGAAGACTTCTGCAGTGAATGTAGGGTGTTATCTGATTGGTTGATAGTACAACCAGCTACACGCCTATACTGGCCTGCATACCACCGTATCCCGCCTACCTTGGTATCAAGATAATTAATACCGGGCAATAATAAGCGCCGGTGCAGCCTTCAGTAGGAAAGTGTGCCCTCAACATTCTGACACTGTCCTTGCCGCATAGGCAATGTTACGCTACGTAGGTCAGATTGCCGCAAAAGGTTGCCGTAAAAGAACGGGAGAAGGCAATGACGTACGACATGAAGGTGAAGAGATGACCCGACTTCCGCTGTCTGTGCCCTGCTCTAATTCCGGCGCGGGCAGCGCCTCCCGGCGGCCTGTGGGGACGCTGCTGCCGGCGGGTGGACGGGCGCTGTGCTATGTTACAGTGATAGGGCGGCGCCCGGGGGCACGCTGTTCCAGCTGTCACAGTCCAATGTTATACAGGCTGCAGTTCATATAAGTACAGCAGCCTGCTCCCAGGGGGCGCGCAGGAGGCACTCCCAGGTGCGGGGGTCTCACACAGACAGACACGAGCCAAAGGTGAGACAGGCCCGGCGTTTGTCGTGATGGCCAGATTGCATGGGGGCAATGTGGGAGCGGAGGGAAGCAATCAATGCCTGACGGCCCAGCAAGCCGCACTAGTAGTGTCTAGACCCGATGAGCAAGGTGATAGTAGAGTGTGACATTGTACATACTGGGGTGGCGGCACTGAGTGGTGTATTCATATTCCACGGCAAGCCTGTCCCACCCCATAGACGAAGGTAAGCAGAGCCATTCACAAGCCACACAGGTGTATTTGTGGTCATAGGACAATAGAGTCGGTAAGAAAATGTAAAGGATATTAAACAGCATAAGTGTGGTATGAGTTGGTTGTATGGGGAGGGGGGAGGATGTACATACTACTGAGGTGTGTGTGAAGGGACAGCGTGTGTTAATGGTAGGAGGGCACTGTCAGGCCCCGGCCGGCATCATGGTGGGGTCCACCCTGTGAGATTGGAGTACACTGTTCATATTACAACTTACTCATTTACATAATCAAACCTACAACCCATGTGTGTAACACAATATGCCGTTTTTTGACTCCAGTAAAGTTTTCAGGAACAAACATGATGAATATGCCCCTACACATTCTAAATGATCATTGCTAATTTTCGAGCTACTTACCTACATAAGTGATATAGATATAATTTTGAAGCTAAGATAAAAGATTATTTTTCCATTTCATTAAAACTTGCACATTTCTAAAAATGGATACCCTAACCAAATTTTGTGGAAATCACTGAATCACATTATCTGTGACTTCACATAGATATTGTAAAACAAAATTCCCCTTCTAATGAGACTTCTTTGATGGCTCTAGCCCCTACGTTTCTTAATCGGTCTAAAAGGGCTGTTGAAAAGTCAAATTGGCAGGTTTTACCAGAATTTAGCATACATTCCTTGATTTTTAGATATTTCAACTGCAAATTGACCAATATCAATCAAGTATGGTCCAAACCCATCGATAGTTCTGTGAAGAAATGAGGTCAAAACATTCTCTTATAGACTTAGATAAGACATGATTGGAGAAAACATGCTTGAATTAATAATTTCTGTCTGTTAAAGCACATATTGATGCTGTTGCTTTATGCTCGCTGGATATATCTTTTTGTAGATGTAATCCGTGTATTGTCTTAGTTTCATTCCTACTACAGTGATACTATCAGATCTGCCATTGCCACACGCATACTTGCTCTTATTCTGAACTATTCATATCACCACACGCCTCTCCTATACGAATTCCAAACATAAAACAGCTGTCATTGCCACAAGATTTCTTCTATATTTGCATCTACTAATGTCTAAGTTGTTAGATAGGATTAGTGTCAAATGATGATTCTTATGAATTGGATGAATGAGACACACCATGATTTAGTGGCTAGAGGAGACTTTCATGCGACACCATACCTTATCAGAATGCCAATATTATATGTCTACCAACTTCACACATACCGCTATTGCCTATACGTCTATTACCCCTTACCAGGGAGGTGAAGTATGGCCATGCCCTTACAGATGCCCCTATGCTTATAGTCTACTACCCCTTACACATGTCTATTGCCCCTTACACATATGCCTAGGTTACTATAACATGGCTCATTTCTAGTGTCGGACGTCAATGTAATATTACCACAGTAGAACTCCTTATATTCCGCTATGCATTTGTCTACAACTGTCAGATCTGAGTAGCGTTGACTATGTGCCTTGTTTGGTAGTCTTATCTGGCTCCTTACGACACGGGCAGAGAGGCACATGTGGTATCGGGCTGTGTACAGACTGTTGGTGACAACCCGCATGTCCTCATCCCCCCAGGCCTCAATGTGGTTACCGACAGGATCGAAGCTTTCAGGCGCTGATAGCCCCTATCGTTGGCCGCAGTGTCAGTGGGAAATTCGTCCCTAATGTTATTGACTGGCACTGGGTGCAAGCGTTCTATGGGTGTACTAGAAAAAGTCAAAATAGAATTGAGAACGTATCTATCTGAAATAGGATTTCTCGGAAGGACCACTTGAGCTTAGAATTTCTTTCAAGTAATTTGGCCTCCAGGAAAACCCCGTTTTGCGGAGACTGAATTAACCCAATAGACAGTTATTGGGATAAGCGGTTTGATCTTATACTAGGTGAACCTAACAACCTTGTGCTTTGTATTTATACTTTCAAATGTGCATAAATAGGCCGCAGAGGTAAGTTGGCCCCTGGGGAAACCTGTTTTGTGCAAAACACTGTATTTGAAGGGGAAAAGATCTTGAACCAAGTTAAGATAACAACCGTGAGATGTGTATTCATACGTTAGAATCTTCGTAAATATGTCTGAGAGGGACCTCTATCTCTCTCTCTCTCTCTCTCTCTCTCTCTCTCTCTCTCTCTCTCTCTCTCTCTCTCTCTCTCTCTCTCTCTCTAGATATATATGCATTTCCTGAAGGTATGAATCCCGTGGGTGGATATTACCCTATGGACCCCATAAAGAAGCGTCTGCGGCCTCGACGCGTCTATACAGGAGTGTTCCATGTGCCTCCAGACCAGGGAACACGTCTATTCTCCTGATTAAATTCACTTCCCAACTTGGGCTACTCGTCGTATTAAGTTGTTTTCTTTTTTTTAAGAACTCGTCTTTGCAGTAAATGAGATAATGTGCCATCGCAATAATGCGCCTGGCCTTAATTGAGGGCCGATATATATAAGTGCCGTGGTATATAGGTGTTTCCAAATGTTTCTTAATTAACCAAACATGACCTTGTACACGCGCATGTCTTGTTTAAGGGCCGGGGGTTATAGCTCGGTCAAATTGTGGCGCTTTATTCCGACGGTACGGTAGTGTCTGCTTGTATATGTATGGATGTGGATGTAATACCTCTCTGCCACATGAAGAATATGGAGCATTTCCCAAAACAGCTGATAACATGTATGATTAACACCCAACCTCCGTACTTCCTGCCCACGCCGCAGCTAACCATCTGAAAATGTCTGGGAATTCTGTCGGCTGATAAGGATCTGAAAAATAGTAAGGCATCATGATAAGTCATGATAAGTCAGCAATGTTCAATGTCCCTGCCCTTTGTGCTATCCATCTGCAGGGTGTCCCTACAGCCGGAGCTCACACAGACATAACGTGACAGACACAGGACGTCTGTCAGACGTAGAACGTCTGACAGACGTAAAATAACAGACATATACAGGACGTCTGTCAGACGTAGAACGTCTGACAGACGTAAAATAACAGACAGACACAGGACGTAGAACATCTGACAGACAGAGGGTGTGGGACAAACACAGGATGTAGGAGACGCATTAAATATCAGACATACATTGAGCCAAAATAGAATGATTCATTTTACCTTGATGGTAATTGAGAATAAGTTTTCTCTCGATCGGATTAGTATACAAATGTCCTTTGGAGGTTGCTATTGAGAGCAATATAAAATGACAACCCGCTCCTGACGGTGAGGTTGTCTGCATTAATTATACGAGTATACAAATGTAGAGAAGCGTCCATCTCTGTTGCTCCAGACATGGCGTTTCCATAATCATTGATTCTAACTTGTTGTTGCATGTTTTGTATCGACAACGTCCATAGTTGTATTGATTTACCACATCAAAACAGAAGCACGAGTTTATTTTAAACCAAAAAAAAACATATATAGTATATCCGACTACTCAAGAATCAATCTTCTTGAAAATGGAGCAGGACGCTTACAGAGACCGTACTTTATTTGTTATGGTGCATTTACGCACACTCCCCCTGCTGTAACTTGTGTTTTATGTTATTGCAAATCCTCAGCCCATTGTGAACATCTTGGAGAGGGGGACATAATACGTTGCATTCACGTGTAATACATTGCTACAGACCTACGAATGGCAGCATCCTAGCTCATACTGCCGAAGGAGTATATTTAACTGCCGTTCATTTCTCATGTTCATCCGGTTGTATAACTGTAACCGATAAGAAGTGTCTGATGAAGGTCTTCAGTGAATTGTACGATTAATTGTTGCTGGAAAGAGTTGGTGTGATACACAATCACCACAAATCAGTACACTTATACAGTAGGGCTCATTTTGTTTCTACACGTAATGGTACTCTGTGTGTCCTCACCACGGCATGTCATGATTAAAGGGATATTTCACGGTTATCAGAGATGATCCAATCTGAGATGCTCACGGAGGATGTTGAGGCATCAAACAAGTGCACCCTAATGGCAGGCAGTGGCGATAAGACTCTGGTGTGCCTCTGTGTTAATACAATGTCATGTATACCCTTTGGCCAATCTATCTAGACAATTAACTACAGCCCTCGTTTGCTTAAACCGTGTTGGCGGTTAGCCAAGCAGTACAAGATAGTATTAGCCGGCAACATGAGAGCCGTGGCCGGGCAGCATCCAACCTGGTCCGCACTCTACCCCCACAGCTAAAGCTATCCGCCTGAAGACCACTTTTAGGACCGGCCTTGGCCCATCTTGTCCCTAGTAATCTCAACGTTTCTAACAGTATCTAAAATGAGCTCTTATGAAAAACATAGTCCCAGACCGCGATCATACCGTTAGGAACCTGCGAAAGGGATTATTTTCAAAACTGCTAAGGGGATGGCGTGGTCGGGGTGCCTGAGCACGGCTACAGAGGAACCTCCGCAATCTGCCCTACATGTGTGCGGCGCCCGTGGGGTCTGCACTGGTTATTACTAGGGTACGTGGTGGGCAGGACTGCGATTGTTTTTACTACTTTTACCTTGACAAACACGCCGTGGGGAGTTTACCCTTCGCGGTGTGTGAGTACATCTGGGTGCTGTACCTGCTAGCTTACACCAGCTGCTGCCAGATGGGCATGACGTAACCCTGCCGGCCGCCTGACAGTGCCCCGCTAATCCAGGGTTACAGGTGCTCACTGTACAACATGCAACCACGTCTAGCCCCAGCCTGGACCCGCACTGTACCCCGTGTCCAGCAGTGCCCGTTATACCAGCACCTCAATACAACATCTAAATACAATAATCCGGATTAGCTGCTGAAATGATCTCTAGACCAGCCTATCTTGACGTTCATGGTTCTAACGGTTCCTCAAAACTGATAGACATTCACATGCATTTGTACAGGTCTACTGGGTGTGTCTGCATTCATTCTTATGATTTTCAGACGTGACTGTGACATGTGATGCGAGCCATATCTCACATGTTAAAACAATATCTTGCTTGTTGCAGGATACTTGAGGCCGACAAGACATGGAGGTGTACCCACCAGCGGCACTCCACTCCTAATCCTCAACCACATGGAGGTCAGTACACAGAGTCAAAGCGCGTAACATCAAAATAAACAACTAAGTAATCTAATTCATATTGTGTACAGAATCAGATACAAACAATTCGTCTTGTACGTAATTGGAAAGATGCCTGCTGCAATTTACGATTGGTCGTATTACTAATAGTGTTGGCCTTCTTATCGATATGGCTGGCGGGAAGGTAAATACTGTTCCAGTTTGTGATAGCTCCCTGGGCATGACGTACTTAGTGTAGAATTAATTACAAGTTAGTACAGGATTAACATTCTCCAACTTTACCTGATAGTGTCAATTTTCCTTAATTCAGCAGAAATATTTTTTCGGGACATTCTACCATATCTTAGTTAATGTTCTGCTGAATTCTAAGTTAGATAAAATCAATCCTTCTCCTAATAACCTTGGGGCGATTCCATGTGATGTTATCTGACTGGGAAGGTTTTTGTCTACCTTAGTAATTGGCCGCCCACATAGAAAAACACTGCATCCTTTTATTTGTTTATTTTTATCACATAAAACACACATCATAACTCAGGTGTAAGAATTGGCATTAAGTAAATTTAGACGCAACAGCGATATTGACAAAGGGATAACGTAGTTAGAGCTGTAGTTTGCCTATTTATCAAACTAGTAAGTTGATCTCACAGTATTGCAGTATTGCAATACAATCAATCATAAACGCAATTAGGCCAAAAGCGTTGTCTTAGGGTTTTATTCGAAAGTCGTTGTTTCCTGTCACTACCTTTTTCTATTCATCTTACACATGTTACATATACTACTCACAACGCCTCCTTTCTATATGCTACTTATCTGTCACAACACCCCCTTCCCATATACTACTCATCTGTCACAATACCTCCTTTCTATATACTTCTCATCTTTTACAATACCTCCTTTCTATATACTACTCACCTGTCACAACACCCCCTTCCCATATACTACTCATCTGTCACAATACCTCCTTTCTATATACTACTCACCTGTCACAACACCCCCTTCCCGTATACTACTGACCTGTCACAACGCCTCTTTTCTATATACTACTCACCTGTCACAACGCCTCCTTTCTATGTGTTAGATAGCCTACACCTGGACACGGTTCTTCCATATACCCACTGCCCCACCAGGTCGAGACGAGGTGTTATACACCAAGTCGCTGACCAGTGGGCAGTGGGTATGTGGGAGAACCGTGTCCAGGTGTAGGCTATCTGACTTAACCCTCGGTTATGTTAGGGTATACAATATACCCAACATAGGCCGTTCACAGTGGTCTCACACAGCGCTCTCTTTGCACTTATGCCCTATCTATGGCTAATTGACCCCAATAAACATAGATATCCTTATACTGTTGGAAAGCTATGCTTTCAGTCTACACAATATGAAGTTTCTGCAATGATTTGTACATGTTGAGTAGTGATGCTATTTGAATGAGTAAGTGGGGACTGGGAAGTGTGAGCTGCCTGTGGAGTACCCACTTTTTGCACTGCAAATCAATAGCTCTTCAGAAACACTATGTAGGAGAATGCCTATAATGCTGGGGTAAACTGCTCTGATATTTTTGTAAATGACTGATTTGGAAAGCCATGATATAGGCCTACATTTAATGATGTCACACCCTTTCCTCAGACTCATAAAATCAGAGCTACAGTAAAATCCTTTCTAAAGTATATCAAATCACCTTTAAATTTTAGGAGGGAAAAAGTGTGTGACCACACATTTAAATTCTATATGTGTCTAGTATCTACTGTCCGAGAACCAAAATAAACCGATGAAAATAAGTCAGCATAATACACAGATATGTGGAGCTATCCTGTCTGAGAGGTAGTACATTCCCTATGTAAGTCACCCTCCACTGCACCTGGTTCACCACCAGCTACACTCTGGCAGGGGACAGCTGGGGGAGGGCTATTTCTGACCCAATCCACTGCATAGTAATAGAGGGTCCTCCTGTCCTGTCAAAAACCCTTACTTTCTGCAAGGAAAATTAATTTTGAAATGGTTCTAATAGTGCTAGAGCTACAATTCTTCCAGCATTATCTTAGTTAAGATTCCGCCTATCTATCCTCTATGAAAACCCCAACCTTTCTGCACTCACTAAAAACCGTCTGAACACCCTACCAGACGTGTGAAGCCTTTGTCTCAGCCGCCCACCGTGGGTTAAATACTACTAACCTTCGCTGCTTTCGCGCGGCACCACCAACCCTGTGTAGTGGCACCGAGACTGTAGTGTAGAAACATATGTGACCCTTATACTCCGCCGGATATTGGGCATATTGTTATTACTGTAGGTTCTATTCCATATTCTCCCACCCCAGAGCACCAGGAGGTTATGAGCAGCAGCCTTAGCACAGGCCCTAAGCAAGGGCTTTGCACATTACCTCCTCAGGAGGTTATGTGTATAACCTAGGGAGGTCATATGAACCAGGTCAAGTCTGGGAGGAGGTTATGAGAACGGTTTCTCATTTAAGACCCTCCAGCCTGCAGTCCTCTGTTCTACCAGGTCAGCCATCGGGGCATCAAAAGAACTACTGGTTTGATAACTAATGGTTTATCCTTGAAGAAATCTAAAAATTATCCCAGCCTTTTGGTAAATCTAACTCACCACCTTCTGACCCATGGGCTGAGCTGGTAACCACTATACTACCGAGGCTTGCCTATCAGATGCAGGGGCAGACATCTTATTCATGTTCCAAGAAAGCAGGCCAGCACAGGGATAGCTGAAGGGAATATTTGAAGGGAACTATCCCTCTTTGTTATTGGGGCTTGATAGGAAAAATAATCCATTGCAATTATGCATGGTAATATAAAGTAATCATAACAGGCTAGCACAGAAAATCAACAAAAGTGGGGAAAAAACCTTGTAATAATGTGGCTCTGTTGGGACCAGAACCCACAACGTTCAGACTACAAGTCAGCTGCTCTACCAACTGAGCTAAGGAGCCAGTTGGTTATAGTACTATGTATTAGGCTTTAGAATGGATCAAAGAATTTCAAAAATCATGTAAATTTCTCAATTAAAGATGGTAATATAACATGTTCTTGTACTACTGTGGATAGAGGGTGGAGTTAGTAAAACATTTTATTAGAAAGATAACTCAGTAAAAATGTGCCTCTGTTGGGACCGGAACCCGCAATGTTCAGACTACAAGCTGCGTTGTTCCCAACTGAGCTAGCGGGTCAGTCGGTTTTCTGTATTTTGTATTATGCCTATGAATGAGATCAGTGTTGAATGTGGACCAGTGTGGTTTCAAACCCCACATCATCTCATGAAAAATGGATTTTGAAAATCATGTAAAAATCTCATTTAAAGACGGATATATAACATTTTCATTTTCTGTGGATGGAGGGTGGGGTATGTGATGGAAAACCTCCTTGGAGCTGTAGACTATGTGCCTCTACATGGGTACCCGCAATTTTGACTGTGTAGCCGGGTCGAATTTTAGCGGTAGAGCAGTGGCATTGTGTCGATTTTTAGCTATATAAGAATAAATAGAAAACCTCCTGTGGGTCGATTTTTATCCCCAATTTTCCTGTGTCCGTCGATTTTTAAAAGGGCCAAAAAGGGCCGTGTCGCCGTGTCGCCCGTGTCGATTTTTACCCATGTAGAGGCACGACTATGGTACATAACCCCTGAGGCGCATAACCACAGAGGTTTTCCATCACAAATTATATCTAAAAACTCTCCTTGTCTTTAATTTACCAAAAGGGTAGATGTCATTCAGGTAGGGCTGGATGATTTAGGACTGAATGATGGTTAACATAATGCACACTGACACACCATAATTTATTGTGACTTTCGGTTATTGATAAGAATCGCAAAGAAGAAGTACATTTCCTAGGCAATACAACTGACTGCAGACTCACATACCAGCTACACGCCTTTGCCGAAACGCATATATCCCTGAGAAGGGTTAGGTTCTTCAGCTTATCTGCTGAACGACACTTTACTTATCAGCGGCTGATAAACTTAGTCCTATTCCCCGAGCTCTCACCAGTGTGCAAGATCACGACTCAGTGTGGCTCTGATACCACTGTGTCCCCGAGTGAGGCCAGGGACGTCCCTGGTACACTGGGCGCCCTTACTGGGGCGTCTCTGGTACACTGGACGCCTTTACTGGGACATCCCTGGTACACTGGGCGCCTTTACTGGGACGTCCCTGGTACACTGGGCGCCCTTACTGGGACATCCCTGGTACACTGGGCGCCTTTACTGGGACGTCCCTGGTACACTGGGCGCCCTTACTGGGACATCCCTGGTACACTGGGCGCCCTTACTGGGACGTCCCTGGTACACTGGGCGCCCTTACTGGGACGTCCCTGGTACACTGGGCACCCTTGCTGGGACGTCCCTGGTACACTGGGCACCCTTACTGGGACGTCCCTGGTACACTGGACACCCTTACTGGGGCGTCCCTGGTACACTGGGTGCACTTACTGGGATCTGGGGCAGGGCCTGGCCCCCTCACACAGGAACGTCCCTGGTACACTGGGTGCACTTACTGGGACCTGGGGCAGGGTCTGGGCCCAACCACACAGGGACAATTGTGTCTGGCCCCTAGGTATCTGTATACCCCATTTGTCATGGGCTTGCATTTGAGTTTGCGTTTTAATTCTACTATTTCATTCAACAGAAAAGTGAGATATTTATAATGATAAATAACAGAAGAGGTTGATAGTGTTACGATGTGTACATACAACATCAAGTAAGGGTTTAGTTTGAGACAGATTTAAAACCAAATATGGCGATGTTTCTGCTCCTTGAGAGGGACCGCACACATGACATTTATGGTGCTTCTATTATATGGGCCTCTCCTACAGCTCGTTAGAAAGCCCCTGGGACCCTTTAGAACACAAAATAACATCTGTCATCGACATTTAACAGTGTTTAAATGGAGGGCCGGTGACTTAATCATCTTGAGTGAGAAGAGAATGTTTCATGTCTCCTTGCCTGGATGGCAGAGGTCAGTGTGGGACGTGTTGTCAGCGCTCATCTAGCAGAATGACTCCCTAACGACTCATCATGTCAGTGACGCACCGTCATAACAAACATTACTTTGGTAAATGGGAATAGCTGAAATAACTTGGAGAAAACAAATCAGGTATCAATGAAAACCTTTAGCGTTCTCCTCACCATAGGACCCTGACGTTTACCTTATTTCATTGTATTAGATAAACAGTTGAGATCTTGATTGTACACATTCGGTGTGTCCCTGGTGAATGCCAGCTTCTTCATGGTCTCTCACAACATAGGGTTTTTCAATTATCATGCATCCGTCACCCATGGTACAT
Organism: Harmothoe impar; assembly: GCA_947462335.1. Classification (NCBI taxonomy): domain Eukaryota; kingdom Metazoa; phylum Annelida; class Polychaeta; order Phyllodocida; family Polynoidae; genus Harmothoe; species Harmothoe impar. The sequence goes on along the minus strand of OX381707.1, from coordinate 46,078,229 downwards.
TTCTGAAATTAAAATGGCCTGCTTGACCTCCAACCGTAGCAGGCAGCCAACAGGCCTATTGGTTGGCCTCTACTTGCGGCAGGCCCGCGCCCAGGGTAGGCCGTGTGGGGCTATCCGTCTTAGCGAGCAGCTCGCTGTACTAAGAAAGGAGGTGCCAGGGGATCAGCTCATCCCCTACCTGCGTCATATCCCATCTACCTTAGCCTTACCCTGCATCACCCCACCTTACTTCGTCCCCCCTCCCCACCCCAGTCTACCCTGCCTTACCCCACATTACCCCCTCCCCACCCAAGCCTACCCTATCTCCAGGTGGTCTTTTGTTCTACCAGATTAGACAGTGTAAAACAAAGATGATAGAAGGGTGTACCCCTTAGATAATTGGGCATTAGGGGTTGTACATACTACTGCTCGCTTGTAAACAGTCAAAATTGTTTGAGAGATACACTCTAAGAACAGTGTGTTGTGGGAACATGCTTTAAGAGTAACACACATGAATTTGCAACACACTTTGAGATTTTACACACTTATGAATTGTAACACACTTTTTGTCAACTCACTTACCTGCTTACACACTTGAGGTCAGAGAGGTGTGTATCATATACAAAAGGGGGCAGCAGCAGTAAAGGTCTATCAGGTCTATGCTACATTCTTACAGCCATATAGTCACTGTCGCAGTGGCTCAGTGGACTAGTCTTTGGACTGAGAACTTGAAGATCTCCGGCTCGATTCCCTATGGGGCTGACTGTCAAATGGAATTGTTTATTATCTAAGAAGGACCATAATATTTTAGCCCCCTCCCCCTCAAGAAGTGTCAAATTTCTCTTCCCCTCAGGAGGGGTTGAACTGTTTTACAACCCCCTCCCCAACCCATCCCCTCTACTACAATGAAAGATATAACACCTATTTACTTTGCAATGAGATACATACAAAAACTGTATTATTTGAATCTCATTGAATGAGCGAACTCACTCGATCCATATTGGAAATAGATGGGAAGTTTATTCTCTTCAACTATACACACATGCTCTTTGCATAAACCAAATAACCATCCCATATAAGACCTCATTAGAGGTTCTGCGAGGCTGTAAAAGCAGGGCTTATTAATAGCTGATTAACTATTTTTCTTTATAATAGATATCAAGCACTGCAAATTATTAGTCAGTGCATTGACATCCCTCAATATGGGCGGTCTTTGTATTGTCTAAGAACCACTTCCTGTCATAACATATTAATAGGGACCTTTAGCAAACCCAACGTAGCCCATTAAACGCAGACGTATCCTATCCTTTCAGCACTGCTACGTCTACGTTTAATGAGCTTTTACGTGGTCCCTAAAGGGTCATATTACCCAAGGGTAAGTTATATAGCTTACTGGTGACTGGTAAGAAGTTGTGTGATCTTTGAGAATACTTTGTGTCTCCTCACTGTTGTGTGTTCTGGTACCTATTTGAGTGGGGAATACACCATGATTGTACAAGGAGATTTGGTGGCCTACTGAGCAAGTGGCTGGACAAGTGTGTGAGAGATCCTGGGTTCGATCCCCAGAGAAGACCTGGCACCAAATCTTCCCAAGTGAAACAAGTTGTCCTGACAGGAGTTGCGTCTGTAAGTGTCGGTAGACAGACTGCGGTGAACCTTCGGTGTCCTGGTCTCCCATGAGACTTGCACCGATCCGCTTCAACCCGTAGAAGCATAATACACTTGCGACTGGTAAAGATATAGCAGATATCAGTGTTGACGAAGGTGGTCCTAGCCGGGAGGGGAAAAGGCTACAATGGACCACTGGAGACCAAAGGTTGTGAGAGCAGCCATCCCACGCTATCTGACGGTGGTACGGTCATGGCACATTGCGCCACAGTCACCAGTTGGTTATCAGGTGTGTCAGTTTTGCCAGGGTCAGGAGCTAGGATGTGTTCAAAGTGGTTGACTATGATTTGTTTACTGTCAATACAAACTCAGTTTTGATATAATACTTCTATTCCCATTTTCTATATAATATGAGCGGTTCAATAAACACTTTTCCTAGATATAAGAAGCATTTAAAAGTGATACGCACAGTATATGCACAGTATAAACATGAATAGACCTGACAAGAAATTAAATAAATCTATACTAATTTAACTCTTAACCCATATAGAAAGTAATCATACTTAATATTGAAAAAAACAATAATTGTCAAGGGATTCAAACCTGCATGGATAGGACTCATGTGCCAGCCCCTAGACCACTCAGCCACGGCACCTGACACACTCTGTGAGGTGTAGAACAGCTATTTTAACCCCCACCTCCTCAATACCATGGCTTTGTACACCAACACACTTTTTAGATTCAACACACTTTTGCCAAAAGTGTGTAGTGTGTTACAAAAAAAAGTGTGTTAAAAGTGGCTTCAGAAAAGTGTGCTGAAAAGTGTGTAAACGTAACACACTGTTTTTAGAGTGTAGGGAACGCAAAAGAGATGTGTCATATACCGATAATCGTCTTTGGTATCTGTATAATATTCGGGAACGGTTAAGGTAGCTGTGGTAAAAGACCACCTATTGAGTGTGTTGGGCTGGCTTATTATAGACGGTGTGGGAATGGTGGTGTGCAGGCTGTGCAGACGGTGGTATAGTAGGGAGGCCCATGTTAGGGCTGCAGTGCTGCACAGAAGGAGCAGCAGGAGGAGGTACAGGAGATGGACTAGGGACCATACCTTGGCACGTTATCGCTGAGAGGCAGCATGATTAAGGTTAATTCGCCTCGCTGCACACACAATATAGGCTACTTTGTAGCCGCACAAAGACATGGCGGCAGGCGACCGCCGCTCCGCTGGACACACAGGCACAAGGTAGGCACAGGGTAAAATGAGAGCCGCCCAGAGGCTGCTACCCAGGGTATCATATCGCAGTACCTTGGTAGAACAAGGCAGCCAACGTCTTCTTTACCGCTGCGTATTGTCTGTATTCACCTCGGACTGTACCTAGACTGGCCTCCCGACCCCCCCCCCCCCCCCACAAGCCAATCAGCACTTAACGTTCCCCTTCTTCAACCAACACAATTTCAGGGATATCGCGATAAAACCCAAATACTATCGGCGTGGGGCAACATGGAGAGGGGCCTTGGGGAGCACCTAGATGGGTTGGACCCCAAGAAGCTCGGTAATTAAAGCCAAGCAGAAACTTTAAAGAGATAATGACAGATGCGCAATGTCCTTCCGCCAGTAAAACTCCAATAACCCTTACACTTAAACGTGTTCCCATCACTATTTAATCGCACTGCTGTATAATGCTATCCGGTTGGATTCGGAGTCAAATTAGCCACATGGGAGGGAACAAAAACTCATTCGAAAGGCCCATGGCATTCTTTCATCTTTTACCGAAAAGCCCGCTTCAAATGCCAACTATCAATCTCGTTTAAAGATGGCACAACATGCCTTTTATTGGTTGAGTTAGTGTTGAGAAATGTTAACTGGTTGCATTGCTTTCATTTGTTGGCTGAATATAACCACCCTTTCAAACAACCACCCACCTTATTTTGAAATTCTAGATTAAGAACTTAAATTGAAAGTGAAATAATTCAACGCCTTTCATTTAGGAGAAACTTCAAAGACTGAGCGTTAACGGAATTCAATTCCTCCACGTATGCGTATTTCGTCCTGCTAACACGGCACTTTTGCAGGCCACTGTTTGATAATTCAATAGTTTTGAAATGTAGTTGAACACATGGGTCAGTTATGTACGCTCGGATGTATATAATGGATGGAAGCTGATGCAGCCTCATGAGTGCAGCCAGCTGACACTGTTCATGTCAATGTTGGCCTAATCTTGGGGCGCATGCTCTCACAGATCATTGCTGATGTAATTTCATTTCACATTTTCAGTGAGATGTTGAGATGTAGCAATATATCAAGGATACGTGTAATTATATTTAGAGTTAGTGGAGAGTTAGGAACCACTTATAATAAGATGAATCAACTTAAATCGTTTCTATGTTTGCATCCAAATTCCCAGAAGGATATTTCCCTACAGTTCTAATCCCTCCGATTTGCTCAACGAAAGAGAAATTTAATAAGGCCATTACAAGTCTAACTACGGCGTACTGGATCGGCAGCTAGCGTCCCGCCGCTCACACAGTCCTCCTGGATGACGGTGGGTGGCGACAGACGCCCGAGCTAATGTGTTTTCCCACTAGTTGGCGCTTCTCCCTACACGTCCCGCCTCGGCACCTAGACATCTTTCCGAATCCAATTAATATCAACCAATTGCCGCTAATGAAAGCAGTGGTCAGACGCGGCGCACGTGGGTGGAGCTGGGACAGGGAGGCAGACATGCTGCAGGATGTAGATGTAGGCGTTATAACATGACGCGGGACAAGCCCTCATAGAGCCAGGCTGTCTATGTATATAGGGCCACATCTGTCGGGGCAAGGGGGCTGCCATCTTGGATTACTGCATGGGACTGTCGATAGTCCCTTATCTGCCCCTGCTCCGACCGCAGAGCAATGATCACAGATACGCCTGATGAGCCTGATATCTGCACCCCAGTGACATCCCACCTCAATATCCTAATCAATATTGTGACATCGCACCCTACCATAATATCCTTATCATAGTAACGAAGTCCACCTTATTAAACTAAACTAGGTATACAGATGCCAAAACCAGATGTAGGATTTCAACTGAACACATTCCATTCCTCAACCACCAAGTCAATGTATTGTGTTTTATACCACGGGTATCCACTTTAGGCACTCAAAACAGTGCCTAAACTGGATGACCACAGTGCATTGGCAGTGGGTAACTGCACTGCTATGATGTCACATAAAAGGTTTTCATCATAAACTCTAGTCTTGGTTGAAATTAGATCATATTTATGTCTCAAATGTTAAAACTGTGGTATAAACGGAATAATACATGGATAAGCCAACACTCAGGCTGGTTATCCATGGCTAAAGCAATTGGTTGCGCCTCGTCCCTTAGCCATGGATAACCAACCCTCGTGTTTGCCTATTCATGTATTATTCCCTTACTTAACGACATCCGCAAGTCAAAACTACACGTGTGTGTGAGGTGGGGAGAATCTTGATGGAGAGATGACACCAAGAAAATGGAATGTGACCAGGATACACAGTGCTGTTCCATGGGCGGGGGCGGGAAACGATAGAGAAGAACAATGGAAGCCCTATAAAACCTGACTAACCTGCTACAAGTCAAATTCCTAAATCAACTTCCATTTCAGATTAGATTGTTAACGTAAAATGTAAAAATCTATATGGATCTAAACGGGAGCCACTATAATGACAGCCCCGTCGATATGAAGGAGGTGCTTTGTTAGTAGACGCCAACAGACAAGAGGCTGGCAAAGCAGATCGGCACAAGCAGCTGCGGATTGTGTTGTAGAAACTTATCAACTTCTACATCTTGTTTGAATATTGTATGTAGGATTGCGGCTAAGCTAGTGTGACTTGTCTCTCGGGTGGTATTTGTATGAGGAGTGGGGTGCGATAAAGGCATTGAATAAGCCGCTGAAGTCTCAGCTTTGCACGTAGATACCTGTCAAAGCCTACCCAATCAGGACTAGCAAAGAGACTACAGGATGAGCATCAAGGCCGTTTAAGACAGTGGGGGCTAGGCTAATCGGATTAAGCAGAGGCGCATTGAAGAAATGCCACTCGACACAGCGAGCTACTGCCAATAAATGGCACTTGATGCAGTATGTCCGCAGTGTGGAAGAGGCAGTAGGAAACATCTAGGACCCAGGCTGTCACAGGGCAGTCTGCGGCAGCCGAGTTGCTCCTGGTAGCGGGGGTTGGTGGGACCCAGGCTGTCACAGGGCAGGCTGCGGCAGCCGAGTTGCTCCTGGTAGCGGGGGTTGGTGGGATAGAGCATGGGAAGTTTTCAAGGAGAGAGAGAGAGGATATACCACACTTTTAGATATCATCGTTACCAGTTATTCCTGTACTTGAGTAGTAGAATCTATTGTAGTTTCACAATATATATGCTACAACTTTAGTGTAGATGGGCAGTAGAATATACTACAGTATAAGATTACGTATTTTTGGTTTCACCATTTACAGTGCAGATCCCTAAATCAGTGAATGTGTTCCTACAGAAGCCTGGAGGGGCCGTTATGGAGGCTGCAATAAGAACCAGTCTAAGCGTAGTACCCTTGTATACACTGGGCACACCCGCGTGTTCCCCCCATTCACAACCAAGCCAGGATGCTTACCGTCACACAACCAAACATGGTCCGTGTCCACCACTCAGCGACGTTTAGGCATGCGCAGAGGGAGCGGAAATTGTTGGCACTCTTGTCCACAAGGAGAGGCTGGCTGGCAAACAGGCAGCAGGCTGGTATCAGGCCTGACCCTGCAGTCTGGGGCCTCCCAGGGACGTCACCACTACAGGAAGAGGTTCAGTTCTCGCACACATAGGGGTTGGAATCAGGTTTACTCAGAATGCTCTCCTTCAGAAACTCCAAAATACTCTGAAGAGCAAACAAGTTTCCTACCACCTGACCTAAAAGGTTACCAATCGTCAATATGCTACTTGGCAAAAGGTACACTGCAAAAAGGGTGCTTAGGTTTTAAACATGCTTAGGTCTAAACATTTGACTAGGTTTGTGTCTTTGAATCCTTCTGTTTAGGAATTCAACACTTTTCTTCTAAACATCTAAACAGTTAGATTGAATATGTTTAGATGCTTAGTATTTAAACAATATAAAAAATTGGTGTTTAGAATGTAAACATGTAGTGTTTAGATCATAGTATATCAAACACATACCAGATGGTAGCTCTGTGGTTGACTGTAGTTTCTACAACCACTCAAACATTATTGTGGATCTAAAAGTGCTTAAATCTGAGTTTATTAACTTAAACTGCATGGGAAACAAAATGATAATAATACACATTACAGGATTCAAGGGTTAAATGCTAGATCACTATGATTACGATGCAATAAAGATGCATCTGCTATATAGACACCTCTTTTAAGAAAATTAAGAATGGATAAAGCATTATCTTCCCTGAAGGTCTATTATATTGACTCAAGGTTGCGTCTACGTTCAAGTAGAGGCCTATGTGAAATAGTGATGCATATATTGCCCTATGGGGGAGGGGGGTGCTAGAAGTCTCTTCAAGACACTATATATAGTGTCTTGAAGAGACTTCTAGCACCCCCCTCCCCCATATATATGGAAATAAAGATTATTCATTTATTTAAATATAAATATCTAAACATAATAATAATCTACATCGCTAGACACATCACTTTTATCCTTAAACACTTGACAGATAAACACAATAATATGCTAAATTCTTTAATTGTAAACACTTCATTGTCCTGAACATATTTCCTTAAACACATAAATGTCTAAGCACTGAGCTAAACATATTATTGGTCTAAACATGTTTAGGAACATTATTGTGTTGACAAAAATGGGGCAGGAATATGTTTAGGATTGTGTTTAGGTTCTAAACACCATTTTTGCAGTGTACACTTCACATATTGCCAATTCCAGCCTTAACTGCTTAATTCCGGATTACATGAATATATAAATATATATTTTCATCATTACTTTAAGTCTTATGTAATCATATACTAGGAGAATGGTAAATCTCTATGGAATGAAAAGTATATAGGCTGGGTATCCATAATGTGCATATAAAACAACCCGTTTAGCAATACCAGGCTATTGATTGTCATTAAATATCGGGGTGTCTGGAATTAGGGACCCTTTAGGGAAATTTTACATCTAATTATATACACCCTGATTATGTATTATAACATTATTCAAACTCATATATGATATGATATTCATGAAGCTTTAGTCAGTTTACATTTACCACATCGACTCTGAGAGCTCTCAAAATATGGCACGTCCGTAGCCTGCAAGTTAGTGACCACTGGTCATAGCATGGGGCCTTCCATAAAGTATACATGTACGCACCCAGGGGGGGTGGGGGGGGGGTCAGGGCAAATGCATACAAATGCATACATGAAAACAGGGGTGGGGGGGGGGGTGTAGAGCCATTTTAGCATACTCTTTATGTTTGCATTTTCACTTTTTTTTCTGCGAGAATACAGGGAATAAAACTTAATTATTTTCTGGGAAGGTAAACCAAAAACAGTTCCATGCTATATTTCACTTATAATCAAATAATGAGTTATCTGTAAGCAGATGTTTTTAGGAGGGTATGTGTGCTGGAGGGGGGTGGACCACCTGAGATTGCCACGGTATGAATATTTGAGTATTGATATACGTTTCGAAAATGTAATTTGTTAACTCTGTATTGACTCATATAATCTTTTTTTTTGTTGAGATGGAGGAAGGTACAATGATGACCACAAGCAAAGAAACTGATGTTATATATAACAGATAGATAATGATTTGAATTTTAGAGTATTTTGATACACCGCTCTGAGCTTGTTTGACTCCCCCCTCCCTCTAGATATTTGTGTCCCTAAACTTCCCCGCATCCAGTGGGGAGGGGATGGTCTGTGTACACCCTAGTATCATAAGGCCTCTCTTTTTTTATACTTTGGATAAAGGGCCCGCCACAATGGTATGAAACCCCTGCACTAAACATTTCACTTGAATTGCTATAATTTTCAACAGAATGAACCAGTATTAAAGTCTTTAGGTAGTAAAATTTGAAAAACTTAATCTTATTTTATCTGTTTTTTATTCTTATTGCTTCCTATGTAGGCTTACCTAAAGTTGTCAAGGTGTCCTTAACCCAAGGAATTAAAAAAAAAGTGTGGCCTAAGCTTCAAAAACTATATCAATATTTTGTATTTGAGACAGAGCGACTGCTTCACTGGGAGGAATACCAGCTGGGTACACCAGTGATCTTCTGTGAAAAAAAAGGGGGGGGGGCAATTCCTCAAATGAGTATGTTCTTAAGGGGGGGGGGGGGGTCATCCTAATGCGTACATAATGCAACATGGGGGGTGGGGTGGTCTATTTTCTGGAAAAAAATGCGTACATACTTTATGGAAGGCCCCCATTCAGATACACCTTTTTTTTAAACAAATTCGAACTTTTATATGGTCCATAGAAAATAACTTCATATATCTTGATGATAATACATTTTACAGCGATGACCAACAAAGTCCCTGGACAGCCCATCTGCAAGCAGTTGTTATGAGCTGCCCATATATCAACCAACATCAAATCACTAAATAATGATAATAACATATATCTGTGAGAAAACTGCCTCGGTGACATATCAAAATATTAAGATTTAGCACCTATACAGATGTTTAGGGTAGATTGACCTATGTAAGATAGGGGCCACGTACCATGAGATTTCCACCTTAATTTTGTAGTTATTTATGTATGGTATTGTCTTTATTTGTCCTTTGCTGGAAAGAGTATCACTTAAGGTGGGTCAATATGATGCCTTTTTCGTCCACTGCGCCGTTTTCTGCGCAGGTACATTCTCTAGTTTGACCATAGAACACCAGGGCACCCTTGTTTCAAATTGGCCTAAGTAACATCAAATGGTCATAAAATAGTTTATGGATTTTCCCTGACCGGGGCGAGAACCACCAACCTTTGAATATAAAGGCATCCATTCTACCACTGGGCTATGCAGTCTGTAGTGTTTGTCCTCATTGGAAGTCATATATAGGTAGCCCTCAGTATATTTCTATTTCTTTTCAACTTTTTTTTTTCGATGGGCCTAAACCTTAGAAATATGTGCGGGACCATGTGTTGAAAATATATTCTCGATAGAAAACATCAAAGCCTATACTCTGGGAGAGTTATATCGAAATTTAGCTACTTTTCAATACAATTTCATGTAGATATGTGGCAAAACACTGTATAATCCATCACATAAGACATTAACTTAAGGCTTAAATATCTCAGAAAATAGCCCGGGACCCCCCTATTTTCTCAGTTTCTTTGGAAAGTGTATGCTATTATGGTCTTATGGTGAAAACCTGACGAAAATCTAGCTACTTTTACATCAAGGCATTGACCCACCTTAAAGTGTACTATGATACACAAAAACAGGGCTTAGGCCAAAAAAAAAGGTGTGTTTCAGGCAACATGGTCCAAAAATTAAGGGTAGGTAGGTCGGAATTTTTTTTTTTTTTTTTTTGAATGCTGGAGGTACCTTGAATGAGTCGTGGACTGCCATATCTACTCGCGGGTCATTAAGACGACTCACCGATTCTTACTATAACTAGGAATACCATGAAATTATTGGACATTCTTGTTAATAAGCAATTTTCTGAGGCTGGACAGTTAATTAGGCATTGATCTGTTCTTCCTGACCAAAAAATTCCTAAAATTTCCGAAAAATATGAGTATTTTGCAAAAAAAAAAAAAAATTCTCCAAAATCTGAGAAAAATGCTAGGGTCGGCCCTTTTTTGAAACTAGGGTCGGGTTGCCTGAAACATACTTTTTTTTTTGGGCCTTATCATGACTACAAAATTAAGGTGGACATCTCAAGGTACGTGGTTACCTTTAGGTCAGTCTACCCTAGTACCCCAAGTTTAAAGAAAAATTAGTTCGAAGAAATTTGGGGATTTATTGAGCTAGTACAGGAATAGTATTACACATATCCTCCTTCATCTTTTCTTTAAACACACCTCGTCTAGTGTGAGAGAATTGAAGTATGTTACTGTGGTCTACCATGGTTTACGTGAGTAGGGTTAAATAGCTTGATTTATTCTGGTATATCCTAATAAATCATGGTTCAAAAGGTATTGTCTTACCATCATACAGGGGGAGCATGGTATACAATGAATATTCCTATAAAACCATGGTAGATCATATATATATATATATATATATATATATATATATATATATATATATATATATATATATATATATATATATATATATATATATATATATATATATATATATCTTAGATATAAATATCAAAATTTACTCTAGTATATTATAGTTGACTATAGCATCTGAACCATGGTTTATCATCAGTTAAATGTACCATAATAAATGTGAGCAAGGGCTTTGATAGTTTTATCATGATATAAAAGGAATGTAGTGGTATCTTGATAGATTATGGAATACAATGATCTTAGAATCATTGTAACAGATTATGGGTTTGGTATATCACAGTGAACTATGCATGTTATATATACCACAAAATAACAGTGTATACTATGGTACATTATAATACCATCATGTTTTCTGGTTTACTACGGTAATTCATGATATTTACCATGGTATTTCTTTTACCTGGGGAGCTCCTGGTGTGTGTATTGTGAAGCCCTGTGCTACAGAGTCTGGTGTGTGGGGTGACTGCATGTGGGGTTGTAAGGCCCCTATCTTTCAAACGGGCCCTAAGTGAATTGCCCCTAACCATGCCCGCATAATCAAATAACCAGGTTATCATTTATTGCAAATCAAGGTTTTTCTAATCTTTCAAATCCATGTCAAAATGATGTGACCATGCTGATATAAATATATAAGTAATTAGTTCATCAATCAATAATAAGGTCAGTCATATTTATTGCCAATCAAATTTGTTGGCATTTTTTAATGCATCTCATGAGAATGAGACCATGATGATAGTCGAATGATCAAGCAAATATGTCAATTACGTAGTTACTCAATAATTAGGTCTCTTCTCACCAATGAATGTTTTTCTGACCTTTTAAATCCATGTCATAACGATGTGACCATGCTGATAATAAATCGTATAAGTAATTAGATCATCAATCGATAACTATGTCACTCTTGCTTTATTGCCAACCAAGGTTTTTCTTGCATTTTCAATGGATTTCATAAGAATATGACCATGGTGATAATAAAGTGATCAAACAATCATGTCATCACTCAATAATTAGGTCACTGATCCTTTCTCCAAATAAAGGTTTTTCTTGTCGATCTATTTCCAGTGTATTCTGGAGCAATTAAGAAAGTTTTTAAATTATTTAAGACATTCACAAAAGTCTGTCTGTTTTAGAAAGATTGCAAACTTCAGGGAATGTTTCTGCAGTGTAAGATGACGTCTTCTTGTTAGCTGGGTACTTTGATACTGTAAGATAGGGATTTCGTGAGATAGGGACTTTTTGTGAGATAGGGACCTGACATGGCCCTATCTTACAAACGGCCCCTATCTCACAAAATTATGTAATATAGGGGCTGTTCACGAGTGGCCTCTATATTACAAAAATGTGTGAGATAGGGGCCATTTTAAGATAGGGGCCTCACAGGGGTGCCCCACAGACTGCATTAGATGTGTGCACCTGGTGCACCCAGTCAGCTTCTGTTGGCAAGCAGGAACAGGACAGTGGGACAGCTGCAAGTCACACTGATTATATTAATAGACACAGTCTCAGATATTAACCCACAGTTTAACCAAAAAAGGTTCTACATCCACTCAGTATCGCTAGATCTACCGTAAGCCGAAGTATCTGCACCTGCGGAGCTGTCATTTTGTAAGCAATCACCACTACCTATCCCCCACCACTACCTACCCCCACCACTACCTACCCCCATCACTACCTGCCCGCACCACTACCTACCCCACCACGACCTACCCCCATTACTACCTGCCCCCATCACTACCTACCCCCATCACTACCTGCCCCCACCACTACCTGCCCCCACCACCACTACCTACCCACATCACTACCTGCCCCCACCACTACCTACCCCCATCACTACCTACCCCCATTACTACCTGCCCCCACCACTACCTACCCCAACCACTACCTGCCCCCATTACTACCTACCCCCATCACTACCTACCCCCATTACTACCTGCCCCCACCACTACCTACCCCCATCACTACCTGCCCCAATCACTACCTACCCCCATTACTACCTGCCCCCACCACTACCTACCCCCATCACTACCTACCCCCATCACTACCTGCCCCCACCACTACCTGCCCCCATCACTACCTACCCCCACCACCACTACCTACCCCCAACACTATCTACCCCCACCACTAGCTACCCCCACCACTACCTACCCCCACCACTACCTACCCCCATCACTACCTGCCCCCATCACCACCTTGGATTTCGTGAGATAGGGACTTTTTGTGAGATAGGGACCTGACATGGCCCTATCTTACAAACGGCCCCTATCTCACAAAATTATGTAATATAGGGGCTGTTCACGAGTGGCCTCTATATTACAAAAATGTGTGAGATAGGGGCCGTTTTAAGATAGGGGCCTCACAGGGGTGCCCCACAGACTGCATTAGATGTGTGCACCTGGTGCACCCAGTCAGCTTCTGTTGGCAAGCAGGAACAGGACAGTGGGACAGCTGCAAGTCACACTGATTATATTAATAGACACAGTCTCAGATATTAACCCAGAGTTTAACCAAAAAAGGTTCTACATCCACTCAGTATCGCTAGATCTACCGTAAGCCGAAGTATCTGCACCTGCGGAGCTGTCATTTTGTAAGCAATCACCACTACCTATCCCCCACCACTACCTGCCCCCAGCACTACCTACCCCCATCACTACCTGCCCCCACCACGACCTACCCCCATTACTACCTGCCCCCATCACTACCTACCCCCATCACTACCTACCCCCATCACTACCTGCCCCCACCACTACCTGCCCCCATCACTACCTACCCCCACCACCACTACCTACCCCCAACACTACCTACCCCCACCACTAGCTACCCCCACCACGACCTACCCCCACCACTACCTACCCCCATCACTACCTGCCCCCATCACCACCTGGGATTTCGTGAGATAGGGACTTTTTGTGAGATAGGGACCTGACATGGCCCTATCTTACAAACGGCCCCTATCTCACAAAATTATGTAATATAGGGGCTGTTCACGAGTGGCCTCTATATTACAAAAATGTGTGAGATAGGGGCCATTTTAAGATAGGGGCCTCACAGGGGTGCCCCACAGACTGCATTAGATGTGTGCACCTGGTGCACCCAGTCAGCTTCTGTTGGCAAGCAGGAACAGGACAGTGGGACAGCTGCAAGTCACACTGATAATATAAATAGACACAGTCTCAGATATTAACCCACAGTTTAACCAAAAAAGGTTCTACATCCACTCATTATCGCTAGATCTACCGTAAGCCGAAGTATCTGCACCTGCGGAGCTGTCATTTTGTAAGCAATCACCACTACCTATCCCCCACCACTACCTACCCCCACCACTACCTGCCCCCATCACTACCTGCCCCAACCACCACTACCTGCCCCCATCACTACCTACCCCCATCACTACCTACCCCCATCACTACCTACCCCCATCACTACCTGCCCCCACCACTACCTGCCCCCATCACTACCTGCCCCCTCCACCACTATAGCTCCCACACCCAAGTTCCAACCAATACTAAAATAGAGCAAAAATCATTGAAATCATTGGGAGCTATACCTACCCCCACCACTACCTACCCCAACCACTACCTATCCCCACCACTACCTACCCCCACCACTACCTATCCCCCACCACTACCTACCCCCACCACTACCTACCCCCATCACTACCTACCCCCACCACTACCTACCCCCATCACTACCAACCCCCATCACTACCTGCCCTCACCACCACTACCTATCCCCACCACTACCTACCCCCACCACTACCTATCCCCCACCACTACCTACCCCCACCACTACCTACCCCCATCACTACCTACCCCCACCACTACCTACCCCCATCACTACCTACCCCCATCACTACCTACCCCCACCACTACCTACCCCCACCACTACCTGCCCCCACCACTACCTACCCCCATCACCACTACCTACCCCCACCACTACCTACACCAACCACTACCTACCCCCACCACTACCTATCCCCGACCACTACCTGCCCCCACCACTACCTACCCCCATCACCACTACCTACCCCCATCACTACCTACCCCCATCACTACCTACCCCCACCACTACCTATCCCCCACCACTACCTACCCCCACCACTACCTACCTCCACCACTACCTACCCCCATCACTACCTACCCCCACCACTACCTACACCAACCACTACCTACCCCCACCACTACCTACCCCCACCACTACCTACCCCCACCACTAAATATACCCAACCACTACCTACCCCCATCACTACCTACACTAACCACTACCTACCCCCACCACTACCTACCTCCACCACTACCTACCCCCATCACTACCTACCCCCACCACTACCTACACCAACCACTACCTACCCCCACCACTACCTACCTCCACCACTACCTACCCCCATCACTACCTGCCCCCACCACTACCTACCCCCACCACCACTACCTACCTCCACCACTACCTACCCCCACCACTACCTACACCAACCACTACCTACCCCCACCACTACCTACCCCCACCACTACCTACCCCCACCACTACCTATCCCCAACCACTACCTACCCCCATCACTACCTACACCAACCACTACCTGCCCCCACCACTACCTACCTCCACCACTACCTACCCCCATCACTACCTACACCAACCACTACCTACCCCCACCACTACCTACCCCCACCACTACCTACCCCCTCCACTACCTACCCCCACCACTACCTATCCCCAACCACTACCTACCCCCACCACTACCTACCTCCACCACTACCTACCCCCATCACTACCTACACCAACCACTACCTACCCCCACCACTACCTACCCCCACCACTACCTACCCCCACCACTACCTACCCCCACCACTACCTACACCAACCACTACCTACCCCCACCACTACCTACCCCCACCACTACCTACCCCCACCACTACCTACCCCCACCACTACCTACCCCCACCACTACCTGCCCCCACCACTACCTGCCCCCACCACTACCTACCCCCACCACTACCTGCCCCCACCACTACCTATCCCCCACCACTACCTACACCAACCACTACCTACCCCCACCACTTCCTACCCCCACCACTACCTACCCCCACCACTACCTATCCCCCACCACTACCTGCCCCCATCACTACCTGCCCCCTCCACCACTATAGCTCCCACACCCAAGTTCCAACCAATACTAAAATAGAGCAAAAATCATTGAAATCATTGGGAGCTATACCTACCCCCACCACTACCTACCCCAACCACTACCTATCCCCACCACTACCTACCCCCACCACTACCTATCCCCCACCACTACCTACCCCCACCACTACCTACCCCCATCACTACCTACCCCCACCACTACCTACCACCATCACTACCAACCCCCATCACTACCTGCCCCCACCACCACTACCTGCCCCCACCACTACCTACCCCCACCACTACCTACACCAACCACTACCTACCCCCACCACTACCTACCCCCACCACTACCTGCCCCCACCACTACCTATCCCCCACCACTACCTGCCCCCACCACTACCTACCCCCATCACCACTACCTACCCCCATCACTACCTACCCCCATCACTACCTACCCCCACCACTACCTATCCCCCACCACTACCTACCCCCACCACTAC
Organism: Harmothoe impar; assembly: GCA_947462335.1. Lineage (NCBI taxonomy): Eukaryota > Metazoa > Annelida > Polychaeta > Phyllodocida > Polynoidae > Harmothoe > Harmothoe impar. The sequence continues at coordinate 46,061,812 of OX381707.1, read as the reverse complement.
CTACCTCCACCACTACCTACCCCCACCACTACCTATCCCCAACCACTACCTACCCCCACCACCACTACCTACCTCCACCACTACCTACCCCCATCACTACCTACACCAACCACTACCTACCCCCACCACTACCTACCCCCACCACTACCTGCCCCCACCACTACCTGCCCCCACCACTACCTACCCCCACCACTACCTACACCAACCACTACCTACCCCCACCACTACCTACCCCCACCACTACCTACCCCCACCACTACCTACCCCCACCACTACCTATCCCCCACCACTACCTACCCCCATTACTACATGCCCCCATCACTACCTGCCCCATCACTACCTACCCCCACCACCACTACCTACCCCATCACTATTTACCCCCATCACTACCTGCCCCCACCACCACTACCTGCCCCCATCACTACCTACCCCCACCACTACCTACCCCCACCACTACCTACCCCCATTGCTACATGCCCCCATCACTACCTGCCCCCATCACTACCTGCCCCCATCACTATGTACCCCCATCACTACCTACCCCATCACTACCTACCCCCATCACTACCTACCCCCATTACTACATGCCCCCATCACTACCTGCCCCCATCACTATGTACCCCCATCACTACCTACCCCATCACTACCTACCCCCATCACTACCTACCCCCATTACTACATGCCCCCATCACTACCTGCCCCCATCACTATGTACCCCCATCACTACCTACCCCATCACTACCTACCCCCATCACTACCTACCCCCACCACTACCTGCCCCCATCACTACCTGCCCCCACAACCACTACCTACCCCCATCACTACATGCCCCCATCACTACCTACCCCATCACTATTTGCCTGCCCTCTCCATCACTACCTTCCCCCCACCACTACCTGTCCCCAGCACCTGACCCCACCCCCTGTTCTGCTAGTTTGTATGCAGTATGTAGCCCATGCGGCAGGGCTGAGCGGGGACGGGTGGTCAGGTTGAGGGCCCGTGACGGCCGCCCACATGGTAGTCATGGTTGAGTAACTGACAAACTTGATAAGGAGCTGGGTACTTTTGTACAACATATTCTAGCGGGTTCACGTTTAGCAACATATTTTTTACGACCATTGAAGTCTATTGCCTAGGGGATAGTATGAGAATATTAGAAGTCAAGAAAACCAATAAAAAGATTTAAGTAATTTACACGAAATACACATTGCATTAGTACAGGAGTTCTTTCAGGATTTTGTGCTTGGTCATCGCTGATGAAATGAGTGTCTAAAGGTACTAGTTGAGTTCTGATTGAGTAATCATGACCATTCCAATGTCGCAACGACTAGGCAGCTAGTGATCGTTGAGCTCTTATCGTCCCTTGCTAAATGCCAGTTAGTTTGAACTCAAAATGTGAAAACTTACTTTTTCTAGATATCAATTACTGGTACATCACATAGAATTGATATAAACTAAGGTATTCTAGCCACGATATAACTTGGATGATGTAAGCATATTTTTATATAAAAGCTCTAAATAAGAAACAGCTTTCACTGGTTATTCACCACTGTTCTAAAATATACCTTTTGCAATAGACCCAGATTTTCATATAGCTATAACCTTTTCCCAAGAACATACTGATTGTCGATTTGGTGATCGTTGCTCTTTCATGAAAACTGCAAAGGTTCTGAAAAAGACCACAGGGCTGCCAGCCGTCGTAAGGAACCAGGCGGTGCCAGGGAGAACTAGTGCTCGGGGATCTGGTTTGGCATGAACACATGGCCAATTAATAAAGCCATCACTAATGTCCATGTACTGCTCCATTATTCATGGCAGCGTTTAATTCACTTAAATTGGACGCATACGCATACGGGTGTATATACATGTGTGTGTATATATATATATATATATATATATATATATATATATATATATATATATATATATATATATATATTTATATATATATATATATATATATATATATATATATTTATTTATTTATCTATACATACATTTATATATTCAAACCACAGTTGCCTGAGAGAGCAAAAGAAATGGCCTGACTGTATTTTACTTATACCACAGCGGGCACGGAGAACAAAACATTTCACACCTCTTGTATACTGTATACAGCTAGTGGCATAAAGTAGTTATAGGACTAGTACCAATCTGTAGGGGTATTCAGTGAAGGAGCCTATAAGGCTTCTTCACTGTATTTCGCGTACAGATTGGTACACGTCCTATAACTACTACATACATGGCTGTATGTGAATGCAGTCCATTGAGCACACTCTCCTACTGTGAGTGTATACGCCTGATATGATATGCATGACTAGCTGCATAGGGTGTTGGACAATGGTATATCCGCGGCTAGTGCCTTGGAAATTCTCTATCCTTGGCTTATAACACTTATACAGCAAGTCACTTGCACCATATCCAATACGTGCATATGGGTAAAAGTGGTCTGGAAAGGTGAAGTAATCGATAACGGATATATATATATATTCATCACTTCAGACTCACAGGTATTTGTACTGGTGAAGACCTGGAGACGGCATTAGCCTGATTAGGTGTATCCACACAATGTACTATGGGCCCTATTAGCTAGTGTGCACAGAGATCTTTCTGTCCTGAGATGTGGCAACCCTATTCTGTGAGAAAAGTTTATATACCGGTACAGGGGTAGACACTAACGCCCATAGTTTGAGGTGCGGGCCCGTAGTTTTCTGCAAATGTACACAGCTACGGGCCCGGGTGGCCCGTAGCTGTGTCCCCCCATACTTTTATGGGAATATGGCTATAAATATTGACATAACCCATGTCTATTCTGAAAAGTGCATCATGTTATATATCGTTGGAAAGGAAAAATTGTGATCAATCCAAATATCTTGCCCAATAAGGCATCCCGGTTGAGGGTACAGCTTCCTATTAAACATTAAATCTACAAAAACAAGGTTTGTGCATGCAGCCTGCATTCATGTATGATGCCGACGCTATGGGCAGATTGGGTTGATGCACTCCAAAGGATTGGCATGCTGTACTCTTGCAGTACTATACCACATACATGTGCCAATTTACTCGCTGTCACTGACTAATGAACATGGATATTAAGGTATCATGCAGTCCTTTAAAGTTATTTCTTATCACATTTTTGTACTTAAGAATTTATTGATCTTTAAAAGTGGGAAAAATTATTTTTATCCTATTGCATTACTGGCAGTATTAGTTTTGATTTCATACCAAATATGCCAATATTTCTCAGTTTTGTCCATGTTTTTCATTAAAATAGCCAAAAAAACGTTACTTTTTTGAGTGGCCTTATGCACAAATCTTAAAGTTAGAATTCCCGGGCCCACAGTTTTATCTCCGGGCCCACAACTTTCTGAGGCTGCGGGCCCGGGTGGCCCATGATCTCAAATGTTAGTGTCTACCCCTGCCGGAACATAATGAATCTTTACCGTTCAAGGAACATCATATGAATATGGCAGGATAACAGGGCCTGTTGTGAGGGATTAGCAGACCCTAATAGGCCAAGTGTTCATCAATGTGACCGTGTATGGGTCTGTGCCGGGGTCTGTGCTTAATACCACACGTCCATGACTATTCTGATCAATAAACAAATACTCATTATACCCGACCCTGATGCGGCTGTGCCTTACTGCTGCATCCGCCGCCCTGTCCCAGCACAACTAATCAGGGTCCAGGCCGGGCAGAAGTAGATCACCTGTGCTGGTTCCCAGGCGGCATGTTTAGTGGGGCTGGGAGCGCGTTAAGCAGCAGCAGCCAGGTGAAGATGGTGCCGTGATGGGGCAGGTGTATACAGGTGCCGGGGTAGCAGCACGGGGGCTGTATGTGTGAGGTAACACCCCGTGCGGCAGGTAGCATACAGCAGACAGCCTGACGGGGCTCCTTGTGCTGTTTGTCACAAACAGCCTGAGGGTGCTACTTGTGCTGTTTGTGCTATACTGCTGAGGGCGCGGCGAGTGCCCTCAGCCCGCGTCACCAGGCCCTGTACCCCGCTACAGGCCACACAGTGCCGTCACACCCACCTCACCTGCCATAGCCACCACGGAATAACCACCGCCACAAGTGACTCGGAGCCACTCGGCACAGTTCACCTTAGTGTTAGAAAGTGCGTGCTTGCGATGCCTACACATAGAACGGAGGTGCAAGCATGCATGGTCAAGGTTTGACCACCACTACAGCCAACTAGTAAAGCACAGCAACACCTAAGGGTCATCATACCCGACTGACATGGATGGGAGGAATCCAGGTGAGAACATAGACAGCTAATATAAAAGTCAGGGTTTAGGGCGGGATATGAATTACCATCTGGTGCACTATGGGGGGTAAGTGAGAGGTTAGCTGGCGTGGGACTGAAGGAGGTATGCACATTGAGTAAAATGTAGGTTACCATGATGTATTATGATGGATAGGGAGTAGAGGAATTGTTGAGTATTGAATTCTATTAATGGACTGCCACTAATTCCGTCTATTAAGTGCGATCAATCGATCGCTTTTTAGTAGAGTCAAGACTGATTTACAGACATAGAAAAACGTGATCACCGCGTATTATGTCAATCAGATTAAATTGTAGAATGATGAAAAGTTAAACCTTTAATTTGGTAACATTCAAGTGTTTTGGTTGAGTATGGTACGGTGCTGTGGTGCCATCCCCCTGTTTGTTCTATTTATGCATGGACCTGTACAATGCATCTTGTAAAAGTCCATGATTTGTATCATCAAGAACAATAACAGTGTGTGGTAACAACGGAATAATGAAGGGGTTGGCGAGTAAAGATACTGAAAAGGACATGTAGTTTGCTGTGGTTTATGTGAGTTTAACCTGGGTTACGGAGTAGTGGAAAGACTCAGGACATGAAGTATGGGCTATAGCTGTTTGGGACAGGACAGGCGAGGCAGTTCGGGATCAGAGAAGAGCTATAGGCGATGGCATATCGACGATATTGGACTGTGGATAGACAACTGGCCTCATTTGGAAAACCAACCGCACCCCGATGGTCCATGTGACATTGGGTGTCTATCACAGAGATATGGGGCTTCACGACGGGGTAAGGACAATATCCACCCTGGATCTACCCTGGAGAATGGCTGCCAGTCGCCTACACGCCCACCAACCCACCCACCCCCGGACACACCCACAGACCGGAGCACAGGTCTATTCCCCGGGGCAGTCCTTGAGGCGTAACACCAATATCACGTGGTAGTCAGATAGCTTTCAGTCGCCGCCATATTGAATTGACCGCCTCACGTGATGAAAACACGTGACTACAACGGACCAATGAGCGCAGGGATTTGTTGGTGGATGACGGCTGCCCCCTAGAGGGCCTCCCCCTACACCCCTGGCGGCGAGGGCGGCCCGTGTCCTGGGGGCGGGGCCCGGTTATTCCCATAACAAGATCCGCCATGATACCCTTAAACTGCCTACCCCAGTACCAGCCAGCCAGCGATCACCATACTTCGGCCCTTCACCCACAAAACCCTATTTTATAAGCATTCCCCGAAAGAAATTTGATAAAGCTTAGAGAGGGTACGAGGATAGAAAGAGCCCATCCCAGCCCCTGGTTATAAACTCCCATAATCCTCTTTGATGGCGGGGCGCAGAGAGCCACATCTACACATGATGAGCTCGGGGAGCCACCTGGCGGGACTTTACTCAACTATCGGCGATAAAAACCACCACGTCTTGGGAATCTGAGAGGCGCTAATCTCGGGAGTGGATTTCACTTCCATGCGGGTGTGGGCGGATTTTGTGTGTGTGTGTGTGGGGGGGGGGGGGGTGGGGTGTCTTTATGCGGCGGTACTAACCAGGGGGCAGGTGTCTACAGGGGAGGCCTACAGCAGGTAGGGGGAGGCACTAATCGTGGGACGACAGCTGATTAATGTGCACCATTTTATGACACATTAGGAGCGGGTATGCTGCAGCAGCAACGTTTTTAGTGGGCTGCATTCAGCGTGTGGCGGGCAATGTGGACGTGTGGACGTGTATTGCCACCTTTGTTACCCGCCACTGCCGCCTCACTTTGGTGCCGCGTCCTCAGCACGGACCGCCATACACACCCACTACCAAAGGCGCTAGTTCCCTCACACAATAAAGACTCACTTTCCTCAGGTCGCCCTCTGCTCTCACCCCGCTATATATGTACAGAGTCATGCCGCTAAATCACCCCGCATCTCTTTATTTCTGGCACTCACCTCCCGGATCATGGCTATATATGACAGATCCGGTTTGTTCAATGCCGTGCGGTATAGGGTAATAATTGTAATATGTACTAATTGTCAGACTTCATGTAAAACGTTTACAATGTACATTTGTATAAACCAGTTTGTTCATTGGTACATGATGTAGATAGTTGATGCTGTGACTGGTAGTATAGCTGCAGTAGCTGCTGCAGTGGGTATGTACATGACGCCTTAGACTTACTACAACAGCCTTTAACGGACAGCAGCTCGCTGCCCTAACTGGCACCAACTGCACGTGGCGACTGGCTGTGATTAGCAGATTGAGCGGGGCGCGATGTGCGTAAAGCGGTGCACACCCCGCCCCTAGCGGTGACGGCCTACAGCCGGGGGCAGTGTGCCCGCGCCACCACCAGGTGCCACGACCTGTCTATTTCCGGCCGCACAACAATCTCACCCCGCCCCGCCAAATCAGCGTCCGTGCGCAAAATGAGACGTCACTTCCGGAGGGCTATAATAAGGACCGCCCCTGGTGGCAAAATAAAGACCCCATTTCTGCGATTAGATTCGGGCGGCCCTGAGGTGCGGCTCCTAATTCTAGCACTGCGGGCGGCAGGTCAGCACCCACTCCCAAATAGGTACCCGCACCACCCGCCTAGACCGCCACGCACCCCGCAGATCGAACTTCCTTCACGCCCATCTAGGTCTCCATTTTTTCCTTCTTTCGCCAACTCCTCATATTATCGCTCACTTGAGAGCTCTATAGGGCTCGCGTGGAGTCGGATGGGAGCTTTTAAAAAGAGGACGTGATTTTGGTTAAAGGAGCGTGTGTGAGAGGAAGAAGGCTCAGTGCGGATACTTGTTACGGACGGCAGGGCTGTATGGGCGGCAGCCGGCACGCCCAGATTGGCAGTCCCACATGGAATCTTCGGGCCACCACTATCTGCACAAAGCCCAATTGTAGATTCAATTAACGCCAACGTGTCCGCCTTAAGAGATCGATAGATGACAAGTCAACAAGTTGAACTGGTCTTAAAACAAAAGAAACATAAGTAACAGTGTAGGCTGTGTCTCATGAGTTTGTAACACTTGAAACGTCTTTGACCGGGTGTCGTCTTTGACCTGTGTCGTCTTTGACTGGTGTAGTCTTTGACCAGCAAGTTTTAAAATGGCTGAAATGGGAGCTATGTACACAGAAATGCCGGGAAGTTTGTAGTATATAGTATTAAAATATCCATTAACCTTTTCCCCCCATTTCTGTGTACAAAGCTCCCATATCAGCCATTTTAAAACTTGCTGGTCAAAGACTACACCGGTCAAAGACATGAGTCATATTGATATACTAGTACTTTCCACCAAAGCTCCATATATGCAACGTAGAGATGGTCACATCTTCGCAGCAGTTGTGCCCTGAGTTGTGCACACACATCGTTTATCTATAACTTCACTACTGAAATGATACGTCTGCTGATACAAGAGCGAACGCTAATTATCCGTTGATATCATGTTCGTTTAATAGATGGATGGAAAGGGAAAGGGCTAAAACGTTCGTCGTATTTGCATAGAATCAATCGCGCATCGAAGGTCCGATTTAAAAAGGCTTCTAATGGCAACTGGCTGATTTTATATCAGCAACTGGCAGCAGCTCACAGCCAGTAGCTGTTCAATAGACGCAGAGGCCTTGCCATAATCACTAAGCACTTTTTGTGATAAACTAATCGACGCGCACACACAACTAGGTTAGCTCTCCCTACCAGCCTATGGTGAATTATCGCTAGAACTTGGACTGTTAGAAATTTAATAATTTGCATCGGTAATTAGGGAATTTGTTTGCCCTCCAAGGACGGCAGTAGGGAGCGGCGAGTAATTACCCGTGGCACGAACTTGAGGTTATCAAGCCGCCAATTCATATTCTGATGTATCAACACTAACGTTAATGAGGCAGGGAGGAGTCATCATTTAGCCGCAAAAGAAGCCCAGAGAGAAACGAGACATTTCCTGCCATGCCATGAACGGCGCTGCTACACGCCGTGTGGGAAGTGGCAGCAGGCCTGCACACATGTAGCCATTCCGCAACCATGACTTATTCAGTCAATTAGCCGCACTACAGGCGTATAATGTACTACAATCTGGTTTATATATGTGCATCTATTGCGGCGCGTTGGGGATGGAATGGACAGAGAGAGAATATATCACCACATGTAGCATAACATAACGACGACACTGCAGAGAGAAAAGAAACAGAGTTGAAAGGGAGTCCAGGGTCTTTTATTACTCCCCTCACAAACAAAGTCCAGGTCATGCCTAAACTCCCTTCAGAGAAGAAGTCTAAACACAGTGACAAGGTAAAGGGAGTCATCGAGCTAGGACTCCCTTGCAGAAAGGGTAATTGAAGAATGGCTCCCTAGGAATATATCCCACTAGCAATGCCTATCCCCTTTCCCCCCATACAATTAACCATTTCAATGGCTGCCACCATAGCTTATCATTCTACATCATATTAGTGCAAGGCCCCAGAAAGATGTATAAGGTCAGTGCAAATTAGTTAATAAATGGAGGAATATCTTAATTTAACTTTCTCAAGTTTCCACAAATTGGGTATTTATATATAGAGCATGCTTATGCTAGAGTTTTAAACTAACTGTATCATCATAAGATATACTAAATTTAATTCTGACATTAAATATTGATGCTACATGTACAATGATGTATATGTATCAGTATAATTATTAATGTCACAAATTACGTGGCTCTATAAATTTGAGCGTACAGAAAGATATCATTTTAAGCATACTTATACCACCTAGCGAAACAAAACTGTTTGACTCACTTATGCATTCCCTGACTCGCTTGGATACTTCAGGCCACATCTGACACCCTTAAAAGACATGAATCCATGAATAGATAGGAAAAGGAGTTGGGTACCTTGACTCTGATTAAGAAGACAGTCAGATAACTTCTAAATATGTAATGCTATATGGCACTAGTCACGCTACTGTAGTGCCGCCAAGTGCCTTACTTCCGTGACTCACTTAGGGAGTCCAGGCTACCATCTATTTACCTTGGCTGATCTGGACTCTAATTGAAAAGGAGTCAGAGCAATATAGGGTAGAATGGGGTAGTGAGACAGTATGAAATGGGAGCCTAAAGGGGGGGGGATCTGGCTCTCCTTTTAAACCCTTGACTCCCTTTGTGACCCGGTTTCTTCTCCCTTCGTGCACCCGTGGGAGGTGAGCGGTTGAGCCACGTCCCATGGCTGTCCCTCCGGGGTGAATAAACTAGCTGTAACCCAGGTGGTAAATTGCCATAATGTGTTGTGCGGCATTATCTCTCTCTATTTCAACGCAGCTTGGAAGATGTAGATAAGTGGCCTTAGACAAGGTAGCAATATAACAACATTAGGTTTTAGAAAATGTGATTATAGCAAGCTGAGCTCTCCCATTAACAAGATGGGTCTTTCCGTCCCTGTCTAACATGGGGATTACTGGAGGGTGGTTTCCTTCAATGTAGCTGGTCAATAACTACATCTGTGAAGTGAAGATGATCTCGGCCGTATTTATCGTTTTTTTGTAAGTTTTTCCTAGTATATAGTGCTAGATGTATGATTTACATTCGTATAGCCGAAGTAACATTAATCGTATTGTATTTTAAAAACCATATCGATGAGAAAGAAAATGACCTAATCAATAATTTTACCTTATGTTCGGATTATATATATGTGTGTTTTATCATTTCATGGAAGGAAAAATCAACTATTTCACATCAGCTATTTCAATGCATCCAACGAAGGCTTGGTCGCACCGACTGCTAATATTGGGGGACCATTCTGTGATAAAAGCAATAACATGATTCAAATACAGATACCACGTGCATAAACTAGGTCATTCCATTCTCCAGACAGATGTTCTGATATGTTACTAACAGTGTGGGAAACCATTTGACTACCACCTGCTGTGTAGGGTGCACTAGGGACAATCTGAGTGAAATTAGATGCCCCAAATGGTGCAGACCTTACTTATATCCTGATTCAGTTACACGCTGCTATTCCAGAACCTAAGAAGTACTTTATATTTAAGATTTTAAGCATTTTTGTGTTTGACTACCACCTCCTATGTCATCTAACAGGGGGCAGTGCAGACATTCAGAGTGTCCCACACTGTACCTTATTATAGGCAACATCCGTTGTGAGAGTGTATTGACCCAGTTTATGCACTTGACAGATACAATACCATGTGATGCGTAAAACACTAGTGGCGTTTTGCAGAATAAATTTAGACGATTTTCAATTTAGCAACGCAATTTTCACGACCTTTTGTTACAAAAGTCTTTTGCCAAAGGGATAATATTATAAAGGTTTATATCACGAAAACCAAATGGAAATAATTGATTTACAGCATGGAACATATATTGTATTTGTGCAAAGGTTGGTAATGATGAGTGAAAAAATGGGCATTCGTAAATGTGTTCACTGCATATTGGGTGTGTAGTCATGAATATTTATTTCAATAAACACAAGATCAGCGACTAGTGGTTGTTGGCCACATATTGTTCCTTGCTAAATGCTTGATAGCACGGGTTCAAAAGATGTGAATTGACAGATATTTTTCTAAATACTCTTCATTAACACGTAAGCTTGTTCTTCATACACATATTTTTTAGACAAATGAATGCTTGCATCTTCAAAGTTACATTATGGCCAGAATTGATCTGTCTATAAAATATATGTATGAAGAATAATCTCACGTGTATCAAATCACTGTCTTTTTAATTATTTAATATTAGTAATTCGTATGGACAAATGCCAGTTTAGATACATAGAAGGTTCTGAAACATGAAAAAGTGTTAACAATCACTGGTACTTAGCATCTCGTGAGAAAGAAACCATCATGAATGACAATGGTCTATTGCAGAACAGGTATCTATTTGGCAATAGACCAGTGTACTAGTTAGTCATATAGCATTGCTTTGCAATAGAACATGGACGTTATGCAATAGACCCGGACTAACTTTCATCTCTTCCACAAAGTCACTCTGATACTGTATTTCATGAGCCTTTTACTGAGAACTCAAAAGGTTGTGCAAAGGACCACAGATGCATCTCCATTACCACAGAGTCCTTGACCACCAAGGTACAACGACTTGGTCTGCAGCAGGAGGTTGAACTGCTGCACAGAAGGCTAACATTGGTCGGCCAGCTGTTCCCTGTGTGCGGGTGTGGCTTTGTGTTGGGCAGGTCGGGCCTACTTTACAGTCAGCTGGAGGGGCGTATAGACACGAGGGATTCTGTTCTCACAGACGCTGCTACAGACACTGCAGGGGGCGGCTACTTTCTGCTCAAGGTATCAACACTGGTACCTTCTATTAGGTGTAGGCGGGACTGGAGCTGGTTGCGGCAGCCAACACTGATGAGAGCTGATTGGATGGGTACAAGACTGTCCATGGAAGTGCAGGCTACACTGGTACAAGGTACCAGTCAGGGTGTGTCTAATCAGTGTATTCAACCTTACCCAGCGACATTTTGAATGGCGAACCCACTGGACGTGCCCTATCCTCCCTAATGCACAGAAAGCATCAAGAAGCTGCATTAACAAAGATGAACCACTGGTTTAAACAGCAGCCATATTGTGAAATAAATGCTGGCGACATGCAGAACACCACCTCTATAATTTAGTGACTATTCTGCTATGGCAAGCCATCCCGCACTCCTATAGATACAGAATATGGAGGGAATCATGGCCAACATACACAGAGAGAAGTAAAGGCGTTGCCATGACTCTTTTACCATAGTCAACTCTAGTTGACTCTTGTAGCAGAGTCATGATGACTCTGGTGGAGGTGTCAGAGCCACTCCAGTCATACCCCTTGGACGTTGTACAGCTTGACTCTACCTTCAGTACAGAGTCAAGTGCAGTTGACTCAGCCCACAGCAGAGTCATACATGTATAGTTTGACTCTCCATGAAGAGTCAAATAAAAAATGTGTTGACTCTGATAGTAGTTGTATATGAAACCACATGATGGGGCAACCTGCACTAATTTGGTACCAGTGGCAACCACAGGCTAGAGCCACTATCAATACTTCAGACATTTGGTACATGCCAAATAGTTTTGGTCCTTTATAGAATAGTACACTATGTCTTTATTTGTCTAAATAATGTAGTTAAGGAATGTCAATGTAAAAGCTTTTCCAATTAACTTAACTGAATCGAATATGATGATAAACTTTACAATACATTCCAAGAACATCAACAGAATAGAGCTTAGCCACAATATTTGTGGGTAAGGGAAATAAACATAAGGCTGAGCACTAACTGTCTGAGATATAATGTATGGCGCTGCTTTAACTACACAGAGACCTATGATATTGGCATCTAATTTGATGTTTGTGGCCAATGGTCTGCAGAGTGTAGTGTGAGTCAGATATAACTTAGCCCTCTCACATAAGGAGAAGTGGTGGACATGACAACATTGTCTTGTTATTGACCTCTCTTGGGCAATAACTTCACCTACTCACTTCTCTCCATTGTCCATTAATTGTATACACCTGTTGCCCCCAGCCTAGCCTGACATAATTACACAATCCACCTGACCTGCATGACCTGATGTATTCAAGTATCAATTTTGACCCCCCCCCCCTTTGATGGGTCAACTGTGGTTGACTCTTCAGGAATGGAGAGTCAAACTCATTTCACTCTCTTCTACAGGTGGCGCGTGGGAGACAAACTGTGACTCTGGCTCTCAGAGTCGCAGTGGCTCTTTTACTTCTCTGTGTGTAGAACAATGGGCCTGAGTAGTATAGTATGTATCGGAACGGGACTATAGTTAAGTACTGTTTATTACTCAATCGACCTGCAGCCAATCAGAGGCCTCCCTTTTGGCGGGAAATTCAAAAGCAGCCAATGAGAGGCCTCCCTTTTGGCGGGAAATTCAAATAGGTCACGTGACCGGAAGTGACCTACTTCCGGTCACGTGACCTTTGGGCGGGAAATTCAAATAGGTCACGTGACCGGAAGTGACCTACTTAAGAGGGTCACGTGACCACCATGTTGGCGGGAAATTCAAATAGGTCACGTGACGGGAAGTGACCTACTTAAGGGGGTCACGTGACTACTAGGTTGGCTTTCAAAATAAGTCACTTGAGATTTTGATGGATAAATAAATTTAAAAAAAGAAAAAAAAAGCAAGCTGAAAAAGCTTGCTAAAAAATAATTTAAAAATGCGGCTCTTTTTTTCTAGGAGGGGGGGGGGGGGAGAGGGGCACTCTGGGGGGCACTCTTTAAGATGCATGGGGGGGGAGGGGGGGAGGGGGGGAGGGGCAGGGTTTTTTAAGAGTGAGACTCGCTTCTCTGCCCTCTCTAAAAGAGAGGGCAGAGAGGCGAGTCTACTTACAATGAAAGGTATCATGATTGCGTTTATGATGATGTGCATCATGATGTGACTATCTTACAACCCTATGAGAAATAAGCAAGACATGGGCGTACTTACACGGGCTATTTGTAAACTAATGAATGTGACTTCTTCGTTAAAATCAGTATCTACAACTCTTTTAAGCCTAAGGCTTTTTCTTGAGTTTATTCTTTTGTTCAATTTCGAGCCCACCTCAAAAGAGGAATAGGCCCTCTGTAGCACTTGTCGCTTGCTCATCAATCAGAGCCGGGGTGTAGAAGGCCCCTGCCCTGTCGGGTACGTTCTCTCTCTGGTACGTTTTTGGTTAGTTTGGAGCTCTCAGTCGACTGTCTTATCCACCTTAAAAAAACCAGACTTTCGGTGTCTCATGATAAAACTGGTGCCTTATACTAAGCGCTGGATTACTTTCTCATTTTTTTAGTGTTCTATCCGATGCTTATTTAATTTTTGCACTGATAAAAACGGTTAGCTTGTACAAACACGCGGTCTATTTAAGTGTTAAGTGTAGAAAATGAACAGAACAGTGCACAGAAAATAGAGCTACCGACTACATTTCGCCCAGTCACTCAGCGGAGAACAAAAGAACTACTGACGTAGTGTACCCGCTATTCCGACAGTTGGCGCCACCGTTATACTTTTCCCGCGTGCGACATGAAGCCCTGGGGCGGGTACTGGCTGTTTTGGTTGTAGGTACCGAAACATAAAAAACTACAGCCAGCCCAATGTCATGGTGAGACAGCTCTCTTATTTTTACCTTGAGTAGCGTCCGTAGGGCCTATGACAAAACCTAGTCCCGTACACTGAGCAGCTTGAGGTCTGAAGGCTCATACAGAAAAATGTGTGGGTGTGTGGGTGTGTGGGTGTGTGGGTTGCTTTACGCCTTAGTTAACAGCTATGGTCATTTCAAGAGCGGTGATGGTGATCGAATCTATTGGCCCTTTTACCGAGACAAGGGTTCTTTTACATCCCACACTACATAGCAGAGAGACGTCTAGCAGCCCCTAGAGGCCCCGCAGGGGGCTCGAGAGGTGCCGTGGAGAAGAGCAGATATCCACGAGAGGCCACGCCAACAACCAAATTCTATCTTTATCCCGCGAGAAAAGGAGATAAGGGTCAAGGTTATGAACTATCAAAAGATTTTAGAGTAAATTAAGTTATGAGATATTAATATAATGTACATATCTAGGGCCCGATATAGGGCCTCTGCAGATCCCCCTTCAGGGCCCCGATCCATGAGGCCTTAGAAACGGAGCTGGGTCATGTAACCAAGGGAGATCAGCAGTTGTTGATGTCGGCGCTGCCGATAACGCTGGTAAATGACCGTTTTACTCATGTTTAGAGTCAGAATAGCTTGAGTATTACTTGAATATCGAAGAGTAGAGGTCAAATTACCCCAGACAAAGTGTTTCCATCTAGAAATTCCCGACAGTATTTCCGAAAATTGCAAATATTGGTCCCAGCCCCACGGGGCCCCATACCGAGTATTAAAAGTTTGAGATGCAACTTTCATTCATGCTGTTGACCAATCAGGGGGCTCTGTTTTTACGACCTTGACTACATAGTAAAAGTGATTGACAACGTCAGATATCACTTGACGACGTCAAATATCGATCTGATATTTGATCCCTTGATATTTGATTCAAAACCCACATCGAGTGGGATAAAGCCTTTTATCATCTTTTGATTGTGAGGCATACACTTTTCTTACACACAACAGCTGTCATCTATCAAGGGGCTCTGGATAGGGGGTCCCCATGTCGAATGTCGATCTTAGAAAATGACCATGTCACATGACAATGTCACTTAATAATGTTCATATCCCATGTCGATTTTAAGAAATGTTCATGTCACCTGTCACTATGATTTTTTGGGTCTCATGTCACTTGTCATTAGACCTCATGTCGTTTGTCGATTATAAGAAATGGTCATGTCACCATATCGAATTTAGCGGTCCACACCCATTATCAAGTGTCAGGGCATGTTGGCTGCTTGAACACGTAGTCTGTCATCACCCTTGTTTCTGTGCCTTATCTAAACAGGCAATTAGTGGCCGCTAGCCGAGAGTACCTCCCTGGTCGCCTCTCCCGAATCTGCTAGACGTCTCACTGATAGGAGTGTGTGGGTGTGTGGGTCTGTGTGTGTCTGTTCGGTCTGTGTGTGCACGCGTCTTGCACTCTAGTCTTGCGGACCACTGTTAAGCCTGTGGTTGGAGAGCGCGACATAGCCGCTTGCTACACTCTCTAAACAGAGGTCCGCAAGACTAGGCCGGATCGCGCTCTTGCTTAAAGGTGCACCTCAACTCAGTGCGCCTTTAACAGCCGCCCCAAATAGGTGAAGTTCTTGACGCGGCACAGCGCCTCCCACCAGTAGCCAATCAGCGCGCCGAACGCCGGACACACCTCCACCGTGTGAGCCTCTAAGTAGGTCACACGAATCATACTAAGATGCCGATCTCTTCTGTCGGTTCGTCGCGGTGGCCGTGAGTGATCGCACGGTCGCCAAGATTCACTGCCTTGATTGGCAGAGGGGGGGGCTGATTACCCCCCGTCGGATGAATTGCGGCGAAACCATAATCAATTTTTCGCTGTTTTAGATAAAAGAGATCCAGAGCTATCCGCTCGTCCAAGAATTATTTTTCTATCAGCCCGGGATCACCCTCAAATTAAGGCCTAAAGTCCAAAAACCCAAAAATTTTTCCCTATGGGATTTCAGTGTCTAAGCGTTTTTTGCAGCCCCAAGGAGCAGCTCACGGGCTCGAACCCTGTAAACGCTTTGACGCGCTTTCGTCGCCTTAGGCGACGTAGACCTACCCTATTTTTTTTTGGACCATGTTACCTGAACACGGATTATTTTTTTGTTTGGCCCAATGAGCTCACAGCTAGACTAGATACCTCATGTTTTGGATTGGAGAAATCAGCAGAGCAATAAAAAGCGCGGTGAGGCTAGTGTGGCCCCTGTGAGTTGTAAAATTGGTGCTAAATGTGGTAACCAGGCGGATGCTGAGTTCATTGATATTGTCCGTTAATGATACTTAAGGTGGGTGTTGTCTAAAGTTTTAATTGATATTACCAATGTAGCCAATAATGACTTCACAGTTGGGGCCCTCGCCCGCAGGTCCCAGATTCAGGGTATTCTTTGTTTATTGTGTGGCCCCTAAAGAGGGGCCGACTAACTCTTTAGAGTTAGTTAGATGCTGCCACTGTGCTATGCAACAGCAGCTATTAATTACGCTTCATGTTGGGCGGCATGGATCACTTGATGGGTGATACCTCAAAGCTCAAACACGGCAGAGCCGTGTGTGGCATGCGAGGACCAGTGGGTCAGGGGTGATCCGTTGCAAACAGAATGCTGATCCGTGTGAGGTTCTGACTTTCTATAGTTTTTTATAAAGCCTTAGATATGGTGTGGTATTTTTCATCTCGCTATAGTTTAGTTGGTATTTAAGGAAACCGCCTCATTTCTATCAGAAATACACAATATTGAATTGTTTTTTATATTTTAATATATTAGAAGCGCGCTTTGTTGCCTATGTAGCTCATTATGCGTTGAAATGTTCGCGAGCATCGTAGGAATGTACAAAACCCCTATTGTGGCACCATCTGACGAAAGAGCGGAGAACTATACTAGCGCGTTTCGTTATTCACATCTTTTGACAGGGACTTGGTTGGTGGCTTTACGCCCTAATTAACAGCTGAAGTCATTTCAAGGGGGGTGATAGTGATCGAATCTATGGATACCTGAAGGTGGAAAGCACACACCCTACACTTTTACCGAGGCAATGGTGGTGCTGCTCAAAGGGTGTGGCGAGCTAGACTGGAGGATGTAATAACTAAGCAGCAGAAGGACCAAAAAGACAATCTCGTAGTAGTAGGTCTACTTAGATCTTGAGTAGCCGCCCTTGTGGTTATAATTACCTAGACTAGTTGGCTCTGCCAGCCTGGTCAAGTGAAAATTGGTAAGGAGACTATGAACTAAGCTAACATCTCATAAGTATTAGTTACCACCCCCTCACACCCGTTTAACAACGGATTCAGGGTCTAATTATGGAGACCCTAGAGTAAGATTAACAATATATCCCAATGTCTGTAGTAGACATTTACGACATGCAACCTGCCCCCTAGAAGGGATAGATCTGACCACAAGTCCGCAATATGGGACTCCCCCTCTGAGAGTATCAAGGTTTGCGTATAGTCTCTTGCAGGTTAATCTGTTATCTACCCCTTTGTCGACTTCGCCAAAATCCTGGGAGATTCACTTTAAACCTAAGGTCTACCCTTTTTATTCTTTGTTTATTGTGTGGCCCCTAAAGAGGGGCCGCGGTGTTGATTAATTACACCACATGTTAAGCAACATGAGATCAAACCTTCCTCAAAAGCGACAAGGCTCAGAGTCCTGTTGGACGGGAACCCTGTGTGGCATTTCAAGACGAATGGTTGAGTGATCTGTTGCAGATGCCGTTCCGTGAGAAGTTCTGACTTTATATAGCTTTTATATCGCTTTAGATATGGTGTAGTATTTTCAATCTCACTATAGTTTAGTTGATATTTCAAAGAATCTGCCTCATTCTATCAGAAATACACAGCGTTGACATGTTTCTTATATTCAATATATTAGAAGTGTGCTTTGTTGCTTATTATAGGTCATTATGCGTTTAAAATGTTCGCGAGTATCGTGGAAATGTACAAAAACCCTATTGTGGCGTCATCTGACGAAAAGAGCGGAGAACTACACTAGAGCATGTAATGGCCAGACCAGCAGGCGGCAGCAGAGTGGTCAAAAGACAATCTCGTAGTAGTAGGTCTACTTGCATGTTGAGTAGCCACCCTTGTGGTTGTAATTACCTTGACCACAGGTCCGCAATATGGAGCTCCCCCTCTGAGAGTATCAAGGTTTGCGTATAGTCTCCTGCAGTTTAATCTGTTATCTCCTCCTTTGTCGACCTCGCCAAAATCCTGGGAGATTCACTTTAAACCTAAGTCCTACCCTTTTTTATTCTTTGTTTATTGTGTGGCCCCTAAAGAGGGGCCGCGGTGTTGATTAATTACACCACATGTTAAGCAGTATGAGATCAAACCTCCTCAAAAGCGTCAAGGCTCAAAGTCCTGTTGGACGGGAACCCTGTGTTGCTTTCGAGGACGAATGGTTGAGTGATCCTACCGATCCGTCAGAGGTTCTGACTTTATATAGCTTTTATATCGCTTTAGATATGGTGTAGTATTTTCAATCTCACTATAGTTTAGTTGATATTTCAAAGAATCTGCCTCATTCTATCAGAAATACACAACGTTGACATGTTTCTTATATTCAATATATTAGAAGTGTGCTTTGTTGCTTATTATAGGTCATTATGCGTTTAAAATGTTCGCGAGTATCGTGGAAATGTACAAAAACCCTATTGTGGCGTCATCTGACGAAAAGAGCGGAGAACTATACTAGAGCATGTAATCGCCAGACCAGCAGGCGGCGGCAGAGTGGTCAAAAGACAATCTCGTAGTAGTAGGTCTACTTGCATGTTGAGTAGCCGCCCTTGTGGTTGTAATTACCTAGCCTAGTTGACCCTGCCGGCCTGGTCAAGTGAAATTAGTAAGGAGACCACCCATTAACGTGCTCCACAGTCTTTAGACAGTTAAGACTATAGTCAAGACTGGAGAATTTGGCGAGACGCCCCTCTGGGAGGTCATAATCCTCAATGTTAGGTGTTAGCTCATTAACATCAGATACCATATTAACAACCCATTTAAATGTTCATTTTAATAGCAACTCACCCTATTCTGACAAAATCCTATTAGCAGGTAACCTCTGTGTAAACCATACTGCAAACATCTGCTACTTCCAGCGTCTGCCTCGTGACTGATAGTGTACAACAAGACGAAGTGGGCAGAGATTAGAAAAAATGAAGCTCTTTATATAGCCGAGAGAGCAGCTAATCTGGATGTTCTAAGCTTGTTTTCACCTAGAGCTCCAACCCTCTTCCAGAGAGAATCAAATCGCTTTTCACCTGAACCCTTCCACCCTTAATCCATCAGCATGAAAAGAGAATTAACGAGTGTAACGTGCGGTACATGTATATGGGATTATAGCTGGTGAAGAGATAAAGCCGAGTCACCTGTGTATACAAAGACTACAAGGGGTGATTAACGACAGGTGTGACGCGCCAGCCCGTGAACGGATTAAGCCAAAAAAAAATAAAAAGGTATGTTTCAGGTAACATGGGCAGAAAGACTGGAGTCGGTAGGTCGGATTTTTATTTTATTTTATTTCATTTTTTTAACATGAAAGTACGAGCCATCCTCCGTGGAAATTCTAAAAATGACCCAAAAAGTATAAAAATATGAAATTTTCTTCAAACTTGCTTAAAAAAAAACGTAGGGTCGACCCTGTTTTGCTAGGGTTGGTCGGGTGACCTGAAACAAACCTTTTTTTTTATTTGGCCTTATCTTTCAAGCTGACGCTTAAATTCAACTAGCCAGCCGCCGTCCACACCACTCACTGCGACAAGAGGAGGTGCTGTTGTTTTACACTTGAGTCGCTTACCACATGGTCTCTACCTCACAGACAGACACGCGCCCCCTGTAGCTTTTTTTTTGTTTTTTTTTGTATACACACGCTAATCTCATAACCCCCTTATCCGTTATACAGGTAACGAGTATTCTCTTTTAAAATAGCTGCCAGTCAGCTTAGCTCTAGAAGCAAGAAGGCGTGTATAGGTGCTTTATAAGTCGGCAGGGGGTAAATACTAGTGAAAAAGGAAGGCAGGTGTGCAGGTAGCTTTTCTAACAGACACGTGTGTGCACTAAGCTGCTTAAGTCTAAACCCTCCCGCAGTAGTCAGGTGGCATGTGAAAACTTACTTAACTGATCTCTTACATTGAGTAGAGTCTCTGTGCTGAGAGAGCCTTTTCAGCCGTTTAAGAGGATTAACTAGGACAGGGTACATAAGGAGTGAAACGCCGAATAGCGGCTACTCAGTCTCGTGCAGCACAAGCAGCAGCATCTAGCAGCGGCTTCAGCAGCAGCTGCACGTGCAGCACAAGCAGCTGGCAGCGACTTCAGCAGCACAAGCAGCACGAGCAGCACAAGCCGTAGCATTTGTCAGCAGCATCCGTGACATCGTCAGCAGCAGCCCCCATGACCTTGTCAGCAGCACAAGCAGCCAGCAGCTGCTGGTAGCTGCTTCAGCAGCTGCTGGCAGCTGCTGCACGAGCAGTAGCACAAGCAGTAGCATCTGTCAGCAGCAGCAGCAGCAGCACAAGCAGCCAGCAGCTGCTGCATGAGCAGCACAAGCAGCACAAGCAGCAGCACCGACAGCAGCAGCAGCAGCAGCAGCGGTGTGGACCACTAAAGTCGAGATGAAGCCTAGTGACATTTGACATGAAGCTTGAAAAACACAGTGACAGGTGACATGAGCAATTCTTAAAATCGACATGAGATATGAGCATAATTAAGCGACATCGACATGCGCCATGGCTATTTTTTAAGACAAACATCATATGTCATAGCCTCCTCATCCAAACCTCCACTAGTAGTGCTCTATAAGCGCAAGCTGTAAACCCTCTCCTCCCCTCGTGCACACAGGCGAATTATCAGCCAATGGTGTCAATACCCCTCTCATACAAGGGTCGGGCGCTGCTGGACTATAATAGATGAGTCAAGGACCGTTCTACTGAGGGTCAGGCAGGCTAAGTCGGACATTCAATGACAGGTAGGTCTTTGACAACCTTGCTTGAAAGTCTGGACAGCATTGACAGACTGGGGCATAAGGATCTCGCATGGTCAGACTTTCAAGCAAGTTTTGCTAAAGTCGCGTTATTGAATGTCCGACCTAGCCTGACCCACAGTAGAACGGTCCTTGACCCGTCTATTATAGTCCAGCAGTGCCCGACCCTTGGCTGAGAGCAGTTTAAGCGCCATTGGGTGTCTCTGATATTTGCCTCTGTGTAAGATGAGAAAAAAAGTCTGTTGAAAGACTATATTTCAAGCCAGAAAACTGTAATTAGCTTTCCAAGTTGTTTATTTAACAATATCTTAGCCTAGCAAGCAGCTGTCAGATGTCATCTAAGAAAAAAATGTGAGCTGTTAATAGATTCAAGAGAAATTAGTTTACAAATAGCCCGTGTAAGTACGCCCATGTCTTGCTTATTTCTCATAGGGTTGTAAGATAGTCACATCATGATGCACATCATCATAAACGCAATCATGATACCTTTCATTGTAAGTAGACTCGCCTCTCTGCCCTCTCTTTTAGAGAGGGCAGAGAAGCGAGTCTCACTCTTAAAAAACCCTGCCCCTCCCCCCCTCCCCCCCTCCCCCCCCATGCATCTTAAAGAGTGCCCCCCAGAGTGCCCCTCTCCCCCCCCCCCCCCCCCCTCCTAGAAAAAAAGAGCCGCATTTTTAAATTATTTTTTAGCAAGCTTTTTCAGCTTGCTTTTTTTTTCTTTTTTTAAATTTATTTATCCATCAAAATCTCAAGTGACTTATTTTGAAAGCCAACCTAGTAGTCACGTGACCCCCTTAAGTAGGTCACTTCCCGTCACGTGACCTATTTGAATTTCCCGCCAACATGGTGGTCACGTGACCCTCTTAAGTAGGTCACTTCCGGTCACGTGACCTATTTGAATTTCCCGCCCAAAGGTCACGTGACCGGAAGTAGGTCACTTCCGGTCACGTGACCTATTTGAATTTCCCGCCAAAAGGGAGGCCTCTCATTGGCTGCTTTTGAATTTCCCGCCAAAAGGGAGGCCTCTGATTGGCTGCAGGTCGATTGAGTAATAAACAGTACTTAACTATAGTCCCGTTCCGATACATACAATACTACTGGCCTGTGAGTAAAAACAATCATTCTCCAAGCAGGTTGATTAATTGCGAAGGCTGTGAGTGTCAAGTTATATGATTGAATAGTGTCTGCATGATTCCCCCGAAGTAGGTGACTGCAACAACCATTAACACATTCTTTAAATATACACGCTCTTATTGCACTCATTGCACCCAGCTAAGGAAAGGCATCTGTATTCACTCCAATTTTTACCATTGAGCAATCTTAGTATCAATACTAGCAATCAGCATATCTATCTCGCAGCCACATCACTGCAAGCTACAGAATGCAAAACCACATCAACTACAGAATGCATAGCCAGACCACCGTATGCAGAACGCACAGCCACACCACGACCGTATGCAGAACGCACCAGCTGCAGAATGCACCGCCTTCTGTGATGCTATAATTTGATCTCTGTTGATCTCTGTTACCGCGTGCATCATAAAAATCATGAAAACTTCCTTTTTTCTGCATTTTTTGATGAAAAATATGTTAGAATTGGAGAAATATAGACAGATTTGGTATCAAATTATATCTTATGCTGTCAGTAATGCATTCAGCTATGAATAAGTTGCATTATGATAATCTTTTGCTGATCAATAAACTCCAAATTACTCAAATGTGAAAATTGATCGCGAAATTCCAAATTTCCCCATGTATTTATGCCCCGCACTGCTTTTCCAGTGATGGTTTCACAAGTGATATATCTCACTTCATGTCTGAATGCAATATTTTTTTATGACAGACATCCTTTCTTCTAGATATGCTATGTGATATAAAAGTGTATACGCTAGCGAATAGATAATGTTTACAATTATAGGATGAGAGGTTGACCATGGGGCCATTAAGTATTAAATGAAAGGATAAAAACTAGGTAGTGGAGAAATAGTCATCGTGTATTACTTCTAAAACTGAAAAAGTGTACCCATTATATCAGGTCCTGACTACAGCAAGGGACTTCTTATGCTTTACTTCATTGATTTATTAGTTGTCTTTTATATATAAAACACAAACTTTCTACTAATATGATTGAATTGTAAGAAATCGGCTGGTCTCTCTTGCCTGTTTGAAGGCAACGTTGATAAAAGGAGATACTGGAGTGGTTTCTTGCTCCAACCTATGTAGTGGTCTCCCATGGATATCAAGTTTCACCTAGTCTTTCTACATGACACCTAGGCCCCTTTCATAATAAATGATGTATTCGTCGGTGAAAGAGTGACGAGTGATTTAGGGTGTGACGATCATAATAAGGACTCTCTTTCAAAAGAGTTTACATTAAAATACATAGAAATGTACAAGTATGCACCACCTATTGACGATGACAAGTAACCTCGTCCATTGCAAAATATGATTCCGAAGTGAGATTGGCCATGTAGTTCTGGACGTAGGTTTGTTTGCCATATGTTAGGATGGCTGACTGCATGAAGCATGCTGTAAAGTAGCAGCAGCTCGAAGATGACCCACAGGTTGCTTAGTCCGCCGCCTCAATGTTTCTTCTGTATTTATCCATATGTGTGAGGTCTCATAGGAAACTGCTTGGAGTGCCGTTACCTTATCAATTATTCATGACGTTCCCTTTCTCCTGCTGATAAGCCTGATCGGTGAAGGAGAGGTCGTGCAGCGCACACTCCTGGTCGCAGTCATGGCCATCTTCTGGGTGTGGGGAAGTGTCAGGGTGGTGAGGGCAGGTCTGGGAGGGGACCCTACCACCTTGGTTGTGTCCATCCTCTGGGTGGGGGAGTGTTAGGGTGGGGAGGGAAGGTCCATGTCGTCCCAATGCAGGTGTGGAGACCTTAGCATAGGCAAGATTTTTAGCCAAAGGTCATTGCAAAATTACCCCTTACCAAGGGGAAAGGGGAATATGGCCTTTGGCTGGTTGACTAAGAAATCTCTATTGGTAGCTAGTGCAGGTCATGACCCACATAGCTGGTCCTGGTAGGCCTTGTTCTTTCTCCACTTCCGTTAGAGATTCCTTGACGTAATCTAATTGCAAATGGTGGCAGCCTTGCTTAGACCTGACTACACAATGTCTGACCGCCTGTTATGTGGGAGATACTGCACTAAGGTTTGTGTGTGCAGAGAATGAATGGATATTATTGACTGGACTGTTGAACAGAAGGTCATCATGGGGTGGATATTGAGAATAAGTGACTGTACTGATGGGCAAGGTCATTGCAAAATTACCTCCTACAAAGATAAAGGGTCATGAATATGACAGTTATATGCGCCCGTTTATATAGAAGAAAGTACACTAAGATCTGGGTGTATAGAGAATGATTGAATAGTATTGATTGGACTGATGGACAGAAGGTCATCATGGGAGTGGATATTGAAAACTAATGGCATGTAATACCAGAGAGAGTATTATCATCAAATATTATTTCACCTCTGATATTAATTTAGCAGGGATGTATTGTCATTAACTGGATGGTTAATTGTGAATTTGAGCATGTCTGGCTAAACCCTTACTATGGAGTTAATACCCTGAGATATGATGCCACAAATTGTACTACACAGGTGAACTTTCAGCTTAACTTATATCTAAGACCACACCGAACAATAGACTGCTTCATCGCTGATGTGCAGATAATAGGCACACTAGAGCACGGTATTCGGACCAAATCATACATGCCATTATAATTGCATATTAATGTGACGATAGCGATTTACCATACTATTCATATTTATCAACAAAGGGAGATCGAGCAAGCTTCAGGCAAAATATTTTATGCAAGGGGTTTTGATATTATTGCCAAATGGATATCCGCATCCCATTGTTATGATATACAAACAAGCCTTGACATGTTGTTGAAAGGACAGAAGTGGTATGTCACCAAACACAATGCGGTTTCTATATTGTGCAACCCATATTGCCATCTATGCTGAATTAGGAACAACATAGTCAGCTTACAGTGGTGCAAAGTAGGATGCAGTCAATGACTCTATGATTCCATTCCCCTGACAAGTACACAAAATAGCAACCTCTTCCGCAGACAAAATGCCACTGGGTGACTCTCATGACCTCTATAGAAAAATGGGTCTCGTCATGTAAGGCTCTAAGAGGAGTAACCCAGGGAATATGGCATGTATTCTCATGTAGGAACTAGCACTTTGCCCAAAACGAGGGTCATTAGGCTCGTGGCTGCCCAAATCGCTGCATGTTAGGCTGCTTTGCTGGGGCTGCAGTGGCCTGCTGACATGGATGGTTGTAAGGGGCCAGCTATTTAGGGAGACATTGGCTGTTTGGTTGGTTGTTGGGTTGCTTTACGTCTTCATTAACAGCTGAGGTCATTTCAAGGGCGTGATGGTGATCAAATCTATGGATGACTGAAGGTAGAAAGCACACCCCTAAACTTTTACTGAGGCAATGGTTCTTTTACATCCCACACTACATAGGCATAGTGTGAGATGGACAGGCCTTTGATATGCTGTATGTCTACCACAGCAGGGGGTAGCTCGCAGCCCATACAGCCGGGTGCTGCTGAGTCTTGAACCCACGATCTTGTGAGTGCCACACGAACGCTCTACCTGTGAGCCACGTAACTCACGTTCCACCCCCGACATTGGTGGGCGTAAAAGCAGCTTATGACAACATTCCTTCTATAAATGATATTAATTTCAATTCAATAAATTTCTATAGGAATACCCTAGCGTTGCCTCCTATGCTTCCCCAACAAGACGTTGCTGACGCTCCTGTCAGGTAAGCCTCAACAGCAAAGGTTATCTCTCAGAGTCCTTAATTATAAAGGGGATGCGTACATTGACGGGAAAAACAGAGAGCGATGATGATCAAATAAAGCAATATCAGTGAGTTCTACTCATTCCTATCTAGCTTGGGATGTGCGAAATGTGACTGGTTGGGTGAGAAGACATGCTGGCTCCTGCTGTGGAGGGCTGGGTGATGGTTGGGGGAGCTCACCCAGGCCGGCAGTACAGCCTGAGGGCTGCAGGCGTCAAGGCCCTGGGTACAGGCTGGCACGCCCTCTACCGCTGACCCGTGTAGAAGCCATTGACTGCAGGCACTGACCCCAGCAGGGGCCGCCTATGGGCGAGCAGCTCCCGGCACAGCCAGCAGCTCACACGGCGCTGATGCCCGTTTCGCGGTCGATGGCGGCAGATAAATGGCCCGCACAAAGGCCTAGCAATGGATGCCACCACAATTTCAACTGCATCCCTCCCCCACCTCTGGTTTGAGGCCATTAAACGTGTGTCACCGAAAACGCTGACCTTTAAATCATGTTGATGATTTTCGAAACAGTCTGGCTACTGGCTCCCCGCAACTCACTATCCAAGCATTATTCTCTCGCAGGGTCTGTGTAAGAATGTGTGTATTACACATTATTTTTTCTTTCAAATACCGGTACAATAGAATTATGAGAATTAATCTAATATGGAGAACACTTGTTAAATGTGAGCTCCTCTGAATACTAATTGAACTAAATTGAAGAAAAAAATCGAGTTAACTTGGAAAAAGATACATACTTTCATCTAGTCTCTCTTAGTTTGACTGTTCCTGCCAAGCACCTCAAGCCTGATTCAATGGCGTGTTTTTAAATATAGGGTGATACTGATAATCACTACTCTCAGATGAATCAGGAAATATGTATTTATCATGATGTCTCGGAGGACAAAAACATATCTGTTTAGCTAGAATAGGCTGTTTTTAAGTTCAAACCAAAAGGAACATTTCCCGCCCTCCAGAAAAATGGCAGCCGATTCTGCACACAGCGCCCTCTACATATATGCAGGCGACTCGAAGAATACTCACTACTTTCCAATGCAGAGGCTGATAGTATGAATATACCTAGGCGCGGCCTTTAATAGGCTGTGCCTCCCGATAACCTTCTGCTGCCAACACATCAGAGGCATAAAAAGTTATATTGGGGCTTGGGTAGGGGTCCAGCATTAGCTTCTGTATTACCTACGTACATATGAATGGTATAGAAAGCGGGAGGTGGCCTTAAAAGGATGGCCACGCACCGGACATGGTTATAGGAGGGTGGAGGTGGCCGTAGGAGGGTGGAGGTGGCCGTAGGAGGGTGGAGGTGGCCGTAGGAGGGTGGAGGTGGCCGTAGGAGGGTGCAGGTGGCCGTAGGAGGGTGCAGGTGGCCGTAGGAGGGTGCAGGTGGCCGTAGGAGGGTGGAGGTGGCCGTAGGAGGGTGCAGGTGGCCGTAGGAGGGTGGAGGTGGCCGTAGGAGGGTGCAGGTGGCCGTAGGAGGGTGCAGGTGGCCGTAGGATTGGATGATGGTAACACGCATGGGTTTGTAGACACTGCTGGCCTGCTGTCATCCTTCCGTCTAGACAGTCAGCTCGGCCGACTCCATTTGTCCTGTGTGTCGCCAGAAGCTGTGTAAGCAAGCACAGGAATTTGATCAGCAACAAAGACGTGTGTGTCGTTCCCAAGTCCCCCTGTCCGCCCTAATAGCGCCTACTATATTTCTCCAGCTACCCTCTCACGTCTTTTGACGTTTTCCTTCCGATTCTCAAAATAGCATTCACAACTTTCAGTCAATGCATAGTGCTATGAGGCATCTACTAACGAGTCTGCACTCCAGATCCCTATTGTCAAATAGTGGTTTTCTCCAGTATAATTCCAGACGCATTTGACCTAAGGTGAAATCTTTTGATATGATGCATAACCCTGTGGACTTACTTGCCCATATCAGGCTTTCCCTCCGCCCTAAGTCTGAGGCCCTCTAACCGGAATACAGCCTGTAGCGTCCCTGTGTGCCCTTGAAAAGGACATACTTGAGGCATATCCTGAATAGTGATGGACACGGGAGGGAAATTGATCGTCTGAGATGGTCTTTTAAAGCGAAAGTAGTGAAAAGCGGATCCACTGACAATGTCGTGACCCCTCAACCAAAGCCCCATTATATCCCACGCATGCGCAGACGGAAGAGGAAGTCACGTGGTGTCCGACGAGTAGAGAGAAGCCTAGCGGTGGTCACGTGATATACCAGTCACCGGAAGTGAGTGTAGTGGTGCCCCCCGCGGCCATACCGAGCAGTTTGAATGAGGAGGACAGGATTGGTGGTTCCCGTCCAGTCACCTGGCACAACGAGGGAAGAGTCGACACAGTGCCAGGACCGTGTTATCTGTTCTTACCTGTACACCACCTCGCCACTGGGACCAGCCAGTTTCATGGCTAGGGACGGGAGGACAAAGTGATGTCACATGCACACAGAACGACCTGTATAAAATGCCGGTGCCGCCATGTTAACCCTACAACAGAGCAGCCCGTCAGAATGTGGCCCTGGAGATGAGGCGGACGGCCACCCTGATGTGGCGGCCTGCAGGCCCCTGCCTCACCCTACATGGAATATTTGCGGTATAAGGCGGCTGGGCACCGCCCGGGGGCTGCGCAGGTCCCGGTGCCACTTTAAGGATGGAGCCGCCTCACACAAAGAAGAGATAAGTCGTGTGCGGCTGAGCTGCTGGTGCTGCCAGCAGGCCGTGTAGCAGCACCTGATTACCACACTATCAGGCTGTAAGGGGGCCGTGCTGCAGGCCACCACTAAAGCCACACGCCACCCTCAACGCCATTTGCAACATGTCACACGGCTTGAGCATAATTCCAATAATATCAAAACCCTGCAACCCTTATGCATACAATTATACGAAAGGTCTTTTATGCCATCCCATTTGACGTTATGTACATACTAAGCTAGGTTAAACCTCACAGAGTATTACGTTAGTAGTCCTCACAGTCACTTGCCTGGTTAGCTCACACCCGACTGAAAAAAATAACACATTGAGGGATTTAGTCAATATGTGTCCCCACTGAGGAATTTACTGCTGACATGTCATTTGGTCTTCATTATCAAAACATTAAAGACCAATCAAATATTGCATTTCGTATTAAAAAATGTAATCTTTCAAAGGCAGCCAAACCATCGACATTATTCACGTAACACGACACCCACCCATCAATTAAAGCTTAAATTCCCAATTCTTACCGCTTCTCTAGCACGGGGAGTGCAGCGACGACTGGTACCCGGGGCCTTATATAGCCGGGATGGAGTTCACGTGCCCGCGCATCATGCAGCTACATGGTGATGAAGTGAAGTGTATTGTTGCCTATTTTGGAGACAATGTGCACAGGAAACTATCGTATTTGGTTGACATCGGTCACTCTATCAAGGTGGCGCCTTCCCCTTGTAGATCACCGACGTACCACCTGTTTTAGACTGTCACATGGAATTGGGCAAGTTAGCAAAATCCTTCGAAGTGGTCTGACCTGGACTAGAACACTCGAACTTACCATTGTAAGACTGGCAACAAACCACTGTGCCAATCTGTCTGTGAGGGTAGTCGCCCTTAATTGAAACTTATACATTTAGGTGCCTAAGCATATTTCCTTTTCCCCTTTTTTCAATGACCCAAAACCTCTAAAATATGCACTGAACCATATGCTCAAATACATTTTCTATATGTAGAGTATTAAGATCGGGAAGCAGAATTTGCAAATTCCCAAAATCATGCAACTAGGAAATGAATCACTTTAATAGGGAACGCTCTACCGATCTCCTTTCTATGATCTATCCCCATTCATATTTTTTTTCTGTTGACTTGTGTGAAGGTACACACGCGGACCTACTGGATCATGGATAGTAAGTTGGATAACTGTGCTAGGGGTATGGTTTTTACACATATGAACATGAGAAGTCTATGGCCTGATATAGATGAAATCAGGAAGTTTGCTTTCAAATACCTGCCAGCTTGTATGACATTTTCTGAGTCCTGGTTAAATAAAACACTCTCTTCTAGAAATAGATAATTTCACATTCTTTAGGTCAGATAGGAAGACATTAACCCAGAGAGGTAGAAGGAAGGGTAAAAATAAAACAGGAGGGGGACTAATTACATACCGTAGTGGCTTGAATAAGCGCACCTGCGCTTATTAATTTCAATGGTACTATTTACCCTGCGCTTATACAAGACCTGCGCTTATTCAAGATACAAAAATGGCCTAAATTTTCATTCCAATACCCTCATTTACCCTGCGCTTATTCAAGACCTGCGCTTATTTGAGACCCCTGCGCTTATTCAAGCCACTACGGTATGTGAGAAATGACTTTTCGGCAGATTGTATAAAACTGGAGGACCTATGGATATCCTCAAAAGATGTGGAAGCACAATGGTTTATTATATCAAAGGAACATTTTGGCAAAACTATTATTTGGAATGTATATAGACCACCGTCAGGTAATGTCAATGAATTCATTAAGTACATGACTGGGGTCTATGCCCGACTAGCCTTTTACAAAGATAAGGAGGCTTTTATTCTAGGTGACATGAACTCAATACTCAAAGACAAAGAGGCCTCCAAGTTAAGGGAGCTTATTAAAGGCAGAGGTTTTATTCAATTGATTAAGGAGAATACCCATAGAAGTCTGAAAGGTGACTCACTGCTTGACTTAATTATTACAAATTCAGTTCACATAGAAAGCAGTGGAGTACACAACCTACATTTAAGTGATCATATTATGGTATTTGTACATAGATTACATCAGAGTAAAGTAAAAATGGGTCTAGAATTTAGAGGGAGGACTTATAGAGATTATGATAAAGATATGTTTCATAACCATTTAAAACATATAAATTGGGATGAATATTGGCTTATAGATGACCCCAATCTAGCATGGGCATATTTCTTATCAGAAATAGTTAAATTCCTGGATGTCACATGTCCAATCAAAGATATTGTCATCAAAGAGGAGAAACAGGAGTGGATGAGTGATGAACTCCTGAGGTCCCTTGATGAAAAAGATGCTTTGCTCAGAGTTGCTAGAATATCTGGTAGTGAGGATGATTGGAACATAGCGGATTTTTTCATGAAAAAGGCGAAAAGAGATTGCAGACAAGTCAAGTCTGAGTTTTTTAAAGACAAACTAGTGGAATATAAAGATGACCCTAAAGAATATTGGAAAACAATGAATAAAGTTATAAACCCAGTAAAGAATTACAAGAATATTTCCTTAGTAGACCAAGACACCAAATTAAACATACCTTTTGAAAAAACAGCAGATTACATTAACACATTTTCACTAATATTGGGCCTAACCTAGCAGAGAAAATCAATGAGGAATGGGTGTACGAAGGTAAAATCTTGGATAGATTATTCAATATACAGGAGGTTACAGAGGAGGATACCATCAGTGTGATTAAGAAAATTAATGTTAATAAGTCTTCAGCTATTAAAGATATTTCAGCCAGGGCTCTGAAAGATGCCTTTGAGTGTCTTCCCTACCATCTTACATATATATTTAATTTATCAATTAATACAGCAGTTTTTCCTGATGCATGGAAGGAGGCTACTATTATCCCATTGCCTAAAGAAGTTGACATGACAGACGTTGGAAATTACAGACCTGTATCTCTATTACCACTTCCTAGTAAACTATTTGAAAAGCTTATCCATGGGCAGGTAATACAATATTTAGAAAGAGAGGACATTTTGGACAAACAACAAGGGGGTTTCAGGAAAAATTGTTCAACCACTAAGACAACATCTGAATTTCTTGACGACATATATCTAGCTATTAATAACAAACACTATACTAGAGCTGTTTTCATTGATCTGAAGAAAGCATTCGATACAATTGATCACAATATTCTCCTTAAAAAACTAATAAAACTGGGTTTTAATAATAGAAGTACATCTTGGTTCAGAAGTTATCTCCATAACAGACACCAAAGAACACAAGCTAACAACCACCTATCCACACCAGAGCTAATCAAATGTGGTGTCCCTCAAGGAAGCACCCTAGGGCCCCATTGTTCTTGCTTTACATAAATGATGTTTCTACTGTATTGAACTCTGTTAAATATAGATTATATGCTGATGACACTGTGCTATATTATAGTGCCAAAAATATAAGTGATTGTAACATCTATCTATCTAGGGACATGTCTAATTTTGCTAAACGGTGCAGGGGAAATAAACTAACATTAAATCTAAAGAAAACTAAGGAAATGGTCTTTGCATCTAGGTCCAAAATTAAAAATCTTGTAAACATCCCAGCCAAGTCTGAGGGGATTCCTGTGTCCACCACACCTACATATAAATATTTAGGGTTCATTTTAGACTCTATATTAAATTTTAGTAAGCACATGTCACAACTTAGAAGAAATGTGACACACAAGTCACATCTATTATGTAGAATACGACCCAACCTTGATGAAAAGGCTAGTATAAATACATATAAGACTATGTCTATTCCATACCTTGACTATGGAGACTGTATCTATGATGGGGCCAATGCCAATCAACTAGAACGTCTTCAATCCATCCAAAATAGGAGTTTGAGAATAACACTTAAGAGGGATAGATATTCACATGTTGATGAGCTACATTAAGACACAGGAGTTATGTATCTTGAAGAAAGGTCAATCTGGCAAAAATGGCCTTTAAGAGAGCCCATATGGATGTGTATAGAGATGTGAGACCCATCCCCACGAGGGCACATGATGCAATCATGCTTAAGGTCACTAGACCCAAATGTGCCAAATTTACTAAAAGTGTTATGTATAAATCGGCAATTCTATGGAATGGGTTGAAAGCAGGCACTAGGAAGATTAGCACAATTCCAGCATTTGTTGAGAAATTCATGTCAACTATCTAATTATCCAAAGGGTTTCGCGTGATACACTGATCAGGAGTCAACCCCCCCCCCCCCATGTAGTTGCATTTTCACATAGAATTTTTCTCTAATTTTTTATTCCAAATTTCTCAGTACTATACCCAGTTTTCCACTTTAAACCCTTTGTCAACTACATCCAACAATTACTACTAATTAAATATCATTACATACTCTATTCGAGAGAAAAAGCCCCTGCCAAAGCCTTCTGCTCCAACCCTTCCCATATATAGGGGAAAGGGTTTTATACCAGCTACTAACTTTGTGCATCATAAGTACTAGGAATCACCATGAGCTACTCATCACACCATTCATCTTACTAACAACAGGCCAGAATAGGGACAACAGGTCCCACAAACCCATATCACTTTGTATTAATAGTAGATTATGTATTTCTCATGTTGGATATTAAATCGACTAGATACCATCATGGTCCGACTGGTATGTAAAACAAAAAGCACATATGTATATATGTAAGTTTCTTATACCAGAATAAAGATATATTTTGAACTCAAAAAAGATCTATACTAGAGTAGTATATAGACATTCACATGCTTCGTAATACTATTTTATATAGATACTTGGCAAGACACGATCTAATCCTATGGTCATTCACATGAAACTAAAGCTTGAATATCGCAAGAAATATCTTGGAACCCCCCTATTTTCTCAGCTTCTTTGGAAAGTAAATGCTATGATGGTCTCAAGGCAAACATCTGATGAAAATCTCTCTACTCTTGGACCGGAGCCACCTTAACATTTCAATACAGAGTACACAGGCAGTACGTGAAACACAATCTGCATGACGCAAGTGCTGTGTCACCCAGCTTAGGCCACTCAAAAAAAAAAGTGGGTTCTCATCTCCAAGGTCTGAGAAATCTGACGAGGGAGGCTTTTTTTTTTTCCTTTTTTTTTTTATTACTCGCAGGCCAAAATGAGTAGGACAATTTACGTTTTTTGTGACCAAAATTCTGATTTTATTGGTAAAGAGTTAATTGATCTTTAAAAGTGGAGAAAATGTAAGTTTTGTCTATACCACTGCATTGCTGGCATTGTAAGCTTTAATTTGATACCAAATATGACCAAGTTTGTTCATTTTTATCAGGTTTTCCATCAAAATTTGGCAAAAAAAAAAAAGGTTTTCTCAAAACCGGATTTTTATGATGCGCGCGGTGATGAGAAACCATTTTCTTTTATTGAGTGGCCTTATGGTTAAGGGAGTCGGATTCGAAAGTTTCTAGTTGTTTCGTTTGTTTTGCTTTATTTTGGTTCACCTTGTTCCATGTGATTGCGAATCCAAACATCGCTATATTTCAGGGGAAATTTCAGGGAATAAAACGAGGTATTTAACCATCCGTTAGGTTGTCAGTACACATGTGACCAATACATAAAGTCTGTTCTTATTGCGCCATTCTCCATAGCGTGTGACGAGATGTGCCGTCCTAGTGGTGGTTAGCAGGGCGGTACTAGTGGGAGAGATACGCTGTGGTGGTGGTGGTTAGCAGGGCGGTACTAGTGGGAGAGATGTGCTGTGGTAGTGGTGGTTAGCAGGGCGGTACTAGTGGGAGAGATGTGCTGTGGTTAGCTGTGCGGTACTAGTGGGAGAGATACGCTGTGGTGGTGGTGGTTAGCAGGGCGGTACTAGTGGGAGAGATGTGCTGTGGTTAGCAGGGCGGTACTAGTGGGAGAGATGTGCTGTGGTTAGCAGGGCGGTACTAGTGGGAGAGATACGCTGTGGTGGTGGTGGTTAGCAGGGCGGTACTAGTGGGAGAGATGTGCTGTGGTTAGCAGGGCGGTACTAGTGGGAGAGATGTGCTGTGGTAGTGGTGGTTAGCAGGGCAGTACTAGTGGGAGAGATGTGCTGTGGTTAGCTGTGCGGTACTAGTGGGAGAGATACGCTGTGGTGGTGGTGGTTAGCAGGGCGGTACTAGTGGGAGAGATGTGCTGTGGTTAGCAGGGCGGTACTAGTGGGAGAGATGTGCTGTGGTAGTGGTGGTTAGCAGGGCGGTACTAGTGGGAGAGATGTGCTGTGGTTAGCAGGGCGGTACTAGTGGGAGAGATGTGCTGTGGTAGTGGTGGTTAGCTGTTCGGTACTAGTGGGAGAGATGCGCTGTGGTAGTGGTGGTTAGCAGGGCGGTACTAGTGGGAGAGATGCGCTGTGGTAGTGGTGGTTAGCTGTTTGGTACTAGTGGGAGAGATGCGCTGTGGTAATGGTGGTTAGCAGGGTGGTACTAGTGGGAGAGATGCGCTGTGGTAGTGGTGGTTAGCAGGGCGGTACTAGTGGGAGAGATGTGCTGTGGTAGTGGTGGTTAGCAGGGCGGTACTAGTGGGAGAGATGCGCTGTGGTGGTGGTGGTTAGCAGGGCGGTACTAGTGGGAGAGATGCGCT
This sequence comes from Harmothoe impar, assembly GCA_947462335.1. Taxonomy (NCBI): domain Eukaryota; kingdom Metazoa; phylum Annelida; class Polychaeta; order Phyllodocida; family Polynoidae; genus Harmothoe; species Harmothoe impar. The sequence continues at coordinate 46,026,375 of OX381707.1, read as the reverse complement.
GTGGTGGTGGTGGTTAGCAGGGCGGTACTAGTGGGAGAGATGCGCTGTGGTGGTGGTGGTTAGCAGGGCGGTACTAGTGGGAGAGATGCGCTGTGGTGGTGGTGGTTAGCAGGGCGGTACTAGTGGGAGAGATGCGCTGTGGTGGTGGTGGTTAGCAGGGCGGTACTAGTGGGAGAGATGTGCTGTGGTGGTGGTGGTTAGCAGGGCGGTATACATGTTGGTAGAGAATGATGGCTGGAGGTGATGACCACTACTTGGGGTGATGTCCTCTTTGTCCTTAGTTCGTACTAGCTGTAGTAACATGTACACTCCTCCCCACCACAACCTCTAGACCTTCCCCATTACAGCTGGGCTTAAGGCCTGTACGTGACAGAATTACTACACGGGCTGGATTCTTACAGAGATTCATGGCTGGACGATGGGAAAGAGTGCAGGCGGCAGTGCTATATGTCCGTGCTGGCGGTCGCACGCGGCGACTTCATATTGTGTTAGCAGGGAAATTATCGGCAAATTTGCCATTCATTTTGGCCCAGCGCCTGCCCACAGCTCGGCTGCTGACCCCAGGCGTTTTCAGCTTTCATTACGTGGGCCTGCCGCTAAGTGTCGGCCTTTTAGTGTTGGGTCGGGCTTCTATTTCACAGGTGCATGCGCCTTTTTACATCCACAGGTAGGCCCTGCCCTGGGTATTGTGGCACCCACGGAGTGTTGGGGCCGTCAATGACGCACCACCAACACCAGCATAACATCCAACGTGCACCAGCTGTCCCTTTTCAATGTTACCCTCAGACTATGAGCTCATATCACCAATACGACGAGATGGACGTAATGAACCGTCTGTGAAGTAAGTATATCATACTGATAACGCTGGTTCTTAACTCACCTCGCACACACACCGAGGGGTGGCCCTTGGCCATTGCCCTGGGGAGAACTGCCATCTAGGAATCTAAGCTAGGTTAAACCTCACAGAGTATTACATTAGTACTTTGCCCTCACTCTGCCTATACTAATTATACCCCACACTGCCCCCACTCTGCCTATACTACTTATATCCCACATGCCCCCTCCCCCCACTCTGCCTATACTACTTATATCCCACTTTGCCCCTACTCTGCCTATACTACTTATATTAGGGACATTTGTTTTTTTTTGTTTTACAAGAACATATATAATGTAATATAGTAATCTGGTGAAGGAGACTCTGAGAAGTCAATTGCCACAACCCAGAAGAAAATACATTACCTCTGTAAAGAGCAAAAGCAGTTTGAAGGTGCATTCTGCCTAGTACATTGCAATCTGCCTGGTACATTGTAGTATGATCAGTGGCACTCACAGCTACACTGTGAGTAGGGCACTCATGCATGACAGTCAACACTGGGGTGCATAATGTTTCATAACAACTGCTTATAAATGCATTTGATTTCTCATATTTGGGCTTTCCTAACTACAAGCCTTTCATTGCATATTCCCAAGAATTATGAGTCATAGTGAAAGGCTTGTAGTTATTAAAGCCCCTCTATGAGATATCACAATAATCAATAGTTTTTTATGAAACACTATGCACCCCACTATTAAAAAAAGGAGTTATTTTGATTTCCTTCAAAATCGTATGTATCTATGTCTAATATTATGATGATACATTGTACCTTTCACATTGCTATTTATGAAAACCACAGGCCCCTTAATAGCACCTACTTCTTCCCTGTAGAATTAGAGGACATGTCTCTTTTCTTGCATAGAATCTCTCCTGTTTGTCTGATTTTAAGGGACCTAGGAGCAAAATGACTGCATGTCAATCTTACTTGTTCCTATGGTCTAAATATTGATGGGCAAACTCATGATTTTGAAGGAAATGACTTCATAGACAGAACCCTCAGTACACATATATACCACCACTGCTGGGGCCAGTGAGTGCCCCTCTGAGGTGTGTGAGTAGTGCCAGTGGGTCCTCTGAGAGGCGCCTGTTGGACGTCCCTACTTATATCCCCCACTGCCCTCACTCTGCCTATACTACTTATACCCCACACTGCCCCCACTCTGCCTATACTACCAATATCCCGCACCATTGGAACTATTAGAGTTGTAGAGGGGTTGTCTCCCTGTCCCCCATCCTCACCAAGACTGTGCCTCAAGTTGAGTTATTTACAGGTGCATGGGAAAGGGGCGAATTGATGCGGCCGTCACAGCAACCCGCTACACAACCAGCAGAGGGCAGCAGCAGGCCGTCATGCTCGGGGGTGCGCAGAAACAAGGGCAGGGTCAGGGACTGGGACAGGCTCTGTGTACAGGGGGTGCATGTGTCACTGTGTATTGACTGTGCTCTTGATAATCACACTGCTATCTCCTACGTGCTACAGTTATATTAGGCAACATTATTCCTTCTCAATACGAGTGTTAAATATAGACAATAGAGTTACAATTGGTTAGACTACTAACGTAAGTAATTTGCATACCTTGTTTATAGATATTCGTTATCCGAACCGAATGCCTCACTGTGTGTACCATGTAGCACCCTTGCAACCGTGGGACCACTGAGATACATAGAGAGCCAATCCGCAAACTCTATTAATGCAATTACATTACAACTGATGTTTCATTATAGAATTGTCAGAATATTAGATCATCGCAGACTGACGGGGCACAAATAATTCCGGGACTACTATTTCTGGCTCTAAGCAATAGGGTCTATCCATTCCACCCGCTGTGGACATGTACTTCCAGCCTCCAATTATAATGATTAGACTTGGAGATTTGCCAAAGTGTACTTAGAACATGAGCCCAGCATTAAATTTCCATATCTCAAATGACTGAAATAACATCACTCTCACATTTCAAGGTTTTATGTCTGAAGTGATTTGTCACAAAACTTGCTACACATACTCAAAATAAGGTAAAAGTTCCAAATTGGATTTATCTCTAATCTTGCCAGTCTGGGCTAGGCACAATGTTGCCTTGCTATGAATTGCATTGTTAAATGAAAGGGATTCTATGTACTGTTGGATTCCTTATACCATTCAAAGTGAACAGGCAGTCCAGAAATATAGGTTGTGCAGGCATGCACTTACTGTATACATAATACATACGCTACAGGAAAGGCAATTATTGCAGAGTGTCAAATACACAGATGGTATTATATACTCATTCCTCAGTCCAGTTAGAGCCTAGTATGGGCTACCTGAACAACTGTTGAATTGCAACTATTTCAGCCTGTTCGGCACTACTACAGTCTAGCCAAAGATATAACTACTGATTCCGTCTACGTAAAACATGGGGTAGATACCTGAAGTCGGACACATACCTTGAGACGGACACCTGATTCTTTTTGGTTATTCAAGCATTTTAAGCTGTTAATTTGTGAACTATGGTAAAGTTTAAGTGTTATTCTTTCCAAATAACATGCACTAGAAGTCATAGTTTACATGAATAAGCTCAAATTTCACTGTCCGTCTCAGGGTATGTGTCAAACTCATAGTGAATCTACCCTACATGATATATTCTGAAAAGGACAGCGAAGTGCAGACAGGTCTGTTTTAGGTTAGTGAAGCACCGATGATTCAAACTACAGGACATGTGGTCAATAGCCATTATGACAAACCTTACAGCATGAGCAGAATAACCGTTTGTTTAGCATAACAGTCTATCCCCTGGACCCAAAGAGATCGATTAATTTCAGCCAATGCTACACTATGGTGCCTGAATGCTACAGTATGGCGTCAGGCGGCATCCGATGCTGATAATTAAGATATATATGGAACAGCTTTGACAAATGATGAGCCTGAAAGGTGGAGCCACTGTCATCTTTTTCTTTTTTTTAAATTTCATTTGTGTCATTGCTGTCATACATGCCGGTAGGAGTGCACTTGATAACCAGATAAATGTAAGAATCATTGGAAGAAACGTAAGAATCTGCTGAATGATTGTATTGAGGTCTATAAAATCCAGTGTTCCGATTGCATTGGATAAGGCAAAATACCATCGGCTACGGACTCTATGCTTATGGAAAGTTCCTTTGATCAATGTGTGTAAGCATTTGGAAGATAGTGGCAATACATGGTCTCACACAAGAGAGGGCATCGTTTTGATACATCTGCGTTAAAATTACCCAGCTGAATGTCCATACAGCTCATGTACAGATCATAGAGTATGCAGAGCACCCATCTAAGGCCCCCCTCCGTAATATCAGCTATACATGCAGTTTAAGAGTTGCCGCAGTTTAGCGCAGTATGGTGCACATGTAACTTTAAAGTTATGCAAGAGTTTATTGTCTAGTCTTGCAGAAATGACTTTCCTTGGACACTTCTTGAAAAAGTACATCTAAAGACACCACAAGGTACCATCATACTACAGAAACACGCAATATTGTGTATTGGTCTACAGTTCTGTGGTGCCTACAGTTCTGTGGTGCCTACACACTCAAAAATGTCAGAGTCCTTGTCGCTAAAACCACTCTCACCTGAAAGTTCGGCAGTGCCTGACTTTCAGGTGAGTGTGGTTTTACTTCTGTGGTTTCTACAGTTCTGTGGTTTCTACAGTTCTGTGGTTTCTACAGTTCTGTGGTTTCTACAGTTCTGTGGTTTCTACAGTTCTGTGGTTTCTACAGTTCTGTGGTGTCTACAGTTCTGTGGTTTCTACAGTTCTGTGGTTTCTACAGTTCTGTGGTTTCTACAGTTCTGTGGTGTCTACAGTTCTGTGGTGCATACAGTTCTGTGGTGCCTACAGTTCTGTGGTTTCTACAGTTCTGTGGTGTCTACAGTTCTGTGGTGCCTACAGTTCTGTGGTTTCTACAGTTCTGTGGTGCCTACAGTTCTGTGGTTTCTACAGTTCTGTGGTGCCTACAGTTCTGTGGTTTCTACAGTTCTGTGGTGCCTACAGTTCTGTGGTTTCTACAGTTCTGTGGTTTCTACAGTTCTGTGGTTTCTACAGTTCTATGGTTTCTACAGTTCTGTGGTTTCTACAGTTCTGTGGTGCCTACAGTTCTGTGGTTTCTACAGTTCTGTGGTTTCTACAGTTCTGTGGTGTCTACAGTTCTGTGGTGCCTACAGTTCTGTGGTGCCTACAGTTCTGTGGTGTCTACAGTTCTGTGGTTTCTACAGTTCTGTGGTGCCTACAGTTCTGTGGTTTCTACAGTTCTGTGGTTTCTACAGTTCTGTGGTTTCTACAGTTCTGTGGTGTCTACAGTTCTGTGGTGCCTACAGTTCTGTGGTGCCTACAGTTCTGTGGTGTCTACAGTTCTGTGGTGCCTACACCTGCTGTGTTAGCTCCTCACCAGCTGGCTGCAGCTGGCTGCAGCTGGCCCTGACGTGGCGCGGGGGGCCCAACACTGTCGCCGCATCCCTTCCTGACAGCACACATCCCCACATTAACCTGCTATAGAGTTAGACCACAGTCCATGCCAGACGCACCTACCACTGGTTCTAGCAGCTATGTGGATACTTGCTGACGGCCGCCTACAGTACAAGCTGGGGTGGCTGCGGCCTGCTGCTGGCACGCAGACTGTTGGGGCCACCATTGGTCCATGACACATGTCGGCAACGTTAGAGACCCTACAATGTGTGCTCCTACAGCCACACTCTATGTCCACTGCTCCTGCCAACATGCCCACCATTATTTCCTGCTGAGGGATTGCATCGTTCTTAGGTCTTTGTTACTCTAGGCAATTCCGATGAAAACATGTCCACATTCTTCTCTGCCGGTAATAACTCGCTGGTAGGCAGCCTGTCTCAAGGGCCTTGGCCACTGTAGTAATTGATCTCTGTAAGCCTGCCTAACCTGCAAAAGAAATACCTCGTGATGAATAAATGATTGGGGACTTAGAAGTAGACCGTATAAGCATGCACCAAGAGGTATTAACCTACGCTGATGGGTGATGTATAGCATCAGGCTGTTTCCACAAGTTACTGGCTAATTGGAAGGGTTCTAACTATCACATCGCCTCAAACCCTTGAAGAAATCCCAGCTAAAAAGACAACTCATATTGCCCTGTTTTTCATCCTCGGAGACTTCGCTGGGAGGCCTCGATCAGAGCTTGTGCACTAATCATCTGAAGTGGCGTCGTGTCGATCTTAAAAGACGCAAACAAAAAATTGTTGGCTAATCAGAGCCTCTGCTGCCGCCTATCCGCTGTGTGACACTGCCTCCAGCCACTGTGCCCCCCCCCCACGGCCAACTGCTGAGACAAAAGACGCCCAACAACCACTGGCAGAATTATCACAGAGACAATGGCCCGCATCCGGAAGGCAGGATTAATCCAAACTCAAAGATGGCTGCTTCGACTCTCCTTGTTTTACATATTTCACAACCCTTTGTATCTAGTTGGTGTTTTCTCCAAGGTCCCGTAGACCCATACTCATACTGAAAATGTTTTCTATGTACGTTAATGATTGACACTAAGAGTTCAAACAAGAAGGTGCCTATACTTTATCTTTCAGTTCATATTGATGAAGTCCTTTTAGATCGTATAGTACCCAAGCTATCCACATAACCCAACTATATGTATCTTTCATGTGAATATGAGGCAATGAGAGGGGAGTAGGTTTCCGTGTTGCTCTATAAGAAAATCATGAGATCACTAGGATTAGACGATAAGTAGGATTGCAATATTATGCCTATACTGCACATACACGTGCATGAACTGTTAGGATATGTTCTTACTGCTGTCCTCTCACACAGTATTCAGGTTTCAAGATATGCATTACTTTGTTACATACACTGTTTATAATAGGCGCACATAATCTACACTGAAATCCCAATGGAAGTCTAAAGTTCTCACTTCTGAATACCCTTGGGTGCTCACGGTGATCAGGGGGTCATATGCGATTACCCAGAGTGATCATGGTGATCTCCCAGGGTGATCATAATTATGTGATTCTCAGTTAACAATTCGTCATTTTGACTAGTGCATCAGTCATTTACAACCTAGGTTAGCCACTACTGACTAACTTATTAAACCCACAGATTATCAGTATAGATACATAAATATATGTAACAGCTGCCTTTTAAAAACAAAAGCAATTGTCATTCTAAAATAAATTGGTCACTGAGACCTCAACATCTCCTGTCAAACATTTTTTTCTATCTGTCCACTACAATGAAAGCCCAATGGGCTCTAAAGTGTTCACCACTTGGTGTGCATGGTGATGGTGACCTGGGAGAGTACCCTGGTGCTCACTATGTGGTTACATGTCACCCAGGGTGGTCATGGTGATAATCCAGAGTGGTCATGGGGATCACCCAGGGTGATCATTATTGATCACCTAGACAATTCTTTGTGGACAATTATCTTTTTCTTTATGACAAGATAATTCCCCCCTTCCCATCATCAAGACGCATGTGAGAAGACTGTATAGCCTTCATCATAGATCCAATAAGGTTATATTGTGTGTAACAAATAACAGCTACTACTCACACTTGTGTCTATGGTTTCAGAGACAAATGTCTATCTTTACACGTACATCTTCCTTTGATCATTTGTGATGATTTTTTCTGATATATTGGAATCTCTAATGTTCAAAATACTCTTCGTATGACTATCACCTGTAGTAGGTGTTTAATATTGCATGACTGTATAGTAGGACCCTCTAGTGGCACAATGTTGAGGTAATCATGATATCACCTCAGGTGGTGAACTGGGTATGAACATCCAAAGTCATCAGCATGAACACTTTCATCCAGGCCTGGGTTAAATGTAATGTCACATTTAATATCCAAATTTGGTATTTATTTTGTCAATACGACACTAATATGAACCAGCACTGATAACTGTTGTTGGGATAGCGCGCCCCCTACACGTTGGCACCGCCGTATCTGTGCTTGTATGTGAGATATGGCGGCCCGTACTGCCTGTATACAACACGTGGTGAGGAGCACCAGCTGCCGCGGCACCCTGACCCCCGTTACACGTGTCTGTTGGTGCTAGCTCATTAGGAGGGACCCATGTATAGAGATTAGGTTGCAGCATCTGTTATCTTCAACCACAGCTATCTCTGCCAGAGCAGGTCAGCATAGGTAGCACATTTCAAGCTGAGGGTAACATTTGGGTATTGAATAGCCTATCCATTCAGATCCCCCTGATATTAAAAAACAACCTGAAGGGACATTAAATTATTATCAGGAAGAAATGAATTTAACTTATACATATCCCATCCCTGCTATTTCATATATTTTCTTTTTCTACTGAAAGATATATTGAACTTAAGAGTAGCCAAAGTGGCTGCACTTTTAATAGTTGTAGCTGAGATGAACAGTAGAATCTACCCTTTTTACAGTAGATGCACAGTAAAAGGAGAGTCAAAAGGGAGTCCTGATTTTCTCCAGAATGACTCCCTTTTCTGATTCTCTTTCTCAAGGAAACCAGAAAAGAATTATGTGACTCCATTAGGTGAGCCCTGGTTCTGGAGGCAAAGAGTCCAGGCATCCCCAAACTCCATTCAGAAAAGTAGTCTAGGCACAGTGACGTCCGATGTAAAGGGAATCTTTAAGTTTCTATTAGTACACATTAGTTATTATGAAGGAACGTCTGAATTGTTTTAGAATTGTGTATCTGCAAATATTATGCATAAATCCTCGAAATCTAAACTAACTGTAACTATTTTTAAGAAATATCTTCTGACATTGAATGTTGACGCTACAGGGATTTATATAATATATTGGTATAATTATCAATGTCACAAATTTCATGGCTATAGAGATCTAAGCATATAGATTAGCACCATTCATCACCTAGCTGGAGAAATTATAATCAACTGTCTGACTCCTTTATACATTCGCTGCCTCCCTTGGGAACTCCAGGCAACATGTGACTCACTTTAGCTGGCACTGCACCCTGAAAAATGTGTATAGTTTCAAAACACTTTCTTGTACCACGTTTTCAAACACTTTTCTTTTAAACATTTTCCAAAAGTGTTTAGAATCAAAAATGTCTTTAATTAAAGGGTTGCCCTAATGTGGGATAAAATCAAAACTGAGTGACACAAAGTCAAACTGTAAAAAAGAAAGTGTTTTGATACTATACAGATCTTTTAGGGTGTGGTTCCATGAACTTGATTAGATAGTTAGTCAGGGACCTTGACTCTGATTTACAAGGAAGTCAGATGACCTCTAGATATATGCTAAATACCACTACAGTCATTCTTCTGCACAGAGAAAAGAAACAGCGTCAAAAGAGAGCCTAAGTTTGCCCCCAGAATGACTCCCCTCTTTAGGAGATCCCAGGCTGCCCAAGGGAGGCTGGGTGACTCCCGAGCTGACATAAGGGAGTCACCTGGGGGAGTCATATAGCTGTCTGGCTCCCCTAAGGGAGTCACATAATGACCTGGGCTCCCCTAGAGAGCTGAGTCATTCTGGAGGCATCTGGACTCCCTGTTGACGCTGTTTCTTCTCTCTGTGGGATATGATATCACTATGATGAGTAGTAGAATCCACTGTAGATTTGAAATATTGTACAGCATTTCTGGGATCCCTGCGCTCAATGTGTACTAAATCTACTTGACAGAAGGGTGAGAAGGGATGTTAGAGATAGACATTGAGAATGAATGAGACTTGAGAAAAGAACGTTTTCGATCATTTCACGAAATAAGTTTGAATATTCCATGTGATAAATGTAAGTGGGGTGGATGAGTCGACGTGAGTAGGTAACACAGGCGTCTTGGGTTTCTGAGTTTAGAGGCCATTATGGCCATACACAAGCCATGGGAGGCTTTTGGCACTACTGTATTGAGTGCTTTGTGTGGTTTCTAACGAGTGCCTGCCGGTCTATCTATCAAATGCCTGCTCCATAGAAGCTGCACAACTCTAGGAGACCTGGCAAGTCATGCAGCTCCATTGAAAGCATTCCTATTAAGTATGTCCAATGTTGAAAGGGAACATCCAAATGCAAAGAATACTGTGAATGCTACGTACCCTTATGACATTCATTACATGCAGTAATTGCTCGGGTTCCTCAGCCCTGTGCATTATAACGATGTCCTGTGCTTATAATCATAGAACTTCAGAATAAGGGTATCTATTTTATCATGCAATGCGTTTAAAACCTTTATGCAGTTGGTGCAATGGGAGTCACATTCAATTAAATATATAGTACACTTGAGGCCACCATTTCCCTTCAGAGAACAACAATTCCAAGGGGTCTTGGAGGCAGCACGGCAATATTCCAATGTATAACACACATTTTACCCAAAGAAATCCTTTAAGAAAACATGCTTAAATACCCGTTTCCTCATGCACAGTGCTGTACGGAAGCGTGAATGGCAATAGGCTAGGAAAGAGCCGTCCTCACTAACTGCCAGGGGACGCCCTCCGGGCACCCTCTTCTTCTGGTCCTCTTCTACCATCAGTATGTTTAAATCAAGCCTGAACTCATCCTCCAGGTGGGAACACTTAGTCCTGATTGTCTCAAGAGCAACTCACGTCTTTCCTTGTTCTCCGAGCCTGGATAAAACGTGAGAGTTTAAAGGGGTTCATCAGGAATACGTAACAATACACATTAAATGTGCGAGATCATCAAAAGACAATAAGTTCTCACGTCCCTCTTTGACAACTGACCGGCCTGAGTGTTTGGCCGGAGGGCTCCCCCGGCAGGCTGCATAGTCAGCTGACGGAAACGTGCAGTCGGCGTAGAGCTCTGTGTTCTCAGACCTATCCTCTTACAGCCACTACTTATATTCAATATTTCACGGCAGGAATCGCCTGTCTCAGGTCGCATCAAGGAGTAGTAGGCAAAGGAGCTATTGTGTCTATGTATATTGAGCACAACTAAGCCCTTATCTGCTTTATTGTGTTAGAATATCTCGATCAGTTAAGATATGGGGTCGATTTCCTACTTTTTCTGTTCAAATGTATAAATGTAGGTATAGCTTTTTGTATCCTTCTGATATTTAAAAAATGCATAAAATGATACATACAAACCCTGATCACAGTAGATCAGGAGACTCTCTCCTCCTCCTGCAAACAAACACGTCCAAAAACAAAAACAAAAAAGAAACAAACTTGTAACGTGTAAGTGGACACATCGTTATACCCGAAACTCAATTCATAGCACTACTTTTTGATTGAGGTTTTTCTTCAACCCTAATCCTTTCCTGAAACGCGCCTTTATTTTGCCAAAGGACAATTATTGAATCTATAAATAGATTATAGTCATAACTATTTGCACAAGAGGTATAGCCATCTTCAAGTCTGCTAATACATATTCATTGACACAATATATAGGGCCGTGCTTGCTTGCAGGATTATTCAGTACCTACGATGGGAAAACCGCCAGAGATATGACCTACACCAGGGTGGGAAATGTGGCATCAGCTCTAATTGACCGAGACACACTGATTTAGGTTTGGAATTATAATTTTTATTTTAAGTTTAACTGAATGAGTAATTATTACAGCATTTGATACAATGTGGCAAGTATGACTATAAGCAAATTAAACCATACTATATGTACCGGGCCAGGCCCCACAAACAAACTCCTGGTAGGACCATATAGATTAATGATATCACCTGGGACAGTAGATTAGTTAATTGTTAACAATTAGGGTCACAAATGAGAACATGTAGACAGGCATGAATATGCAATACAACCAGTCCTTAATACCCTTAATACCACACTCAAACATTAATTTTTTGAGTTATAAGTTACAGGAAGAGGGCGGGCGAGGAAAAATACATACGTCCACCACCTAGGGAGTTTACTGCCAGACAAAGAAGCCGGACAAAACGGCGGGGAGGTGAGGTGAGATCATGTGACTAATAAATATTCATGATCTGACCTGATTATAATTAAAACCATGTCAGTGACCGGGCAATTACAGCTACATGTACCATGCGCCCCAATTGGACGTGTATCTTGTAGTAAACTTGATGATGACATGTATATATATATGGTAGAGACACGTGCAGTTTCATATATACGTGTAGTAATATTGACAGGTTTTTGTCATAAGACCATAATAGCATACACTTTCCAACAAAGCTGAGAAAATAGGAGGGTCCCAAGCTGTTTTCTGAGATATTCAAGCCTTAAGTCAATGTTTCATATAATAGGAGTATATATAGGTGTTTTGCCACATATGTACGTAAAATAGTATTGAAAAGTAGCTAAATTTCGGTATAACTCTCTCAGGACATCGGTTTTAATGTTCTCTTTCTAGAAAGTACCTTTTAAATATATGGTCCCAGGCATATTTCTAAAGTGTTTTCCAATTCCAAAGAAAAGTTGAAAGGAAATAGAAATATACTAAGGGCTAGTTATGTATGACTTCTGAATGAGAGTGACCACCACAGACTCCATAGCACAGTGGCAGAATGCATGCCTTCATTACAAAGGTTGATGGTTCTCGCCCCAATCAGACAACACCTTTGTCCATTTTAGGACAATTTGATAAAACTTGTTCCAATATGAGACAAAGGTCCCCTGGTGGCCTATGGTCAAACCAGAGAATGTATCGGCGCAGAAAACTGCGCAGTAGACGAAAATGACATCAGATTGACCCACCTTAAAGGACGTCACTGAATATGTGACAGTTACCCGGGGAGGAAGGTTCCAGTGGCGGTGTGGGGTACAGCCATGTAGCGGCAGGCCCCCGGGCTGAAGTGGACCTGCAGATTGGCCATGATAAAGGCGGCCATCCTCATAAGAACGCCAGATTGCCGACAGGGAGGTGAGAGACTGGTAAGCCACCATAAGATACTGTGTAAATGGGACGCGTGGGCTGATCAAAAACGGTGACGAAGGGATGAATGAGTTCCTACCCCTACCCCGTATCTTACCCCCCCCCTCCCACTACCCGCACACTAGGAGGCCCACCCTCCTTATTGAATGCAAAGACATGTCTCTCGTGAATTTATAGGACGTAGTTTATAGATCTTTTAAATTCATATGTTAGTCCTAATTAGATGGTGCTTTGACTATCCGCCCATGGGGCTAGTCAGTAGGGAGGGATGCTTTGAGTATGGTCTACGTAGGTTTATTTCATTTATATTTTATCTCAACCAAATATGTTATTACTGCACATGTATATACCTGTGGGCACTATGTTGCCAGGGTATATCATGGTAAACTACATCTGCACTATCTAGGGTTTCACAAATCAAGGAGCCTACTTCATTCGCTGATACATTGCAATCAGTCATAGTACACGAGGAACCCATGCAGCAAATTTGTATATTTTAAGATGACTCAGTAGATTAACTAACTTCATTCCAAAACTGGCTTTAATCACGGGACTACACTCATGATCTTCCACGTGCAACTATACTTTATAATAGGGACTAAATTATCATATTAAAGGTGTTACTAAAGAACACTATACGAAGCTATTCAGGCTGTCTATCAACGGCGGTTTGTTAGGACAATATGGAAACCCTTGACAGTTTGTTTGTGCACGATGGCATCTCCCACTTGCCATAGAGTACTACCTTCCTTGTCGCCTCGTGAAGAAACGATGGCAACCGGAAGTGAGGGATCACGGGCAGAGCATGCTGGAAGTGGCCATTCAGCCAATCAGCGGTTTTGAATAATGCATGGCGGTGTGGCATGTCACCTGGGGGCGGGGAGGCCGACAGGGCTGAGGTCTGGGCCCAGGTACACTGCGCAACTGTATGCTGAAAGTAGTAGCAAGTAGTGACTAACCTGGTTTGTATTGTCTGGGCTGCCTATACGCCCAACCCTATTTGTCAGGCAAGACTAACCCACCTCTTTTCCCAGATAAACCAATGCAAACTTACATACCTTAGTCTTTTCATTGCTAGGTGGGAACAATAGCAATATTGTTATTCTTTTAGACAGAGGCATAAGTCAGATCGTGTGTGCAATTAGGGATATAATGAAAACGTGAAAACGTCAAATGAAAATATCTTCCCACATCCAGCAGTATCTTGAGAAGAACATCAAATGCTTCATATCACTTATATGGCTAAGTTACTCTAGGATTTCCTACCACAGAGCAGGTGTTTACGTTCTTAAAACTACATCCTTTTGGGGATTATCAATTTACGTGGTATATTTTAGTGTAAGGTTGAATTGAAAAATCTCAAATACATAATCATAAGTAATTGAGTAGTATTATTAAATGTTTTTTGGTTATATATGGGATCCCATAGGGTTAGAGCATCAGTTCCGTATCCGTCTACTTTCCGTCAAATGGGCTTTGTATCAGGTGTATTTTGTCCTGCCGTATCAGGTGGCTTCCGGCCTTAGCACTGGCGTTTGGATATGTATGTTTGATGTTTTGATTGACCCCCGCCCTGGACTCGTTACACCACTCCTGAGCTGTATACCTCCATAGGACAAGGTCGTCCAGCCTTGCCCTAGTGGCCCGAGTGCAGTGATGCATAAGGAAGGTTACATAAAGAGTTACACTGTGATTGCTACATCACAGTGTGGGCAAACAAAGGTAACATGTGCTCAGGTTACCTCACCATGATAGCCACACATCGGGGTGATACATTAAACTCTACTTTTTATTGTCCCTGGATTATAGTGATACACAGCTTTTCACTGTGCAATATATCATATCAAATGTATGTGAGGATGTGAACCTCATGGTAGAGTTCCCCTACCTAGAGGTCACAGTCCAGTGGCTTGTTTGCCCACCGCAGCTCCCATATAAATAGAAACAATCAACTATATGTAACCTTCCCATTACCCCCCCCCCTCCCCCCGGTTCGAGTTATATACTTGATTATTCTATTTATATATAAGGTGCGGTGGGCAAACAGACCACTGGAATGTGACCACTGGGTAGGGTGACTCTCAATCAACCAATTATGTATAAATATAAATAGCCATACATGTATTATTAGATACACATGAATACATACATTTAACATATTATATTGTATAGTGAAAGCTATGTACCAATAAACCAAGGGATAATTAAAAACAGATTTTAGTGTTATAACCCGGGTGTGTGGCTATCATGGTGAGGTTACCTAAGCATGTGTTGCCTTTGTTCGGCCATACTGTGACGTAGTAAGACTGTACATGTATATGTAACTCGACCTATAGGTTTTGCTACGTCATAGTGTGGGCAAACAAAGTGTACACGTGGTTAGGTGACCTCACCATGATAGCCACACGCCAGGGTCATTACATTAAACTATATTTTTAAGTAGATCTGGGTTGTAGTGATCCATAGGTTTCACTAAACAATATATTGTATTAAATGTTTATGATCATGTGTACCCCATGGTACATGTATAGCTATTTATTTTGCTGATTCAGAGTCACCCTATACTTAGATGTCACAGAGTCACCCTACCTAGATGTCACAGTCCAGTGGTTTGTTTGCCCACCGCACTTGCCATATAAATATAAAAGCCAAGTATATGTAACTCGACCTATAGGAAACATCACCAAACACAGCTGTATATATTATACGAGGCCGTACACAAGGTAAAACCTGTTCTGTCTCAATTCTTTCAATGAAATTATGGATTAATCTTCTTCCTCATTGAACAACACTGACTACTTTAAAGTGCACATCCTCCAAATAAGTCTTCTTATGATCCAGTCTACCACCTGGCGTGTAGTCTAAGGGTTAGACCATGAGTCTCTTTTTTAAATATCAGTTTGTCTTTTCAACCAATGCATGAGTCACATGTAATATACAATATAAGTGCCTCTACATGGGTAGAAATCGACACGACCGACACAGCGACAGGGCCGATATAGGCCCTTTTAAAAATCGACGGACATAGAAAAATAAAGGATAAAAATCGACCTGCAGTTATCTGTCTCTAAGTCCTTATTTACATAAAAATCGACACACCGACATGGCTCTTTTGCTAAAAATCGACACGGCGACATGGTCATAAATTCAGGGACCCATGTAGAGGCACATATAATGTCTAATACTTTGAAGCTGATCCAAGTAAGGGTTGTGATATAAGACGGCCATGCTCCAAGTGCAGACAATGTCACTTTATATACTGACATAATAGCCTACTGAGCCGTGTTCTGCACTGATGACATGTACCTCGAATCGATTGCAGATTCTATAAGTGGTCAGTCCCATAGTCATATTGACATGGAGGAGACGTTACTTAAATACGTTGTATCAGATAAAGCGTCAAGCGTTGCTCTATCAATATGCGACAAGGGTTTCGCTAGGATGAAAGAAAAGGGATAACCTTGTTTATTATTCCATTCTCACGAAAATTGACATTCAGCTATTCTACAGTGACAACGTCGATATGTGGTGCCTGATATGATGTGTTAAGGTCTATGTCACACAACATATTCCTTGTTCATAGTTCATGCATGCTGCCATATCCATCATCCGTCAATACAAGCCGGGTCAGATATACTATCAATGTTACAGCTGAGGTATTCACATCTTAACACGGGAGGACGTAGGAAAGTGATTGAGAAGGGCCTTCAAGGAGTTAATAAATAAAGGACGACAGGAGGAGGGATAGCCTATCCGCTTAGAGACGATAGTAGGTTGGGAGAGGAGGGGCTGTTAGTATGACGTGAACTGGGGCTTGTAGTTGTAAAAGCCTAAGGTACTTCCCATAGGGGAAGTACCTTAGCCTTTGCAAGTGCAATGGGCCACCGTCCACTGGGGAATTTCGGCCAACTACCGTAAAACCTCGAGTATAAGCCTAACTCGCGTATAAGCCGCACCCCAACTTTGGCCCGATCCTATAAGCCGCAGAGGCCCTCTGAATCACCCCTGGGAAAAACTCTCGTATTAGCCGCACCCCCAACTTTACCCTGACTGGGCAAAGCTTCTCCCAATTAGGGGCCTCCTACCGGGCCTTGCGGTCTCCTACCAGCCCTTGGAGTCTCCTACCGGCCACCACTATCTCTTGTATTGTCAGCTTTATCCCCGGTACCCCCAGTATGTAGGCGGGGGGGGGGGGGCTCCAAGGTGTGTGGTCACTATTAGAATGCTGCGGCGGTCTGTATTGTCTTAGGGCTGAGGTGCGAGTTGGCAGCATTGTCTTAGGGCTGAGGTGCGAATAGGAAACATTGACACTGCCCACTCACTCACCTTTGGAAGACACTTACCCTCCCCCCCCCCCCCACCGCCAGTACCACATAGTTCCTGGGGTCACCTTAATGTCATTTTGGAAAGTATACTTTGGGAAAACTCGCGTATAAGCCGCACCCCGACTTAGGGCCAATCCTATAAGCCGCACTGGCGATCTGACTCGCGTACTAGCCGCGGCTTCTATGCGAGGTTTTACGGTAAGCACATACATTTCCTATAAGCCCAGTGGACGGTGGCCCTCATGGACTAGCAGCCCAACGTGCATATACACACACTCATACTGGTCTATACCATATACTTGGGGGACCAGGAGGACCAAATGTTGATATTTAACTTTAGGTTGGTGTGGAGACCAATACTTTGTCTGAGTGTTGTACAAGGGTATTTTGAGGGTGCTGATTCCGAATCTGCCATGTGTAAAGGGATATCTGTGGCGCATCAAGATCAAATTTAAGGTCAAAGGTCACAATTTTATGTAAAAATGAGGCTGAAATGAGTTCACACATTTTGAAACAAATAAAAGAATATTAAAGGTGAAGCTTTTTTTTCTTATGTATCTGACTCACATCTGCCTTAGTGATATTCTTGATATACTACCAGTACAAGTGATTGCAAATAAATTAGAATGAACTATTTGTTTAACTGCTATTACCCTGATTAAACTGTTACTGTAAACGTAAATATTTTTGCGTTGTACATATTTTCGCGGATTTCGCGGATTTTTAAATCCGTGAAGTATGTACAGAACGAAAATTTATCCTCTATAGCCCTATAACTACCATATTTCAAAATCCGCGAATTTAAATTCCAGCGAAATTGTACTTTTTAGCAAATCCGCGAAAATTTGTACCAAAACGAAAAAACGTTTACAGTATACGTATATTAATTGATATGTTTCATTGACCTTTGACCTTGTAGTTGACCTTGTTGCGACACAGATGGCACTTTACACATGAAAGATTCAGAATCAGCACCCTCAAAATACCCCAATCCAAGTTTCAGACAAAGTATTGGTGACCACACCAACCGCCCTTAACATTGTTAGCCTGGCCCCACAATTAATAGCAGTACATCAAGGTATGTGTCAGCGACTGGGGACTATGCAAGCTTATGGCCACCGTCCACTGGGCTCTAATCGGCCGAAGCTTTGTAGGAAGTTACAGGCTTAGTCTGCCGAAGTTCCTCGGTGAACGGTGGCCATTGGAGGCTCCACAACATTAGAGATTGTCTCGTTAACACCTTAAGAAATATACAATAAGTGGCTATGGATTGAATGTTCGTAGGACATTGGGAATTAATTGCGGCTGTAACTGGGAACTAAGTAGCTGTCTGTGCGTGTGACCAGTTGTAGGAGTGTGAGAAGTGGTGTATTTTCTTTTATAAATATTGGAGACTTTTCATAGATCAGTTTTTAGGTATCAGAATCGCATAAAATAATTTTCTGCCAAAAACAACTTTCAATTCACTAGGTATTCAGGTATTTTGGCAAGTCCGTAGTTAATGTCCACACACATACAACTTGTCCTTGTGTTTAGAATTGAAATTTGAAATGTAAATAGAGAGGTCATGAGCAAATCACTCCGGTTCAGCGTCCATTGGGACATTTGATGACGAATAACTTAGGATTCGATGGTTAAACATGGTAATGTAGCATGAAGAAACGTGATGAATCATTACTCTGGGACAGTGAAAGTGCCTATAACTTACCTTCAGAAACCTAAATTACTATAATGTATGTAGATTGGAGTCACTACAAACGCAATGATTGCTTTCCTCGCACTTCTATCCTGTCTTGCTATCATCTGAGAAGCTAATAACGTTTTTCATCTCTTTTCAGGTTTTACAGCCACGGTTTTCGGGATGGATGGTGGATTGTCATGCTGTTCCTGAATTTGCAATCGGTAGACGAATAATGCACACAGATTGGTCAATCGATGATCACGTGACGTCGGCAGAAAGATGGGACCGAGGCCCTGGAGACACACAAAGAAACCCGGATGATATGCATATCTCATCATAAGAACCCCCAAACCTCCCCAATGAATATAGCATGTGGGATTGGCTGCATCTACGAGTAGAAGGTTGGTTTTGGTTGGAAGTGCAATATTGATTCAGTGAATCAGATTTATCACCATGGAGACCAACAGGACAGCTGTTTCCCTTTTGCAAAGTATATTAACGGGTAGTCCTGTTGATTCTAGCCGGGAGGAGGCCTTATTGACAGGGTCTTCAGACACTGACCGGGAGGTGGGCACCCAGCAGTACAATAACTCCTCCTCATGGACTGATTGGTTGGCGCTGTCCCTAGGTTACAATCATACATTATCGTCCACTGTAACCAGTGGCAATGTCACCTTGGATAAGGTAACCACTTCATCTGAGGCGCTAAATGACACGTTGCCGTCCCAGTCCTACCCCGATCACACGGGGAGCACGCAGGTGCCTGACCTGCCGCGCGGGGGCAGCACGGTAGGTGGCGCGCTGTACCCGGATGTGGACGCCTTACCTGGGGGGGAGGTGCCGGAGGGCGCCGTCTTCCTGCCGGACGTGGGCTACGTGCAGCCGCCCAACCTGACCGGGCTGCAGGGGCTGCTGCCGCAGTACCACCAGCCGCACGGCCACCTGTGGGACAGCCTCTCCCCTCACGTCACACTCGACGCCCTCTCCAAGTCGGCGGCGGCGCAGCTACTCAACACGAGCAGCGTGCTGGAGGCGTGGGGCACCAACAGCACGGACGGCAACTACTCTGTGGACGTGGACAACGTGACGGTGCCGTTTGTACCTGACGGCTACCTGAGCGGCTACAGCCCTGAACACGTCGTGCTCACCGCCGTCTTCGTCACCTTACTCATGATCATAATTATCGTGGGCAATGGCTTGGTGGTGCTGGCCATCTGTATAGACAGGAACCTCAAGGCCGTACAGAACTGGTTCATCGCGTCCTTAGCCGTCAGTGACCTGCTCGTGGGGCTGCTCATCATGCCCTTCTCGCTGGCCAATGAGCTGATGGGGTACTGGTATTTCGGCAACATCCTGTGTGAGCTGTGGTTGGCCACGGACGTGTTGCTGTGCACCGCCTCCATCATGAACCTGTGCCTCATCTCCCTAGACCGCTTCTGGAGCATCACGCGCGCCATCAGCTACGTCAAACAGCGCACCAAGAAGCGCGCCATCCTCATGATAGCCCTGGTGTGGATCCTGTCTATGATCATCTGCTTCCCGCCGCTGGTGGGCTGGAAGCGGCCGCAGCCCATGAAGTATGACAAGCCGCTGTGTGTGCTCAGTGAGGACATCGGCTACGTCGTCTACTCCACCCTCGGCTCTTTCTACATCCCGCTCATTGTCATGGTCGTTGTGTACCTCAAGATCTACCTGGCCGCCCGGTCTCGGGCACGGCGTGGGCTTAAGAAGGCAGCCAAACAACAACAACAACAACAGCAGCAACAACAGAAACAACAGCCAGTTCTAGACAATGGCAAGTCCACGTCGACCACCACCAACACCACGACCAGCTTCAGCACGCCGACCCGGGACAGGGTCGGCAAGGACAACAATATGCTGGTGGTGGACAGGGAGTTCAGCTCGTTTGACGAGGCCTGTGAGGAGGCTATCAAACAGGAGCAGGGTGTGGACAGCGTCACCTGTGCTGATAAGGATAACCGCAGTAAGGACAACAGCATGCACGGCCACCAGCTGCTGGCCGTGCCCAACCCTCTGGATGAGAAGAAGAAGCTACTCTCAGAGGACACCGACTCAGCCTGTGAGTCTCCTGTCAGGGGGCCTCCCAGGAAGCTACCCACAAAACACATACACTTTAGTGAAGACACAGATTCTACTTCAGACTCTCCGAGTAGTCGAACTCCGAGCAGCCGTGCCAAGTTCAATGGCTATCGGCATCATGGACCTCGTAGTCGGAGTTCAACAGAGGAGAACATGAAGCCGCTGCTGGAGGACTCACAGCTGGAGAGCGACTCACAGCGGGAAGGTGAGAAGCTCTCTGTACAGAACAATAACCTGGACCTGACTGTGGGCAGCAAGTCGGCCCCGGAGCACCTCCCTGCTGGTGGGGAGGAGCACGAGCCGGCTGAGGAGCTCAGCAGTGGCCAGGACGGTAGTGAGCAGCTCAATAATGAGGACTGCAGGCGGGGGCACGGCAATAATAAGAGGCCCATTGTCCTCACACCAGCCTCCTTCTCCAGACTTAACCTACAAATGCGCAAGAACAAACTAGACAGTCGCGAAAAGCATAAACGTCTTGTAGATGACCCTGAGAAACAGAAGCGGCGAATAGCGCGTGCTAAGGAGCGGCGCGCATTCATCGTGTTAGGTATCATCATGGCCACCTTCATCCTGTGCTGGCTGCCCTTCTTCTCCACCTACCTGATCTCGTCCCTCACAGGCGCCCAGGTACCCGGCCTCGTGTTTGCTATCTTCTTTTGGGCAGGCTACTGTAACTCGGCCCTCAATCCTGTTACATATACTATCTTCAACAGGGACTTTAGACAGGCCTTCTCCAAAATCCTCTTCGGACGACGCAGCTGGAGTTAGTGCTCATGTGTAAGCGCACTATGTGTACTTTGGTCCAATTTTGGAGCTGCACACATTCAAAGAAGATGTGTTGTTGTATTTGGTTTGTGCTGCTCTATTCTGGGCAACGTGTTTGTTCATTGTTGGCATTACTGAGACAGGGCATTATTTCTGATTTATATCAGGAGCTACATGAAGTATTCATTAAGTTCAATATGTTCACAAAGACACAGCAGCTGGGTCGGATCAACAGTACTTAATAAGGATCTGCTGTATTGAGCCAGTCGATGTTTGTATAACTGGTATCTGTTACTACTGAGTTTCTGCTCTAGTTAAATATTAAACTTAGATGAGCTGTTTTGTTTATATGAAATGTCTGTTAAAATAATGATGAGCATTCTGCTGAATAAAGCTTGAGATGTTATGGGAGAGCACCACACAACCAAGACAGTTCTGATGCTGATATTGATCCTATAGAGGACATACCCATACCTACCAGGACACAGCTGACAGCATATATTGTTTGTGACAGTTGTATGTACAGTAATGTCTCTGCCCGAGAATGTTATTTTTACCTTCCCTGCAGCCTTGGCATATGTGACTGTTGAAACTATAGACCTAGAAGCACGCCGTGTGTACCAACAGGCAGCGCTGGTGACAAAGACTTGCCCAGACCTGGTGGGGTCATCTGATGAGGTGCCCCAGAGGCCGGCCGCCGCTCATCCATCTCACAATCAATCCCTACCCTGTAGATAAACTGATCCCTGATAAGTGGGGGCTACCGTCTCACCCAAGTCATTCAGCCCGCCCCAAACCACTTTGGGTTGGGTTTGTTGGGGGCAGGCCATACTCGTCTAACACAATCTACGATGTCCATTGAGCCTGCCGCCCTCTCTGTGCATACAGCACGCGGTGCGGAGGAGCGGGGCGGCCGCGAGGCGGCTGGACATGAGTGATTAGGGGCGGGGCAGTGCACTGACCAGCGCCCGGACACCGGGGGCTGCGACACAGTCTGTCGGAGCTTACCGCAGAACCCAATCACAATAACCGACAGGCGTGGGCACAGCCGCATCAAGTGGGGCCAGATTCACTCAGCGATAACAAATAACAAGTGGCTCCTCTCCACTTCCGTTATAATCCGTGTCTGCCTAACGCCTACACCCTGCCTGCTCCCTCTGCTTCATATTCCGCAGGCACTTTCACCACTCCACCCTGAACTTGCCTCCCGACCTAGCCCCCGCACCAGTAAACCTCACTTCAATCTAGTCCATCCCTTCCCCAAACCCACCATCCAAGTACCTGCCCTGTGCGGGCCGCGTCCGCCCTCAGCACCCCCCCCCCCCCCCGCCCCAGCATGTACAGGCCCCTGTCTGACACGGTGAGCCCCACAGAAATAGCTACATCATGCCATTAGCTGATAGACACCTACAGAGCCTGCGTCTTGACTGGTCGCATCTTTACCCGTTCTAACCGTAGACGTATTGACAGGCCGTGCCTGGGAGCAGTAACCGGAGCGGCACCGTGTTGTGGGTCCGCCTCCCAGACCACCCACCCCTCCAAGTGGCCACGTCAAGTGTCAATGAAGCTGCATTCCCTTACTTGCTCATTCTATCTTCCACCCATGCCGGCTTGTCAGTCAATAACAGGAGAGCGCCACCATTGCCCGTTTAACGTCCAACCACCCTATCCACCCTACCCCACTGCCCCATCCCACTCCACCCCGTGCCTCTGCAGCCAGACCAATATAGCCACGTTTTCCTTTTATTAGTCTCCATGAACTGCATGTTACTTTTGGACTATACAGTGAAGCTCTGGCAGGAGTCTGCCTTTGGTCATTTTCCAGGGCAAACATCAAACACGTCCTCAGCTTCATATTAGGGTGGAGCCTGTCCCAATAAAGAGAACGTCTCCTGTGCCTGCACCCTCCTCTCCCCCAGCAGCTCCTCCAGCTCCCTCCACCTCCCTCCTGCTGACCGCCTCACGGCACCCCGCGGACCTGACTTAGACACCCCTCCTGCCACTAAACGCACTGCTCCCTCCTGCTGACCGCCTCAGGGTACCACAGTGACCTGACTTAGACACCCCTCCTGCCACTAAACGCACTGCTCCCTCCTGCTGACCGCCTCAGGGTACCACAGTGACCTGACTTAGACACCCCTCCTGCCACTAAACGCACTGCTCCCTCCTGCTGACCGCCTCACGGCACCCCGCGGACCTGACTTAGACACCCCTCCTGCCACTAAACGCACTGCTCCCTCCTGCTGACCGCCTCACGGCACCCCGCGGACCTGACTTAGACACCCCTCCTGCCACTAAACGCACTGCTCCCTCCTGCTGACCGCCTCAGGGTACCACAGTGACCTGACTTAGACACCCCTCCTGCCACTAAACGCACTGCTCCCTCCTGCTGACCGCCTCACGGCACCCCGCGGACCTGACTTAGACACCCCTCCTGCCACTAAACGCACTGCTCCCTCCTGCTGATCGCCTCACGGCACCCCGCGGACCTGACTTAGACACCCCTCCTGCCACTTAACGCACTGCTCCCTCCTGCTGACCGCCTCAGGGTACCACAGTGACCTGACTTAGACACCCCTCCTGCCACTAAACGCACTGCTCCCTCCTGCTGACCGCCTCACGGCACCCCGCGGACCTGACTTAGACACCCCTCCTGCCACTAAACGCACTGCTCCCTCCTGCTGACCGCCCCAGGGTACCACAGTGACCTGACTTAGACACCCCTCCTGCCACTAAACGCACTGCTCCCTCCTGCTGACCGCCTCAGGGTACCACAGTGACCTGACTTAGACACCCCTCCTGCCACTAAACGCACTGCTCCCTCCTGCTGACCGCCTCACGGCACCCCGCGGACCTGACTTAGACACCCCTCCTGCCACTAAACGCACTGCTCCCTCCTGCTGACCGCCTCACGGCACCCCGCGGACCTGACTTAGACACCCCTCCTGCCACTAAACGCACTGCTCCCTCCTGCTGACCGCCTCAGGGTACCACAGTGACCTGACTTAGACACCCCTCCTGCCACTAAACGCACTGCTCCCTCCTGCTGATCGCCTCAGGGTACCACAGTGACCTGACTTAGACACCCCTCCTGCCACTAAACGCACTGCTCCCTCCTGCTGACCGCCTCAGGGTACCACAGTGACCTGACTTAGACACCCCTCCTGCCACTAAACGCACTGCTCCCTCCTGCTGACCGCCTCACGGCACCCCGCGGACCTGACTTAGACACCCCTCCTGCCACTAAACGCACTGCTCCCTCCTGCTGACCGCCTCAGGGTACCACAGTGACCTGACTTAGACACCCCTCCTGCCACTAAACGCACTGCTCCCTCCTGCTGACCGCCTCAGGGTACCACAGTGACCTGACTTAGACACCCCTCCTGCCACTAAACGCACTGCTCCCTCCTGCTGACCGCCTCACGGCACCCCGCGGACCTGACTTAGACACCCCTCCTGCCACTAAACGCACTGCTCCCTCCTGCTGACCGCCTCAGGGTACCACAGTGACCTGACTTAGACACCCCTCCTGCCACTAAACGCACTGCTCCCTCCTGCTGACCGCCTCACGGCACCCCGCGGACCTGACTTAGACACCCCTCCTGCCACTAAACGCACTGCTCCCTCCTGCTGATCGCCTCACGGCACCCCGCGGACCTGACTTAGACACCCCTCCTGCCACTTAACGCACTGCTCCCTCCTGCTGACCGCCTCAGGGTACCACAGTGACCTGACTTAGACACCCCTCCTGCCACTAAACGCACTGCTCCCTCCTGCTGACCGCCTCACGGCACCCCGCGGACCTGACTTAGACACCCCTCCTGCCACTAAACGCACTGCTCCCTCCTGCTGACCGCCCCAGGGTACCACAGTGACCTGACTTAGACACCCCTCCTGCCACTAAACGCACTGCTCCCTCCTGCTGACCGCCTCAGGGTACCACAGTGACCTGACTTAGACACCCCTCCTGCCACTAAACGCACTGCTCCCTCCTGCTGACCGCCTCACGGCACCCCGCGGACCTGACTTAGACACCCCTCCTGCCACTAAACGCACTGCTCCCTCCTGCTGACCGCCTCACGGCACCCCGCGGACCTGACTTAGACACCCCTCCTGCCACTAAACGCACTGCTCCCTCCTGCTGACCGCCTCAGGGTACCACAGTGACCTGACTTAGACACCCCTCCTGCCACTAAACGCACTGCTCCCTCCTGCTGATCGCCTCACGGCACCCTGCGGACCTGACTTAGACACCCCTCCTGCCACTAAACACACTGCTCCCTCCTGCTGACCGCCTCAGGGTTCCACAGTGACCTGACTTAGACACCCCTCCTGCCACTAAACACACTGCTCCCTCCTGCTGACCACATTATGGCACCCCAGTGACTTAGACACCCCTCCTGCCACTAAACGCACTGCCCGCACCCTTCCAGCTGATCTGCCACCATGCCCCGTCCTTAGTGGCCTCATACTCTAGCCTCATTGGGTATGATTTGATTTAAATTGACCTCCTCTCGCGTTGTCGTAATGAAATCATGGACACTCTGAGGCTCAGTAAGATATCAAATCGATGCTCGGCGCATGCGTCCTATTTATCTGTCTGACAGTGCAGCGCCGTGTGGCGGCGGCCGTGAGGGATGGTGTGCGGCCCGTTGAATTTGTTTATTGGCTATTGTTGTGCAAAAAGAATCAGATACATGCGTCATGAAGGGCTGCAATGCTAGTGAATGGCACCCGTACAGCAGTATTAATCTGTGACCACATACTGCGGATTTAAGTATTTTATTGATAGAGTACGTAGAACAAATACTAGTGATATCCTATTGTTTATAGAATGAGACTTGCCGGAGAGGTAGGCGTTTGGTTTGAGCTGACAGTTTACCACAAATGTTTTTGCATGCCGTGCATTATTCACAGTCCACCAGGAGATGTGTAAATATTTTGTACAAGTCAAATGACCACGTTTGTAAAAAGGGGAAGGTATACATGAGCAAAACGGACAATAGCACTGATTGTACGTGGTATTAATCGCAGCTGTTGTAATGACAACCCGTGCTTGCCAGAAAATAAATAGATTTAAAAGTTAAATTGTTGATTTTTGCCTCCATGTTTTTATATCACATCATTAGAAAAAAATATCCCCAACTATGGTAGACATGCAACCAAATGTAGTTGTGAACATTTAGTTTGTAAGAAGCTCCGACTGCGTGGGAGAAGTTGGTGAGCTTTATGGTTGAAGCAATGTAATCTCACTTGCACGACAATTTTGGTCTCAGCTTATTTTCCATTCTTCCCCTTTAAAAACAGGGATCTGCATGCATCATGGGGAATCTTAATAAGTTTGATTAAGGCGCCGGAAATTTGGCGGTATAAAATGGTTCCCTGATCCGCGGGGGGCCTGAGAAACAGAGCCTCCTCATCCACGGCCACCCCTCCAACACGTTAAAACACGTCGTTCCGTGTGCCTTTAATAAGTCTGCTGCAGTCCCTTATTAGCATTAAAACCCACCCCAAGCATGCTGAATAAATCCAATCCGGTATTATCAAGTGAGGGCGTACTCAAAGGCTGCACAAATCAACACGACACTGACACCACATAAGAGTTATTGCCGGGAGCTAGCAGCATCTGTAACTAGATGTTCTCACTGCTTGTCCTCGGAATAAGTCTGTATAGTACATGTACTAATACCGGAATTTAGTGACTTGCACCCTTTAAAACTGGTTATCACAAAAGTATGATCTCATACAGTTCTATGTAGGAGTTTTTCAGGATAATCAAGGATGCCACTGTAGAAGAAAACGCTTCCATGTGGTGGGTTGCTCTACAAAAATGTATATAGTCAGTGGATTAAGGAGTGATCAAGCTAGAGAGGGACAGTACGTGATACTGGTATCTTAGAAAATGCTTTAGGCCGAATTTAAAAAAAAAGTGTTTCAGGTTATCTGACCCTACCTAGCAAAATAGGGCCGACCATAAAACGTTTTATCCAATTTTGAAAGAATTTCCATTTCAGAGTCAATGTGATGGTCCACGAGTCAGGGCCATCGTCAGTGAGTCAGCACTACAGTTCACGAGTCAATTTCTTGGTACTTTTCGGGCCAAGGTAATGAAAAAAAAATGTAAAAAAAAGAATCTGACCTACCTACCCTCGATTTTGAGACCATGTAACCTCACACAGGCAAATATCAGAGTCACCCAATGTCGCCAATACTACTCTCATACAAGGGTCAGGCACTGCTGGACTATAGCGAAGTCTCGGATTTCTCCATATAGGCGGCCATGTTAGTTCTGTACTCGCCATTTATCGTGAGACTTAGGCAGTGACCAGACACTCACACACCATAGCTTCCGGGGAACAGGCTACAATACGAGAGCAGAGCCAAGGTCTCACGAGATTGCTGGTGTCAGTGTAAACATTGCACATGCGGGAACAAGTCCGCACCAGTTAGAGAGCTATAATAGATGGGTCAAGGGCCATTCTAGTGAGGGTCATGCTAGGCTGGACATTCAATAACAGGCTGGACTTTGGCAAACTTGCTTGAAAGTCTGGCCATGCTGGATCCTCATGCCACAGTCTGACAATGCTGGACTCTTGCAGGCTGAAAGAGACTCTCCCCAGAGTCCAGCATTGCCAGACTATGCCATGAGGATCCAGCATGGCCAGACTTTCAAGCAAGTTTGCCAAAGTCCAGCCTGTTATTGAATGTCCAGCCTAGCCTGGCCCTCACTAGAATGGCCCTTGACCCATCTATTATAGTCCAGCAGTGCCTGACCCTTGTCTGAGAGTGGTTTAGGCGACATTGGGTGACTCTGATATTTGCCTCTGTGCTGAGATACACCTTTTATTGTTTTTGGCCTAAGGATGTGTTGCCTGTAATTACACAGACATGTGACATATTTAACCTATCAGCCCAAACTGTGGCGGCATCGGGGTGTGGTTATTTTCAGGTGGTTGGCCTAAAAGGCAGGAGCGGTGTGTGATGTGTGGTGCGGCGGGCCCGTGTAAAACGTCGATTGGGGCTCTACAGAAGGGGATTAACACTTCACACACCATGCTGCCTTTGTCCCATCTCACCTCCCTCACAGCAACGCCCGGTCTGCCGCTTTTTGATGCACCATCATCTTTTCACAGTCACCAAGCCTTCCAGTTGTCGTGTAGAGGATAATCAAAGGTGAGCGGTGACGAGTTACCATTACAGACAACGACATGTTCACAATGTGCACCATTCACGATACAACCCCACCACAACCCACCAGCAACCCTAGCTACAACACATATTGCTGATACAAAAAAAATACATCATGTACATCTATTACTGATACAAAAACACCTTCTATGAATGGCTCCCATTAGCCTTAGACAGAGGATACCTACCACGTGTAGCTTGTACACCCTGCATGCGCAGCCGCAAAAAACTACTCCTACCGCAACGTACATATAACATACAGCACGACACAATAAACTACCCCTACCGCAACATACAAAACATACAGCACGACACAATAAACTACCCCAGCCACAACGTAAATAACACATAGCACGACTTCCCCTATGCAGACCACTCTGATCATCTTCACGGTGACAAGCAGTGTAGGGACATGTCACCATACATCAGGTACATGGTGTGAGTAGTGTAGGGACATGTCACCATATATTAGGTACAGGGTGTGAGTAGTGTAGGGACATGTCACCATACATCAGGTACATGGTGTGAGTAGTGTAGGGACATGTCACCATACATCAGGTACAGGGTGTGAGTAGTGTAGGGACATGTCACCATACATCAGGTACATGGTGTGAGTAGTATAGAGACATGTCACCATACATCAGGTACAGGGTGTGAGTAGTGTAGGGACATGTCACCATATATTAGGTACATTGCTTAATGGGCCCCATAATTATGTCTTTTGTTTGGGGAAGCTGGGCTAGCCCCCATTTGAGTTTGGTTGTTATTGGCCATAGATGCCAGTGGGAGCCCAAGGGCTCAGCCGACCGACTCTATTTTAGCAAAATACATTGCAAATACTTCAAAATGTACGCATCTGTGGTTATTCTAAAAAACCAAAACAATTTGTATGGTATTTGTCAACGTTGGTTAGAAGTGTACTGGATCTAGCCACTTCAAATTTTGGCAAGCCCATACGGGACCCCCTTATCAATGTTAACTGAGCTACTAGTAGTATACAGGAATCTTAGATATGACCACACATAGTCAAGCTCCTTTCTTTCTTAAAATCTAAAGCAACATCATATTGTTTTATATATCAGATGTTGACTAACCGTAAAATACTTCTGAAGATGTTGTTGTTCTGAAAACCTAATACCAACGCTGCAGAATATGCTGAGTCAGACCCTCGACATACTGTGTTAATTGCCAGCAGCCCTTGCCACAACGCTCTGCCTGCCCCATCCCGAGATCTACGCCCGGAGCAACGTAATATCAAACTCATTATACCTTGAGGCAATTCTACTCCACAGGGCAGCTCGCTGACACATTTTTGTGCAACTTTCAGCAAGATTTGATTTGGTCTAATTGCAGAGAACATCGTTCTAAAGAGCCAAATTCAATAATGCCTACGCTAACAGCGAGTTTGGACAAAGAATGTGCATGCGGCTCTGATTTATTCATTATTGCGGATTGTAAAGGATCAAGAGAATTATGATTAGGATCAGAAACGTCATGGTCGGTGAAATGGGCAATACATCAGCAAAAGATGAGTTTCACACCGTGGCGTCAATATTAATATTTCAATATTGTTTTATTTCCTCACCTTCAGAGGATGAAAAGTATTGATAGCATTCTAACGAGAAACACTTCCTATCCAGACCCAAGTAGGAGAGGGCCCATCATAAAGCTTGCATCTTTATTTAAATTGTGGAGAATATCAAGAAGATGGTAGAATTGTATGTTATAAAGTTTATTAACTAGCTTAGAGTTCTTGAATATTGTGACCAACAAACTGGTACAAAATGGCTGCCAAAGGCGTTAGGAATAGCCCAAGGAGAACTGTTTACAAACCTTTGGCCCCATCAATCACTGCCTCGTACTGCATAGGATTTATTCCCTTTGGGACTATTAGGCAAATGAGAAAACTTACAGACTTCGCCAAATTATTCCATCAGTCTTTTTAAGGGTACGCAGGAACTGCATGAAACTTGCTTTGCTAAATCATTGTTAAGTGGAGACCTTTGTGCTAAGTCATATTTCATGCGTTGAGTATTTAGGCGTGATACAATGTGGTTGTGCCTCCTGCTACATATTCCATCCAGGAGAGGCTGGTCCGGTGGCGCTTCGTGTATAGCAGCCTCAGGCGGCCAGACCGCTGTGAGGATTAGGAGGCTGTTTCCGGGCTGCATCTGTTCTGTGGGACAGAATACTAAATACACAGTCTGGAAGTAGTAAGAGCTGGGGCATACTTGTATACACAAAGGGGGAGGGCTGGGGCATATACAGAAAGTGGGGAGGGCTGGGGCATATACAGAAAGGGGGAGGGCTGGGGCATACTTGTATACAGAAAGGGGGGAGGGCTGGGGCACACTTGTATACACAAAGGGGGGAGGACTGGGGCATATACAGAAAGTGGGGAGGACTGGGGCATATACAGAAAGGGGGGAAGGCTGGGGCATATACAGAAAGTGGGGAGGGCTGGGGCATATACAGAAAGTGGGGAGGGCTGGGGCATACTTGTATACACAAAGGGGGAGGGCTGGGGCATACTTGTGTACAGAAAGGGGGGAGGGCTGGGGCATATACAGAAAGTGGGGAGGGCTGGGGCATATACAGAAAGGGGGAGGGCTGGGGCATACTTGTATACAGAAAGGGGGGAGGTCTGGGGCATATACAGAAAGTGGGGAGGGCTGGGGCATACTTGTATACAGAAAGGGGGGAGGACTGGGGCATATACAGAAAGTGGGGAGGGCTGGGGCATATACAGAAAGTGGGGAGGGCTGGGGCATACTTGTATACAGAAAGGGGGGAAGGCTGGGGCATACTTGTGTACAGAAAGGGGGGAGGGCTGGGGCATATACAGAAAGTGGGGAGGGCTGGGGCATATACAGAAAGTGGGGAGGGCTGGGGCATATACAGAAAGGGGGAGGGCTGGGGCATATACAGAAAGGGGGAGGGCTGGGGCATATACAGAAAGGGGGAGGGCTGGGGCATATACAGAAAGGGGGAGGGCTGGGGCATACTTGTATACACAAAGGGGGGAGGGCTGGGGCATACTTGTGTACAGAAAGGGGGGAAGGCTGTACATCATCTTTAAATACGGTATTGCTGTTCCCTACGGCTTATAACATGCAAATCTAGTTTTTTTAATCTGTTTTAAACTGTTTTCACATGTAATAATCGAAGGCCGACATGACATCGACATACCAGTTATTAAAGGGTCGCCTACACTGTTTTGTCGCCTATATTGAAAATATAATCCAACATTTCCCTCTCTTTGTGCACTATTGCCCTTCAAAACGCCCCCCCCCCCCCCGCCTCGCCGCAGCTTTAGGTTTAAGCCGATGATCCACTGCCGCGACTTTGCCGCACACTGTCTGCGGCGTGGGACTACAATCACAGAAATCTTAAAGTTTTGATTTTTTGCCAGTGTACTCGCAAATGTCTCTCACACGACGACATTCGCAGCAAAGTCGCGGCATCAGGGCCTTTAGCTGGTGATGTAGTGTCAGCAAGAACGTCCCCCGCACGGCGGCCACTGTCAACAGCGGACAGAGGCAGCAGCCTGCAGTGCCCAGGAGGACGTCATCCAGGGGCTGCTAATCCCTCATAAAGCAGCCTCCTGACGGTGCCGCCTCCAGCTGACTTTGTTGGAGGCCTGCAGGCAGCTGAACGCCCGCTGTGCACAAGTAGCAGGCTGCTGAGTGGCCGCTGTGTGAGCACTGGGGGAGGAACAACGGGTGTCAAGTACAATCCTCTCGTATTGGGTAAGCTTTTCTAGTAAAGCTACTTGACTCTACACACCTTTAGTCGTATAGTGAATCTTCCTATGGCGACCTACATCTCCAGTATGATGTACACCTGTGATTAACTGCACACGCCCACACCGCCCACACCGGTCGTATAATCTGGCATATATAATCAAAAGACGTCGCTGGGCATGGTATATTATATGAGCATACAGTTATAGCCAACTAAACCATCCATGGATCATATTGCACCATCTTGTTTGTTGCATTTTCCCATCAATTTACTCCTCTTAATGATTAGTAGGTGAAACTAGTGGCGGGACCATGCGGAGATTCTCAGAACCTTTACAAACTCACCAGCTTCCTCGGTGTGTGTTGGTCTATCATTACATTTTCAGAAAATGTTTTAGCATTTTTTCCAAGACAGCCTTGAACTCACAATCCTCAGAGGCTAGCTATCAACTGAGCTAAGCAAGTGAGTGTCTGCAACATTATCAGATAGCCCATGGTCCATGATCATAGTTGAGACAGTTACAGTGGGATGATATGTTGTCCATTCATTTCCTAACGTATCATAGAAATACTGCAGCAAAACATTCTGCTGCTTTGATATATTACAGGAGAAATTTGCCCCCAACTTATGACTAGGTGTTGTGAAGAGTCCATACAGCATCCTATATAGATGCCAGGTCATTAGACATAGCACCGTCCCTTTCAATGAAAAGATTCACATAGTATTCAAAGCTGTAGTTCCAATACGGCAAGGTCAATCACTTCCATATTTGATTTGGGTATTGGTTTCAAGTTGTAAATGACCCGTAAGAAGTCTCATGGGATTTTCATATGATCTTGAGATAAACCCGATTATCCTTAATATGTACATCATAATATGATGTGGGGGGCAACATAATAAAATATTGAATTAAAGTGTCCCCAATTTACTAACTCTACCGAGTAACTCAGGTATGGTGACAGAACATGATCATAACATTGTCCAATTCAATGATAAAAACAACAGATTTGCCGTAGCCAAACTCAAGATCTCATTCCATATCTAGTATAGACCCTTTTGACTGTGGGCCTTCGTGCTAACACTGTTAGCACGGCTAGTCCCTAGGCCCTCAATACATTTACCTTTTTGTTTCACAAACCCATCATCCTACAGAATGACGGATTTATCTCTTTACGAACATTGCTACTACGACGAAACATGAAGCTAGGGCTGGTACGTCAGGTCAGTCCCCCTGTGTCCGGTCAGTCTTCCTGCCCCTCCATGCCCATTAGTTAAATAGAGTTATCAGGAATTCCTCCCTCCCCCAAGTCCACCAGCAATACAGTGTCCCATAATTCCCTCCTCTCCATGTCTAGCAGGTAGTACAGTGTAGCATGGGTCCCTCCCTCCATGTCTAGCAGGTAGTACAGTGTAGCATGGGTCCCTCCCTCCATGTCTAGCAGGTAGTACAGTGTAGCATGGGTCCCTCCCTCCATGTCTAGCAGGTAGTACAGTGTATCATGGGTCCCTCCCTCCATGTCTACCATGTCCCTCATCAGCCAGCAGTTTGTGAAGATGGTGACCATGAAGGCACAGAGAATACGCTGCTCCCTGTCAGCACTATTGTTTCATCATAGAATCAGCTACCTAAGGTCAGCACAATGACGACCTGATATTGCTGATTAAGGTATCATCACCTGTCTCAGTGCAGAAATGGCTGGATGACAACCCTTTTCTTTATGATTTTCCCCCCATCTGTTATGACTTTTGACATGCTCAGGTGTCTAATCGTCTCTTGGAACAAGGTGGTTATTAACTTGTAAGCATGGGTTAATGCAGTGTGGAATGGAGAAGGGCCACCACCTTGGGGGGTGGACGTCACATCTATATTTCATATTGGAGGGACGTCTCAGCACCTTGGGACGAAGAAGACCGGTGTGTCTACAAAGTGGCGTTTTATTGTTTAGTGTAGCAGTATATAAAGCACACATGTGGTAACATGAAGGCCCCTTTACACGTCAGTCCTCATTAGGTGCAGATGAACAGCTACAGCATCTACCAGCAGACCTGGTGATGCCTGTCTGTATGGAGAGGCGTCCGTCCACGTACCAGCACCAGCCCCAGATAGTGGCAAGAAGTGTCTACAGAAGAAAACACACAATAGGCAGCACGCACTGCTGGCCAGCAGCGAAGTGTTTCTTTGTGGATGACTGACAGCATGTCACAGTGACGGAGGAGGCTGGCTAATGTAGGCACTGCCTATATGAATGTCTGAGTGCTACCATAAGACAACAGTTAATGAGAGTCGTGGCACCTCCTGTTGTGTACGAGTACCCCGTAGGTCTGGTATTTAAATGGTGTAAGACAGACACGTGCCTGCCTCTGCTTAATGAAGGCACAAGTCTGCCTTCCTTCGCTATATGCGCGTAAGATTTGTTAACTACATACACCATGTCTAGGTAATAAGGACTATTTTAATTACCAATACGATATGATGTCTTAGGCAATCATATAGCTCTTCCTAAATTGTCTTTTAATGTCGGCATGACAGGGATATATTCTATCTGGAGGTGTAATTCCAGTATTGTAAGTCAGGACAGGTACAGTTTTATTTAGATATGTGTAGATTCTGTTAGGTTGTAAGGATGTTTTGACGTATAAGCGGGGATGCGATTTACTGTCTGCTTATCTACTAGTTACAGAGCAGCAGCTCGGTATGCTACACTGAGGTAGCCTCGTGTTATTCTGCCAGCATAACCTGAGACTGCACGGAGAGGTGTTTTGGTGCTTTATTCACGAGGTGCGCGTTGTGACAGGTACCCTTCTACACGAGGTGACCTAATGGGTACTTCTCTGTAGTCGGGATTTGAAACGCCTACCGTTACCAGGGAACAGAGGTCGCATAACCCTGAGTAGACGGGAGCATGAGCCATGCCAATTAGGCAGGTAACGGGACTTAACGAAATGGCTAAAGGTCGAAGTGTCAGGGCGCATCACCTCCAGGGCAGGAGGCATCAGCCGGGGTCCATCAACTAGTGCAGGAGAAGCTCATATCAACCAGTAGGGTTTTATAGGCGCCACAAACAGCATAGAGAGTCACCTCAATGTATTGGTGAAGCCCCAGAGAAAGTGGCAACAAAAACCTTGGCTAAAAGGCATGTCGTTATGACTATTCCCTTGATTAGATCTATTATGATAAAGTGTTTCCTATTACTCAACAATATTTCCTAAATTCAGATTTCAATAACCAGCTAATTCCAAATGGCCGTATTGTGCTCAAATTATGAGGTATCCAGTGTGCAGATATACAAAGGTATAATTGGCTGTTTGCTGTCGGTTTCAGCAGCGAAATCCCCAAGTAACAAGGAAACACGTTTTACATCCCCATTAGGACTGTTACGTTACATTAGACTTTAATGTGAAATCGATGGATCCCTAAGTGAACCTGAGAAGGCCTTTAATTTCTGAGTTCAAATGGGCTTAAAGGATGTGCAGAGATGCTGAGGTGATAATTTCTCACGACAGTTCAATCTTGACAGATAAGAAGTATGGGGTTATCAGGAATGGTATTCGCACTTCCCTTTGATACCTGATAGCTGCAGGTTTTCCCTTTAAACTGATCGACTTGCTCGGTCCCACCCACTCCCCATCCTCTTCGCAGCCCCAAATGCAGACTGCCACTTTTCACGGTCATTCCTGGCTGTCTGTGTTGGCCTCTCTGCCTCCCGGTCTGTCTGTCTGCCTTACAGCCTGCTCACAATATATTAAATGTTCTTTATTTCCTAACCTTCTATCTATGGACAGCATAATGTTTCTACCCAAGATCGGTAGATACCCCCACTAGATGTAGATATACTCATGTCACGCATCCTACCGTAGAAGGCCCTCATATTGCCGTCTTCTAGCCGGTGTCATATTACAAAAGGCACGTTTTGCTTCTGTCCAGGTTGTACGTCTAGCTGTATGCTGCCTGCTAGAGGGACTGGAGGCCGCACCACGTGCTGTAACGACACACGGCGTGCTGTGCTACCTGCCCAGATGCACCTGTGTAGAGCAGCCCACAGCAAGACATTGTGCCGAGCAGTCAGCCATAAAAAAGATGTCTTATGCAGGATATAAGCGTGGTAGACAGGCTGTAACTCTGCTTAATGCCAAGCACTTATTATCATTTTTTCTCATTACCGCGCGCATCCCCAAAATCGTGTTTCTTTTCTTCTTCCTTTTCGCAAATTTTTATGGAAAAATATGATATAATATAATATGGACATATTTTATATCAAATCGTGCCTTAAATGGCTGTAAAGGCGATGGGATAGAGAAAACATGTATATTCACAAGTTGCATAGATCATCTATCATTTTATAAGTTAAATGTGAATTTAGTTTGGTGAGAGCCTAGATTTCCCTACCTATTTAGCCCTTAACAAGAATTAATAAATGAAAAGCGCCCACGTTATATTTCTCATGGCTTGGTGATGAAAAACAAGGATAGTATTTGGAGTGGCCTAAGCTGCATATACCTCAGCATACCTGTGCCTATGAAGCGGTCAGGCCAGACCCAACCAGGCGCAGACGTATCTATTTTTTATGCCTGTGCCTACGGTGGGGTCAGTTCACACTGATCTAGACGCCTCCTATATATATATACCCTAAGTTAGAGCCTAACTTAGGGTATATAATTATAGGAGTAGGAGGCGTCTAGTTCAGTGTGAACTGACCCCTAACTTAGGGTATATAGGAGGCGTCTAGTTCAGTGTGAACTGGCCCCTAACTTAGGGTATATAGGAGTAGGAGGCGTCTAGTTCAGTGTGAACTGGCCCCTAACTTAGGGTATATAGGAGGCGTCTAGTTCAGTGTGAACTGACCCCACTATACTATGAAATACCATCTTCACTCCATTGTCAATGTGTATTGTTACTGCTCTTCAGTTGCAATATATTGCAATATAGGGAAAGTGGCACACACGTGAGCTGCAGCAGGTTGAGCCGTGAAGCACATCACAAAACCAATATATTTGCAGAATACTACCACGGACCCGTGGAGCTCAATTACATTTACTGGAACTATGGAAGCTTATTCCATATGATGTTGCTTGCTTCATGATTCCAGTAATGGTAATCATTTTGACGCCTATATGCATAACGGTATTGTTATGACACAAAATCACGTCACTTGTACTAGACAACTTGTGCTGCTTATGCATTAGTTTTAGGATTAGATAATATCTGTCTGCCGTATGTGTCTTTACAAAGAGCTCCATCTTCTGTGTCACACAGAGTATCATGTCAAGTCAACACAGTGCAGGGATCGGGTTTCATTTTGAGGCTGTAGCAGGGTGAGTGATAAACACCTCTATATATGGACCCTGCTGTGAGACGTGTCACTGCACCATTCACCCTACGTTATCTTGTGTAATATGACCCGAAATTGAATCTCAGCCCAGTAGATAGGAAGCCTTTATTTCCCTATGGACCCGCCACCACTTTGAAGTTCTCATATGTACTGAGACTCTCCGGTATTGGCCAAAACAGCTTTAGGTGGACGGAGGCAGCAGGACAAAGCCCAGACCGGAAAGCTTGGTCCGTGCCTAACGTAAACGTGAGATCGGTGCGTTGTAACGGGTCCTGCCTATTACCTTCAGCCGGACGCCAGCTGCACCAAACCGGATGTGACGTAGATGAAGTGTCAGGTAACATTAGAGCAATGGTCTGGCTGACAATCTCCAGACGGAGTCTGCCTTGTCCTTGGTCACAAATACCAGTAGGACGAAGTTGGAGAACTGCTTGGAGACTGTGAGAATAGGCTGCTGTTACTGTTATAGTCTAGAGGATCAACACCAGACGTTTGGGCCACAACCCTTTAACATGGCGCAGCGGATGGGGCTTTTCTGTGTGTGTGTGCTTTAAGTCATAGGGTAGATTCACTTAGACCCGACCACACACTAGACACATGCATTTCAATATATCAAAACACACTCGATCTTTTCTAAAGCAGTACAATGTAAGTATCACACAGAGGACAACTGTAGATAGGGACTTACAAAAAACCACAATAATGCCTCACCAGTTGTCCTCTCACTCAGAATGCTCTCCGCACTTTACATTATAACCTATAGACTATAGGGAAGGTTACATATACTTGATTGCTTCTATTTATATGGGAGATGCGGTGGGCAAACAAAGCACTGGACTGTGACCCCTAGGTATATGCACTATGAATTAGTCAGTTACATATATAAAGAAGCAAGTGTGTCCTAAATGAGGCAAACACTATCACATACATGTACTATACCTTATAGTATACCTTATACCTGAAATCGGCAAAATAAATACATCCAACAGGTAATTTAAAATAAATGTTACAATAGTGACCCTGGTGTGTGGTTATCATGGTGAGGCTACCTAACCACATGCAGCCTATGTTTGCCCACACTGTGACGTTGCATACCTATATATGTAACCTTCCCTATTGGTGTTGACTGACACATTACATTACATTTATTTGTAAAAGAATAATGAAGGATTCGAGGCTATTTAGGACTGTAGCTATGGGGGTGATGATTTTTGTATTAATTATGACATATGTGAATTACAGGTATGGCCAACCATGCTCAATGCCGCCTGGAGACACTTTAGTCTAGACTAGTGAGGTCAAATGTCATTTATAATTAGGTCCATGGTCATCAGGCCCATGCAGAATTAGGGCACACGGCCCCACTCAATATCAATAAGACGGTTTATATCTTAAGATATACAAAAATGTAAAAATACCAACCTGCTTCTCTTGCCTATTCTGATCAGTATAAGATGCCGTTAAGTATAAGATACTATTGTACCCATCCAGATTGCACAAGGATTAGATGCAGTAGGAAGATGATCAAACAGTTCTGGAAAGGTCTCACGACGCTCCATAATACTTAACATAATTTCGAATTGTATGCGAGTTGCAACTATAGACCTTATCATGCATGAATAATGCAATCCGAGGTATGTGGTTGACTTTAGATACATCTCCCCCAAGCATACTGCCTTCGATACCCATGAGGCTGATCTCGCCCACCGTCCACATTCACCCCCCAAGTGTCCTGCCACGGCAGATACACGCCGCCACAAGCCAACTGATGGATCATCTGAAATATCTGAAATTTCCATCTACCCCCTTCTACGTGAATAAGGTTGAACAAACACACTACCGTCTTTGTGCTTATCTAATGGGCACATAACCTACCTAAACAGGCAATGATAAACCAGAACCGGTAGTAAGACCGGATTATTTGAACTGATATTGATAGTACATGTAGCTGGTTCAAGTTTCTATTTTCCATACTTGGCTGCAAATTCTCACGGGATTCTGATAAAGGCACTACTTACATTTAAAACAGTTCGGGGAAGTCAGACAGTAGAAACACGATAAGCATTCAGCTGCCCTGTGTGTTGCTGGAACATGCATAAGGAGTTACACACACAAATTTGCAGCATACCTCTGAGATCAACATACTTTTGGCAAAGAGTGTGTAGTAGGTTACACCAAAATGTGTGTTAAAAGTGGCTGCAGAAAAGTGTGTTGATAAGTGTGTAAATGTAACACACTGTTCTTAGAGTGTATATATAAATATATACATATATAAGTATACATAGATTCCTAAAAAATAACGCAACAACGGGAGTCTGCTTCCCTGGTTCTAGCCCCTGGTCCGGTGGCATCCGTTGCCCTTCCGAACAAAGATGGAATATGATGAGATAAACTCATCATAATGATAGCGTGGAGTTATCTTATATGGACAAATTTGTGTTATCTTCTAATTAGGTAGAATACCTAACCGAAATACAATCAGTATTAATGCAGCCTATAAGGGTACCATTCCTAGAGCATTTTCAGTCTGTTAACGCACTGCCATGTACATACTTGCTGACAGAGTTTATTGGATACGCAGCTGCACACGTTTTCTAGCTAGTGGCAGGCATAATGTAATTTGTGCTCTTGAAGCATAGGATCCCTTTGCCGAGGTTAACTTGCATAGTGGAATTCTGCAGTTTTACCTGCTTGGCAATCAATTATGCAACTTGTGGGATTGCACACCTACGGCTATAATCGCCTAACTGTCAGGCAGATGTGTGGCTAATGTCATTAAAGGGCTGGGGAGGCTACCTTCTGCCTTACGTCGCCGACACAACTGACACATGGTGTAAGCGTGTACGGCTACCTTCTGCCTTACATCGCCGATACAACTAACAAGCTGCCCTCCATCCAGAGGTTTATCAAACGTGGAAATTGCCCCGCAAGTCGGCACCAGATGCACCAATGCGGCACACAGTAGGTCCGCAAACCGTACCTGCGGGAATGCCTCTTTGTATTGTGTCTCGCGGCACAGGAAGCAATGTAAACTGGTGCCCTTACTAACTGTGTTGGTGATAGCTCTGGTATTAGTGTAAAATAACATTCAAAATATCCTATACGTATGACACTATGCTGAGGGAATTATTCATATCAGGCTATCCACATCGTTCAGTATTTACACCTTTATGTAGGCATAATACATAGGTTATATGTGCTTTCTGTTGTTTGTGAAGCATTAAGGCAACATTTCCAATTCACTAATACACTTTGCTATACTCTGATGCATTCTGAAAACAATTAATTCAACTAATTTCATTTCTAGGATGAGCAATTGTGACGGTTGAACTGGTTTAAATCCGTGCAGGACGCTAGCAGCCAGTTCCCAGACAGAATGGGGGTGTGGGTGGTGGTGCTATTAGCAGGCGTGTTTATTCTGTTCAATTAGGTAGCGAGGCACGCAGGGAGTCCATTGAAACGCTGTGTTTTTGAAGTCAGTTAATTAAAGGGTCTCTGAACATTTCGACAAAGTTGGGTCTGTGTCTACACATGGCAAAGGGCAAGTGTAGCACCGTTAAATATGAGCATCCAGAAGCATCTTCGGGTTACTATATTTGCCATCTGTGACAGTTAATCAGTTCCTGCTCGGAGACAGGCAGGTTCCGCCCGCAAAAGGTGATCAACTCATTTCGAAGTCTAGGTCAATAAGGATATTTTAGTGAAATTAAAGTGGGCATATTTGGTATCAGATTAAAACGCATGCATGGTGTCATTATTGCAGCTAGTTACGGCTGTAACTCTCAGATGCAGCCGGGGCTGTCTGAGAGTTACGGACAGAAAGGTCAGTTTTCTATTGATTGTGCTTATTTCAACCAATCATGCAGATTTCTACACCCAATCAAGACAGGCCATGAGTGGCTGTTTATGGTACTAAGGGCTTTAATTGCATGAGGTGAAATGTACAACGAGGTAATTATATAGCAATGTCTAGACCAATCAATAGTGGGTTTCAAGGGGTTGGTGATCTTCTGTCTATACACCCACTACCTCTATCAAAGTGGCCTAATGTAAGGAATGAAACACCATTCATAATCAAATTTATGAATGAATTATAGTAAACATATATAAGATGGTACTCATTAATTAATGAGCATTTATGTTCCATATTAAACTCAGGGGAATGCGAAGCAAAATCACCTCGCATTTGGGGTGAAGGTTCCCAAAGCTTTCTGGACATCTCTGGTCTATACCCACAACGCTAGTGGCCGTGGGTATTGCGGGCTATACTTTATTGCAGCCGGCTAGAATACACCTTTTACAATTACTGCAGGTGCTTTGATATACTCTTACTACCTGACACTGATTTGTAAGTAGAGATGATCTTCCGGTCCCTCAATCATACAGTAGAGATTCCATTTTAAAACAATTCCCACTTCATATTTCCCACTCTTGTGCCCCGTATTGTCCATAGGCTACAAAGTGTCACATCACATTATGTCCACATGCCTCGCACACTTTTGGTGGAATAGATATCTCTATATGATATGTAGTGGCAAGGTTCATATGCTGGTACAAACCGCCGTTCTTATATACTATTGTGGGGGTTGTAGGTCGCTATTTGAGGTCACCCAAAGCGGTTTATGAAGCAGCTTCTTCCATGTTAAAAGGAACAGGACCCACATGTTCCCAATGTGGTATTCAAGTCCCAGCTTGGTCTACTTTGTGACATAATTCCACATGTAGCATCTATTCCTGTTGCCGGCACTCCATCTGTGTCAATAAATGTCGCTCCACACATGCATGTGAAGCGGGTAGCGCGCCATGCCGGACCAGCTCCCTCACGGGTTACATTCCCACAACAATCACACCAGTTTAATTAATCAGCACGGGCAGCATGTTGTCTCGCATTGAGGTATTGAGGGGGGCTGGGGAAATGAAACCAGAGAACATCAATGACCTACTTCACCTTGGGCAGCATCAACAATCCGTCACACCATGTTGTTAGATAACCCATTCTCACTATGGGATACTGTTCTTTAGACCATCTGCAAATATTCATAACACCATGGTTGCCCACCTGCCCTCGTCTGCCGGTCCCCTCGGACGACACAGATATAACCCCATGAATAAGTACTACATTATAGATGTACCAACATATTCCACTGCAAAGTAGAGGGAGCAAAGCTGTAATTATACTGCCATTCACATCCACACAAATGTCAGCAAGATCCTAAGGTACAGACGTCCTTGGTCGTCATGTACAATGACACTGGATACTCTGCCGATGAATACTCTGGGTTTACAGTTCACGTTCACCTGCCCCCATTGAAGGATCCTCCATATATGTTTAATGTACATGTGTAAGGGTCTGTCAGCGTACTAGAGTAGCTTAGTGTCACCGTGACAGGAGCCTGACACACAGGGATGGGTGACAAGGACGGCCAGATACCTTGGTACACAATGGGGGAGTTTACAAGTCCTATACGATGCGCTGTTATAACATTATCCTACATAGAATCTCCATAGAATCATGGAGTGAATGAATGCATGTTAATTAAATTACAGCGGTCTCATGTAAAGCCGAATAATGAAATTTTAATTGTTAAGGTGGTTTTAATCTTTTCTCAATTAACACTGAACATATATATATACTAGTAGCGTAAACAGTATTTTGTCTGATGTTGCCCGATAACTATATATTATCATTATTATGTAACGTTTGTACATCTATTCCCAGTGGGCACTTGTATTCAAATACTTGCCTGTTTATATGGACATTACAGTGAAATATAAGTGTTTTGTTTTCTCTCAATAAATTGTCAGCATCAATATTTGACCAGATTTCAACCTTCTGAGAAACCATGCAACAGCTTACCTTTGTGATATTCGGAACTATATAACCATGAATATGAGGTATGGCATTCTACGTTAAGCATTAATTCAGAAAATCTGGCTTTTTCTCAATCTTCATATATGAGTCATCCCAAATACTTCACCACCTGGACCCGAGTCCTCAGATCGACTCCCCACCCGGCGATATTGCCTCTACAGCATATCCCAGTGAGCCCAAAATTCTGTTGAACATTAAATCAAGGTTGAATCAACAATAAATCAACATTGACAAGCATTTGTCAATTTTGACAAGCAAGATGTTTCATACCCACCCGGCTGGATATCAGAAACAGACCATACATATATAAGACAATGAGTGAAAATACCCCCCCCCCCCCCCCACCCCAAGACAGTAACATTTTTGTAAACAATAAACAGATTTCATAGACAAGTGAGAATATTCAAAATTCGATAAGCTACTCAGGTTTTCCTGAGGTTTTCCTGTATCTATTACAAGAGTATCTTCTACTGGCCATGTGCACTAATACCATAGTATAAAACTACAATAGCTTCTACTGCTCAGCTACATTTACTTAAAAGCTTGTGGTTAAATCAGTTGCTTTGCACACGTTCTAGATCTTG
Source organism: Harmothoe impar (assembly GCA_947462335.1). Taxonomy (NCBI): domain Eukaryota; kingdom Metazoa; phylum Annelida; class Polychaeta; order Phyllodocida; family Polynoidae; genus Harmothoe; species Harmothoe impar. Next base: position 45,982,127 of record OX381707.1, on the reverse strand, counting down.
TACAGATAGCAACAAAGCTAAGCCTGTATAACGACAGACCTATCATTAGAAAAGAATCTTTTGTATCCGTGATTTTTCATAGAGGTAATAGTTAAAAAATGCAATTTCCCATTCCTTAATATTCTGCCATATGAAGGAACTCCATCGGAATGCTAGTACAACTTCACCACACCCTCCTGGGACCCTCACACAGGACAAGTGGAATCGAATCTTCATCGTTCTTCTTCCATGGGCTCAAAAGGGGATGTTGTTGGGGTGTGGGACTGTGATCTTGACAGGACGGAGATTGTTATTTCTTCCCGAGTTTATTTCTTCTTTCACAATCGATGCTTGTGATACCGAGGCATCTAATTTACTCTAATCCGGGCACACACAAACGTGGCGGGCCTGGGAGGTGCGCCGGGCCGCCGGCTGACAGCCCACCCCTCACTTACCCCATCCGTCTCCATTCTTCTGACAATATTCAATTATAAATTTGCATTTCAGATACAGGGATATCCGCTGGGTTAAATTACTTCCGAGAAGCATTCATAGTTGGTTTATTCCATGATGTTTTTATGCAAGAAGTAGGCGGGACAATTGAACATTCTAATGCATGGTTCTTATCCTTGCCGACTAAAGATTTTGATTGCAAGAAAATCATGGGGATTCTCACGTTAATTTGTTTGTATGAATGTTCAATATTCTTATGTGAATAAAGATCTATGAAACATATACAAAGGAATACTCAATTCTCATGAACTAGGCGTACTGCAGTTTGTGCAATCCAGCAATATAAGGAAGGAATATCTCAGATAGAACAAAATGTGGCGTTCCTTTGTTGCACTTATACATTTTCAAGTCTACTTTTGACGTCCCTGTATTAAAGATTGACCAGGTATCCCAGTATATCCCCTATCTGGATACACATGCCTCATCAATATTGGTTACCGGTAACCTCGATATGAGGAAGGCGTTCGACACGGTCGACCACCTCATCCTCCTGGATAAACTACGAGCCCACAACTTGGACGAACGCTTTATGCGGTGGTTAAGTACGTACCTACATGGAAGAAAACAACAAACTAGGGCCAACAATGTCACGTCCAATACCACAGAGGTGGATAGAGGGGTGCCACAGGGCTCGGTAGTCGGCCCCCTACTCTTCACCACATATGTGAACGACGTCACCAGGATCATAAACAACGCCAGCTGTTTCCTCTATGCTGATGACATTGCCTTGGTAGTATCAGGCAAGGACGTAGAGCGGATCTGTGCTCTAATACAAGAGGACTTAGACAATATCAGTGAATGGTGCTACGAGAACAAGCTAACCGTGAACACCACCAAGACCCAAGTGCTATGGTCGTACTCACAACGCTCCATCCCCAATCTAGATGGAATAGACCTCTACTTGAACCGCGCCAAGTTGGAAGTGGTCCCTGTCTTCAATTACTTGGGTGTGAAAATAGACAGGTTTCTCTGTATGTCCCACCACTTAAAAAAGGTGATCAGCATGGTGCAGTCAAAACTACCAGGCCTGTGGCGCATACGAGCTGGCACCAATCAGCAAACTGCTGTGTTAGTCTACACCACAATGATCAAGGCCACCATGGAGTATTGCAGCTTTGCGTATGGCGGAGGTCCAGTTTGGGCTGTACGCAAGTTGCAAACTCTCCAAAATGACGCCCTCAGGATCTGCGAAAGGATACGAGATCCCCGCGGTGTCAACATCGACCAACTTCACACTCGCAACGGTGTACCGATGCTGGAAATCGCGAGACGCAAGCAGCTACTGAGCTATCTCCATAAGGCCTCCAAGGATGTGAACAACATAGTGGTGCCTACGAGAGCTCTACGAGCCAATGCTAAAGTGAAACTGAAAAGCATGAGATCCCGGAGTGATGTCTACGACAAGAGCCCGCTGCTGCGCGGAATGGAGGACTGGAACAGACTGCCCCCAGAGACTCAGAAACTGAAAGACAGTCGGAAATTCCTTAGTGCCTTATAGTGTAGTAGACTTACTAAATGCCAAAACTCTTATAATCTCTATGACAAAGAACTTGTGAATAACTCTATACTTAACATGAACTCTTTTCTATCCGACCCTTCTCTGCCAGGAGGTGACTTGGCTGCTAAATGAAAAACTCAATGTATTGTATGTAGATTTCTCAGCCAATAAATATAATTCAAATTCAATTCAATTCTGGAGACTAAATAAAGCACAATACATTATATGGACTTGGGCTGGATTTAACCTGCCTGTTTATTATAGTATATATTGACTCGACACAAAGCCAATGAGAAAAAAAAAGAAAAATTCCACAATATATATGACAAATGAAAGCGAGCAGCGAGCTGTCCCACCTCTCCGGGCGGCGCTCTGGCATAAACAAAGGCGGTAACCAACGTACACAACCAGCCTAGCCACAGAACATAGGGGGCGCCCCTTACCGGGTAACATGGATTGGCGCGTGCGAATGACCTCACCAATAGCGGAGACAAGGGACTCGTATCCAACCATTGGTTACCGGTAATTCTGGAGACTAAATAAAGCACAATACATTATATGGACTTGGGCTGGATTTAACCTGCCAACACCCAGAATTACAAATAAATATACATACTAGTATAACATATCATTTTTTACACATAGCATCTACAACCATTCTATCCAAATTTATTCTAGAAGATAGAGGCTTAGCCAGGTAAATTAAGGCAGTAAGGCTAGCCCAATCACCCGTCTGTCTAATGTCCTCCAACGGGACACCACAACTATGTAGAAATGCAGCACCAGAACGTCTTAAGGAATGGCAGCCTGCCCCCTTTACATCCATATTAATAGCTGATAACAATCTCTTCAAATAATCATTAGAACCGGGTAGGTAAGGGGAACCAAAGATCCAGAAATTTCCAACATGAACACAGGTGAGTCTTTGGTAGAAGACAGACAATCATTGAAATGGTTAGCTAACAGAGTTGCTGCACATAAAGGCGAGCCTACGGCATATGTCAATGGTACCAAATGCAATCGTTGACCATACTGGATCGTTTTAGAACTAGAAATTCTCAATAATACACCCCAATGCATAAAGGTAAGAGAGCTCCTACGTAGGAAATGACCCTCCATTTTGAAATTATCAGGTACAAGATTACACTTCCTCAATAAAAAACGAAAGCTCATGGCTATACATGCCCACATACACCTCTCATTGACACTAAGGCAGTCTACATGCATAAACATATCCAATAAATTCTCTAAGGTTAAGGTCACACGTGTGGGTACAGGGTCGCCTAATAGTCTCCTAAGACCTTTTAGTGTGGTAGAAAAAATAAAATTCAACCTAATATCTGACACATCGTAGCCAAAGTTTTTGTTTAAACTAATGACCCCGGAAACATAATTATTGATGCTAACGAAGCACAGTGAATCAGATAGAAAAACAATGAACTTGCACATAACATCCACGGTAGTTGGAACCACTGCCACCATGATTAGGGCACAGAAAGAGATGTACTTCTTCCACTGAGAAGCTTTGGTACGCCATGTTGACTCCGACCAACAATAAGATCTAACTTTGGCTGCCTTAGTCTCCAATCTTCATCGCAACAGGTGTACATCTGTAACAACATAAACCAGCGGGAATTTTTGTATTATTTTCATATAAACGAGACAAGGCATCAACAGTAAGATTAATTTTGCCTGGAATATGTACACATACAATATGAAAATTAAATAGAACACTTAGCCAGAAAATTCTGCGTAAGATAGACATAGCATAATTATTAGAGCTTCTACCGGTATTTAAACCTGTGACAACCTGAGTATTATCAGAATAGCAAACAACATGACAGTTCCTCCAGGCAGGACCCCACCTCCAGAGAGACTCCACTACCGGGTAAAGTTCTTGAACATTAATGTTATCAGGTATGTCTTCCCCCGGGCAGTGTGAGAGGTGAGTGTGGCTATCACTCGCCGCGTCTAAGTTCTTGTTCCACATGCTGGCCAACCAGTCTCTGCCCCAGGTAGCACCAAACCCTGATCCTGAAGCGTCAGTGTATATGTTCACAGTGTCTTGAGTCCTCCTGCCCACCATCTTGGCTTCCCCATTGAACCAAGTGGCGAAATCTCTCCACCACGATCTAGAAAAAAGTTCTTGGTGAGGGTAATACGTCTCTTACCAGTAGTGAAACCAGATAATAACCCAATAACTGCATGCCTGAAGGCGACCAGCAAAGAACGCGAGCTCCTCCTTCAACTTGAGTATTTTATCGTCAGGTAACAACAGCTTCATCTGAACAGTGTCTATAATGATACCCAAATAGCGTTGGATTCTAGAGGGAGACAGCACCTTTTTATAGGAAATATTAAACCCTAAAGAACACAGAAGTGAGTGTAATGCTAGTTGAGCCTCCCTACATGATTCATAATTATCACCAATAAGGAGAAAATCGTCTAAATAACTATAACACTTGAAACCATTGGCATTCATATATCTAGTAACTGCGTCAGTTAGACTATTGAATATTGTAACAGGTCAGTGAAAACGTCGAGCCCCACGGGGAGTCGAACCCCGGTCCCTCCGCTCCGGAGTTGAGAATGCTACCGCTGCACCACAGGGCCAGCTGCTTCTCACTGCTCTGCTACGGTACTTGAGCCACCACAGGCGGGCAATGCGCTCTCCACGCACGCTCCGGCTTCCCCGAGCGATACGTGCCTGCTACATTACTCCCCTTCAGACTTCTGCTAGGTTCGACCAGTGGTGCCAGCCAGTCGACCTAGCAGAAGCTGAATAGCTCAAGCACCACAACCCAGGTTTTGAATCCTGGTCACCGGCAACAGTGTAACAGGTCAGTGAAAACGTCGAGCCCCACGGGGAGTCGAACCCCGGTCCCTCCGCTCCAGAGTTGAGAATGCTACCGCTGCACCACAGGGCCAGCTGCTTCTCACTGCTCTGCTACGGTACTTGAGCCACCACAGGCGGGCAATGCGCTCTCCACGCACGCTCAGGCTTCCCCGAGCGATACGTGCCCGCTACAATATGTAGGGTGAGGCTCGAGTCCCAAACGACAGAAAATTATCCTCTATATACACGTCTTGACCATCAACACTCCAGGCCAAACCCTGAAACCTCCTGTCTCCAGGGCGAATCATACATGTACGGTAAGCGGCCTCTATATCTGTTACCGCCAAAAAGCAACCCGGGGTAAGGCTCTCACATATTTCGTCAACACTACAGAATTTGAAATTATTAAAAGTGCTCGACATATAATTATTAATAGAGATGCCCTCAGGCCTGCTAGCGTCAGTGATGGGACGATATCCACCAGAAGACTTCTCAACAGCCCCCAGAGCATGTACACAGTGAGGTTTCCTATCTACGATGCTGAGCTTACCCGTACCAACCTCCTTCAAAATAATTTCGTTCATGAACTCAAAGGCTTCTCCTGTGGCAGAGGCATAATTTACACATTCATAAGAAGGAATGTCCACTAAAGGATTAACAATTTTGAAACCATGCATGACACCGTCCAATAGGAACAGACTATCTGGATCCCAAGTACCGTATACATCATTATCCCCTCCCGACAACATATTTTTCCAACCACAAGGCTTAAACTGCGATTGAACCTTGGACACATTATGTACACAATTAATATCCCACAGAGGTCTATAATCCACATATGCCAGCAGCAACTCACTAATACTGTCCATACATATAACTTTGTCGTCGCGGATCAAACCGTAAGTGTCAACGTCACAAGTGTGCTCCTTGCTGGAGTCTATCTGTACCCCCCCCCCCGCTGCTGCTGATGAGGGTTTGAAGAGTGGAAGCCTTGGTTGGTGCCTTGGTTCTGCTGGTAGTATGACGACTGTGGATTCCTGTTCTGCTGCTGCTGTCCCTGCTGAGCGCCATTGTTATAACTACAACCCCCTTTTGCCCTATGGGAGCCTCGGCATACACAACAGACATGTTGTTTATGGCATGGGTTGTATTGACAAGATGTAAAGTTCCAGCTCGCACAGATGTCGTCAGGGCACCATATCCTCGGGGTGGTGGGTTTGCTGGAGCCACCTGGCTTCCCAGTCTGTGACGATCCCTGTAGCAGTCTCATGGCTTCCACGTAAGCCTTCGTGCTCTCGATACCAAAGTGTGTGGCATTGGCTGTGTGCTCGGCCGCTGCAAATCTAACCTCCCCTGAAGCCACTTTTGAGGTAACGTCATGTTCATATCTGGCTACTGCCTTGGGCATGTAGGTAGGCCTGATCTCCTTTAAAGTGATGTACTTAAAGTGATCTAAATACCCCTGTAAGTGGAACCGAGCGTCGTTTGCTTTTAGGATGCACTCAGTCACACACACCATACCATATACTAATTCTCTATAAGACATCTCCTCATAGTTTTTATCTAGCGGCAAGTGAAAATCTGGACGGATCCAATGTCGTGATCGCTTTCTGCGGGCCGATTCACTCGTCCGATGGAAGCCAGACATACCACTACCCTCACCTTGCATAGGCAGTCCCGTGTTGTTTACCTCTGAGCTCGCCAGTCCCAAAGCCTGAAGGCCTAAACCAACCGACTCTAACCTGGCTTGAAGAGTCATCGCCGCCATGGTACTGCCCCCAGTCGCTGAAGCCAACGATCCGTCCGCGTAGAACAGCTGACGCTGGAAGCCATGCTCACCCTCCAGTGATGATCCGGTCCCCGGGGTCTGAGGCTTAAACCCTGGAGGGGGAATGACTGGCTTCTTCGTGTCCGTTTTGGCCTCGGCGCCGCCATCTTGGTTTGAAGCCAACTCCTCCTCTAGTCTCGCATTCTGCGTGTTGATCGCCCCCAACCGTTCCTCCATCGCCTTCATCTCCAACTTACGCTGCAGAATGGCTTGTTTCTCCTCTGCCAACTTGATTTGCAAGGAAATGTTCTGTTCCCTATCCATCGCCGGGGAACCTGGCTCCTCTGCCTTGCGCAGTTCAAAATCTTCGTCTGCCTCCTCGTCCAAACCACCCTTTGAACGTGTTGGTTTGGCACATAGAGGGCATGCCGCCTTACGATGGTCATATACAAAAGCGCAGCTCTTACAGGGCTGCATGGCTGTGGTGGATCCACGAGAAAAAAAAGCTGTCCCACCTCTCCCGGCGGCGCTCTGGCATAAACAAAGGTGGTAACCAACGTACACAAGCAGCCTAGCAACAGAACATAGGGGGCGCCCCTTACCGGGTAACATGGATTGGCGCGCGCGAATGACCTCACCAATAGCGGAGACAAGGGACTCGTATTCAACCGTAAAACGCCATGGGTGCTATATTTGATGGGTTAATGTGTACTGCATGCTGTCAGGATGTGTCCTCTATGTTAGCCTGCTTCCCTCGATATATACAGTGTAAAAAGTTGTTGTTCGTGAACAGCAAAATTTGCTGTAAATGTACAGTAATTTAGCTGTAAATAATAATACAGCAATTCTACTGTACATGTACAATTCTGTCACTGTAGATGCAGGTTACGGTAGTGACTTGTAGATCTACAGTACTTTTCCCAGTAATATGTACACGAGAGGTCGTGGGATCGATCCTAGGTCTAGCCACCTCTCATCAGGGATCTTTAGCAACAAGGCTGTAGCTCATTTAATACAGACATGGCAGAGGTAGCTTATATCCCAATACGACCATTTGTAACACCGGCTCTGTGGCGCAATGGATCAGGGCCCGTCTCCAACACCACAGGTGGTGAGTTCAATCCTTGGTGAGGCCACTTCTCTTGTTTTACCTACATCCACCTAAAATTCGTTTTTCCCTCACATGGATGGTTAAAAATATCACCAGCACTGGGAGGTGAACCCAGGACCTTCAGACTATGATTTACAATCAATTTTGCTGTACAGTAACAGAAGATTCTGTTGTCCCTATACAGTACATAGTGCTGTAAATATACAAAAGCTCACTTGCTGTAGGTCTACAGCACAATCTCCTGGAACCATAGTTGCCCCCAGTATTTGGTGTACAGGAACACTACTTACTTCTAACAGTGTATCTGAGAGTGTAGGGCCGTTGTTATATCATGACCAGCATGCGGTAATTAGTCCCATTAGTGCCGGATCAGGATTAAAGCCGCCCCGGTTCACATCTGCATGTGTACGGTTAACCCCCTCTTAAAAGAAAGACATGTGTTTCATGTTAACCTATCCTATCAAAGGAAACCAGATCCAAGTTTTGTGAATAAAGTCCAACTTTTGGTGGATTTTTTAAGGTAATTTCACTGTTACTGAATTTGATATGCTGAGGGTACCTGACACTGATGAAAAGCAATCAAACAGGTGCTCTTAGACACGTACTGGGACCGGCACAGACTCCATGCTGGAAAGGGGCACATACTTTATTATCAAAGCAGTACAGGGAAATCATAATATGGAAGAAATTTCAAAAAGTTGATGCTCATTAATAAAAAAAATAATTTTTGTATTGCATGAAGTATCTATTCAATACACAATTAGGCAGAAAAATAATTACCGATGTGCCAATACATACCAAGATGGCAGACCAAGTGAAATGCACTGGTTCCATTACAGAGTACATGCTATCATGTGTCAGCTGAGCCCCGTGTACACACTTGTTTCTCCCAGCAAAATGGGTTCTTGTATGTTTGCTGCTATGGACCCACTGGCCTGCATGGTCAGCAGCTGACTACAACCTGTGTGTGGTGAGTGTGAGAGTGTGCAGTGAGTCCTACCTATGAAGCAGCAGTGTGACCGGGGCCAGGTTTGTCATCATTAGGCACTTTACAAAGTGGCACCGATTTAACATGCTCCATACCTCAAACGATGCCCTGCCCTCACGGCTACAAATGATGAAGAGAGATTTGATTTTGATGCTGCTTTTATCGCACAATTCAATACAGCCATTAGGCATTGATGACGTTGCGGTTGCCGGCAGGGCTACTTCACAGTCCGCCCTTTAATACCCCATTGTCAACCACTGAGCACCAACACGGCCCATCAGGGGGCCACACAAGGCCCTAAAGCTGTGGCGTAGGGTGATTAGATGCCGCTGTGTGTGCCGTGGGGATCACACCGTGTGGTGGGGTTCCAGCAGACACACCCACACCAGCACATGTACGCAGAACACACCTCACTGTGGGACATACCACACTGTGGGTAGATCTTTCTCCATCACTCTAGTGACAGAGATCAGCAAGGACCACCAGCTTCTTAAACAGTTGCTGTATAATTCATCCCAGTCATGGTCTCTCTGATCTACTAGGTATGCATCAAACTTCCAATAGTAATATCTGATATGCCTATGTAGGTGATTGATGACACTAATTCTGTGGGTTTTTTCAAGATGATCCCCAACTCATTGTCACTATATTTGCGAAGTTTCCTATACGAATCTATAGTCCCAGTAATGATTTGTCTCATATCAGGTAGATAGAGCTCTGTGTCATTACTGTGTTTATTGAGAATAATCATTACTCTCTTTTCTTGTCTCTATTTTAGACATTCTACCCCTTAAATATGTTCAAACCCCGTCAGAGGTTGCTCTCATCATTTTTAGGGGTCTTATGCCCATTATTTCCGTCACTGATGAGGATGAATCTTTGGTCGTGTCTTGACAAACATATCCTGCATGGTCTTAAGTTGCATATCCTGCATAGTCTGATTATGTAACATACACAGTTAGAAATCCGTTAAAAAAACTGTGATTCACTTGCACCACTGGGTGCGGAACTTTTGCCATAGAAATAGCGGTCACCATTGTTTCAAATTCATTGTTCCATTTTGTCATTAATGACCCTCTCATCCTTTCATTTCAAGCTGTATCTAAACGATATGATGTCCTTTAAAAATCAACTTGATGGGTATTGATCATGAAAAACACCATGTTAAGTACTTAATATTTTTTGGTTATAGTTTTGTCAATGTCTAGTAGCAGGGAGTTACGGAAACCGGGTCAGAGTGCACTTTGGGTCTTAGTGTAGAGCTTTGATGTGTGTGCTTTATAATACATGTTATGTCTACCTTACATTTTGGCTGCTGCATTATCCTCTCAGACAGCCCACTGTCTGCAGTTCTCATCTTGACATGGCTGTCCTATACATCTTCGTCATGCTACTGAGGGTCCTCCTTGTGGCATGGGGAACTGTCAGCAATTGGGAGGTGGGGTAGCACCCTGGGGTACAGGCGGGGTGGGGAGACGTTCATGATGATCAGCTCCCACAGGGGAACATTAAATAACCATGAGAGTGGTGGGTGGGTGTAGGAGGGTTGGGCTGCTACTGTACTGCCTATCTTTACCTGTCGTTATGAGTGGATTATATCGAGAGTCAATTACAGTCAAGATTATGTCTTAGAGTTGGGGCTCAGAGTATAACATCACCAAGTACTGTAAACCTTGATATTTTTGCTCACATGTCTTTTTGCGAATTCGCAAAAAAAAACACTACTATTTCACAGGTATTTAAATTCACAGATTTTGGAATATGGTAGTAGTCTGACTATAATGGACAAAAACTCTATACATATTTTCGCGGATTTTAAAACTTCACGAAAATAAATACGGCCCGAAATAAAGTATGTTTACAGTAAATATAGATTTCTCAGACATTATTTACTGGTGACCTGGTGAAGATTGAGGTGTGGCCTTAGCCTTAGTCATGTAAAGTTCCTCCTGAAGCATTTAAGAACAGCATGTCACTAAAAGATGGCATTTGTTGTCATGATGCATCAATACAGCCCAGCTGAGTAACTCGCCAGTGCTGTATTGGTGCATCATGCCAACCCTTTGGGAGTGTCTCAAGCCTGTAGGGTCGGCATGATGCACCAATGCAGCACCGGCGTGTTATTTGCCGGTGCTGCATTCATGACGACCAAGGGCATTATACAGTGCTTAAAGGGTTGACCAACTGTATGTGAATTATATAATGTGTTTCATGGAAACCCACATGACCGGCATTTAGTATTCAATAATTTTGTTCATACAGCCATTGTGATAATTCCTACCTGTGTGCGTGTAATGTAACTGAAATCTAAGTACCCCTCCCCCCCCCCCGTAGTTATTTCATCAGATACATGAAATAGCCTGAATCAACAGCCCTCCAAATAGCCACCCTAAATGAACAAGGTGTTCAGCAGATGCTAGTGGCAAGTTGCATTTGTAGCACTGGATGGATGGGACACGAATGTATGAGAGATTGCCTGGTAGTAGTTGGGTTGAGAGTTTGAAGAGTGGGAACATGTGGTATGGAGGGTGCAGTGAGGACAGCCATGTTTTCTCTTAAATTGGTCTCAAACTGGTGAAGCTCCATCAGACAGGGCGGTCAAGATGCTGGCTCCTCAGAGCCATAGGAGAAAGAATGCCAACACTTATGTTTTATCAAACTCAATTTACTAGCTATCTGCAAGTGTCAGCTTTTGTCAGAATTTTTAATCTGAATATGATCCTGAATTTTTGAGCCATGCTTTAATAACACAGAGAAAAGTAGAGGAGCCACCACGACTCTGACAACCAGAGTCACAGTGTGTCTCCCATATGGTTCTGATTATAGAGAGTCCAATTAGTTTAACCTTCCAATCCCCAACAGTCAAGAGCAGTTGACCAATCAAAAGAGCGGCATAGAAAAAAACCTTTTTAGGCTCCCCCTATCATGATTTCACTTGGCCTACGGCCTCATATTCAACTCGTGAAATAACCCTGTCAACAGACTAAAACTTGTGACCCTTTGTTTATGTATTATCCTCTCAGACAGCCCACTGTCTGCAGTTCTCATCTTGATATGGCTGTCCTATACATCTTCGTCATGCTACTGAGGGTCCTCCTTGTGGCATGGGGAACTGTCAGCACTTGGGAGGTGGGGTAGCACCCTGGGGTACAGGCGGGGCGGGGAGACGTTCATGATGATCAGCTCCCACAGGGGAACATTAAATAACCATGAGAGTGGTGGGTGTGTGGGAGAGCTGTACCATTACAGCCCGGCCTGTCCTTACCTGTCTACGTGAGGGGAGTGGTGAGTGTATTGAGGGCCAATTACAGTCATGTATTATGTATTAGAGTATTGGGTCGGAGAGCATAGTTCCTGGTACTACAACACCCTGCTGAGTGTTATAAACAGCAAAATCAAGTCATAGCCTTTAAGGAAGATTTTGATGGTACCTTTACTACCTCAAGGTACTGGTGACCTGCTGCTACATACAGTCCTGGTACACACTGCTCCAGAATATAAGGGCCCGAGGGTGAATGCTTTGTGTCTGCATATGTCATGGCACATGATATACCTCTGGGTATTTTCACAGTTGCAATTTAGGGAGTCACATCTCTGCAGAGTATGCCCCTTGCCTATATATTTTTTGTCCTCACCTATACTCCAAGTACAAATGTAGTAAGGGCTATTACAATTCACAATATGGTTGTGGTTCTTTATTTTCTGTAAATGGCCTCAAGATATTTTAAGTGAATGGTCTCCTCGGCAAGCAATACCCTAACGGTAATGCCAATTTACATACATTTCCTTGAAAGTTGCAGCCAAATTGTAGTTTTAGGTAAGGAAATACTTACAATTAGCCCTTGTCGAATTAGTCTGCATTGTTGCAGTTTGAGGGAATGCCGCTAGATCATAGCCAATTCAAGGTTTGTTTTTAGTTATTGTAGTTGTACCGATGTAGTTAGGGTAGATTCACCCTCAGTCACACTCATACCTTGGGTCAACCACATTTGACATGAAATTACTGGTTTACTATGAATCTGGTAATAATAAACTTCCACTGAACTTAAAAGTGTGATAGAAGTGTATGCTACACTTTGCCCTCATATCTTCATTCTTTTTCATACTGTAAAAACTGTCAGAAGTACCCCTGTTTGACCTGTTTTGACAAAAAGAGAGTGACAGTTTCTCCACTATTTACACTCTTTGAATGTTGCTTCAAACTATTTATCCCTATCAGACATAATGTTGATTAGTGTCATGAGGTGGATCTATGTCTTAATTATATAACTCATGATTTACTTAGACAAAATTATTTCCTAAATTACATTTAGGACTGATTTTGTAAGGTAAACCCATTTCACTCTAAGTCAGCCACAAATCCACCCTCGGTCAACCATGGTATTCTCTACTCTGGAATCCCCTCCAGAATTCTCTCACCAGGAATTCATGCTTTGAGTTCTCCTTCCACCCTTTTCATTACTGTTCCCCGAGAAAGACAAGTTGGAAGGCCGGCTTGGGATAATAAAATTTATTTTTGAATAAGATTTTATTTTATACCTGTATGTACACAATTAACACATATAGACGTATTTATAACACGAGAATTAATACAATTATTAATGTGAATAGTGATTTTACACATAAAATAATTGGATTAAAAATGTTGTATAATAAAATATATAAATATATCACCATAGGCGTGGGTGGGTGGGAATTTGCACCTGAGAGTCTATGAGTAGTGGTGTGTGCCGTGGCGGCGGTGAGAATGGACAAATGTCAGTAATGGCTGACCAGGGGTCAGGCTGAGGAGAGTCTGTGTCTCATGAAATATTATATAGGATGTGTATAGTGAAATGTATTGATTTATAATATGATGGTATTTGTACTTTCCTCAAGGGGGCAGCAATGACTCACAATTAATCCTCCTGATCAATGATGACACAATTCCTCCTCTCCCCTGGACCCCCCCCCCCTTTTTTTTTACTACATGGTTAATGATAATAGGTTTAATTGTGTAGTGCATAGAGGGCAAGGGTGAGGGGAACAAAGGGGGGGGGGGAGGTGTGGAGGCAAAGCCCCTATACATTCAATAGAACATACTGCATGTCTATAATATCATTATTTAGTCCTCACTGTGCATATCAGTATTGAAAGCTCATGATACAGTTGTATTCACCTGAGGTACAGCACTGATTTTGTTTTGATTATTCTACATCTTATGAATTGTTTTCTGTTCTACTGTTAGTTGTAACATATTTAGACATAATACATGCATTCATGTCAGTGAAGGCATTGATGACAACGTTGAAATAACTGGTTTATTCCACACGTCTTTGTTAGCTGTCAGATGGCGCAATGTGCGTGTTGGCTGATTGGGGGTAAAAGGGCCTTTTCTGAATGTTCTGATGAATCATGGAATTAGAATACAAGAAACTGATATATGCTTTGTAAAATGTTTTAAGTGTCATTATCCAGAGCAATGCCTAAATTTGATAAATCAAGGACCCTCCAAATATCAACCTTAAATGACATGTTCAACAGATACTTATGCCAGGTTGCATGTTGTAGCACGTATCCTAAACAAAAACCTAGTGCATCCATTATCATAGGACATCTCGTTTGCAAAGGAGGGGTGAAAAGGTGTTGTAAATTGCCTTGCAGCAGTTCAGATAGAAGGTTGTGGAACGGCAACATGAGTATGGAGGGTACAGTGAGGACAGGCATGTTTTGTCTTTGAGCTCTCAAGCACCTATAGACGTTCTGCCTTTTCAGAGCAATATGAGAGGGAATGCATGCTGTGTGTTCCTATTAAATCCAGGCAATGCAGGCAAAGGTCACTTCCATAATATGTCACACTGAGTATGACCTAGAGATCCTTGGGACAGACCGTCATTGTACACATACTATTCCTCACTAGCGGGATACCAGTGCTGCCACAGTTTCGAAACACTTATAACTAACATTGTGGGTCTAAGGGGGGCCAAACATCTGGGGGAGAGTGGAGAAATAATTGCACTAGCCCTATACATGTGGGTATTGTCCATTGGTTGTACCTGGATACTCCTTTTATTACCTGTCCAGGATAGGGTTGTGGTTATGACCATGGACTCATGAACAGCCGTACCTAAGTTCAAATCCCCTCCAGGCTAATTGTGGTGACCATAGGATGCACAAGTAAATCTCTTAGTTCTCCCCCTGTGGTAAATCTGAAGGGAATTTCTTTTTACCTTGGGTTCGACCCCATTCATTATACAAAATTGACAGAGTCAATTTCGACGTAATGAGGGCGGGAAAAGAAGCGCGGTAAACAACACTAGCGCCACCACGGGACGCTCACAGACTATCAACTCACCGCTACCAGCGGATACCAGCGGACAACGCTCACTTCCGCCTTCTTCAATACTAATGTAAAGTTGCTTTGATTTTATTATCGTCACTAAGTTTACATTTTAAGGTATCTACCGTTACCTTTACTACCTACATCATGCCGCCTAACGGTTCCAGAACCAGGGCCCTAAAAGTAAGTGGACGACGGCGGAGCTGTCAGATAAAGTCTCTGACATAACCGGCTGGATTGATGTCATCGAAACAACGGTGTCAGAGGTCAAGTCAACAGCCACGAGCATCCTTGACAGGATAAACGTGGCTTTCCCGGAACCTCCTCCAGTGGTGCCTATACCCACCTCACTACCGGCTACTAGCGACCAGACCCCGGGAGGTGGTAAAACTGTCACTAGGTCGTCGGCACGCTCTACAGCGCTCTACTCCAGACCGACTCAGAACCTCTCGGTGAGTGCTCCAGTTACTGTCAACGCTCCTGTCAACCCACTACAGAGGGTCCAGGTGCCTGCGGTCATCCCGGTGTCAACTGTGACACCGCATGTTGTCCCGGTCAACTGTGACACCCCCAGTCGCCACACGCATGTGTTTCAGCCCATCCCTCAACCGGCTGCTGTCAGTCAGCCGGCGTCTACGGCTGTCACTACACTAGTGTATCATGCTCCACAACCAGCTACTCATCAGCCTCCCAGACCTGCGGCTCACTACAGTGCCTACGCCCAGCCATCTGTGCAGACTGTAATGCAGTCACTATACAAGTAGCATTACCACACCAGAATTACAGAATAATTTATCTGTATCACTTATGATTCTATCTAATGCGTTTTGGGATGGGGATTTCAGAAGTATTTTCGGTTAAGCTCTATCTTTATTGGTTCTCTTTCAACCTTAGATTACAAAAAGCAAAATATGGGTATTTATTGGAGGAATTTGCAATGATAAACCTATGGGGCCCGTGGACCCCCTGCTCCCCCCCATTTTTCAAGTAAAATCAAGCATTAAATGCTTATTTTAAAGTCTGGCCACAAGCAGTGGGTATCATCTTGAAGAGGAAGTCATCAGCTTTTTGGAAGTGTAAATATCATTTTTTTCTGATTAGTACAACCTTTGCGGGATTTCAATTGAAATAGCCATGTCATGGTAATTTTTGAGGTATTTCATTTACTATAGAAATGAATGCAAAATTGTATTAAAACTGTTTGACATGGCAATTTCAGTTAAAATCCCGCAAAGCTTCCACTATACATAGCAAAATAATGCTTACATATTTAAAAAGCCCATGACTTCCTCTATAAGAAAATGTATTCAGTAACAGCCCTCAAAGCTTTTATCAATGGTTCAAAACCTTTTTTTTAAAAAGGGACCATAAAGATCATGAAAAAACACAGAAAAATCCTCCAATAGGCGTGTAGGTCCATTTGGTAATGCTAATACAAGGCTATACAAGTCCCATCCAGTGTACTACCAGTCTCCATGCCGCTCAACCCCGACCCAGCCCTCACCATGCGCGTCCAAGCACTCTTGGACACAGCGCAACACATCACCGGAGTGAAGGGAAAGAGCACCCATCCCCACGACTATGTGACCAGGGGTCCTACTCGTACTAAAACCACATTAGCATCCCTTGATCTCTCAGAATACCTGTATGGCTTGAAAAAGCTGGCCTTAGATAATAACACCCCTCTGTCTGACAGTCCCAAAATCATGGATCATTTTAACCAAGTGTTACTGGACGCGAAAGATTTTGAGTGGGAACAGGTCAGGGAGTGGTCTGAGGAAGTCCTCTCCTCTGTTGCTGAGGGTGCAATCATGTGGTCCGACCCCCTAGATGTAACGTGGAATGATCCGGCTTTAGCAGCCTCCAGGTCAGAGTTGTCTCGCTTTCGCCCGGGCCATCTCTAACCAACTGTGTCATCTGTCATGCTGGCTGCTGAGGCCACGAGAGCTAAGGCAACTGCTCGAGCTGCTCGCGCCACAGCTCAATGTGCTTCCGCTACATATGCTGCACCTGCTGCTGCTGCTGGGAGTGCAGCACAGGTGTCTACAAATCCCCAACCCCGTGCTAACCCTACTACAAGCAAGCTCAAGCGCAAGCCACTCTCATCTATAGGCCGCACAGTCGTCGTCTGTGAGTCCGTCAACTCCCCTACTGGCTGCCCCCAGGAGGACGGCACTGTACAAGGCCATCACTGCAGCTGGTGTAGATCTACCCTACAATTGGTTCACACTCACGCTCTCACCTCCTGCGTGATTAAAGCTAACTACAGAGGCCCAGCCTCCTTTCGCCAGTAGGCCGGTGCCTGCCAGCCACAACTCCCAGATACTTATTGCTGCCAACCTGGACTGCCCTCAGACCTACTACGAGCTCTGCACAGGGGTCTCGTTATCTATCTGACTTACTTAACACTCGTACTATGCCCGAGTGTTTCTACACCAACAGCCACTGGAGTAACTCCAGATATGCAGGTGTTCCCAATGTCGACAGACCTACTTGTACCCCCCGACCTAGCAGTCCACTACATGTGGCTACACCTGGAGGTCGTTACACAACCGTAACGTTTTCTCTTTATTTCCGCAACGTGAGCAAAAGTGTTACACAACCAAATTGTCGTTACAGAAAATCCCCAAAAAAGTCTCGCAATGTCATAACGTGAAAAAAAGTGTTACACAATCAACTCTCCTTGCTAACGATAACCGATGCGGTATGCGATTCTCGTTAAGAAAGGGACATAAAACGACTTCACTCTGGAGCTGCCCCTGCATCGTAACGAGAGTTTGTTTTTCACCCATTTCTTCCTTTATAAGGGTGGAAACCAGTGTAAAACTTTATTATTTTGGCGGGAAACACTTCCTCGCCACTTCCTCCATTACCAAAATGGCGATACAAAGAGACAGCTTAGGGCGCATAAAGCGAAAATGCAAAAAAAGGTCCAACCCTTTTCATGTATACCGCAAGGACGAGTTTGAGAGTCGTTACCGGCTTAGCAAGAGCATCGTAAAGCGTTTGGTAAAGAAATACAAGCCCCACTCCTCCGTCAAAGGAACAAAACACGGAGGTGGGCTGTCACACATCAACAGGGTATGTATTATTTTTACTTCCCTTTTCCTAATGTACCTGTTTCCTGTTTTTTTGTGTCATGTAACATGAAATTTAATTCTATTATGAGTTACACAGCCTACAGCATACATCTAAGAAACTCTCCCTCCCCCCTTCCTTCCTTCCACCCCCCCCCCCCCATCACTCCCCTCATCCCCCCTCCTCCCCCTTCCATTACCCCCAAAATAAAGGGACCCCATTTGTATCATCTAGCCAATATATTCAAACATATACCCACCTTTCCCTATATAATTTGTCCCCCCAAAGATATTATATTTCTATTAATTTCATTTTATGACATAGACTAACATAAAAAAAACTATTCTTTTTCAGTTCTGCCTGGCGTTGAGGTATTTTTCGACAGGGGCATCCTACTCGGTGGTCGCTGACACTCAGCATGTGTCACGGGCCCTGGTCAGCCGGTCGGTCCGGGACGTCAGCGATTATTTTTATCGCCACAGAGACGAGTACATACGCTGGCCCAAAAGCACAGAGGAAAAAGTGACCAACGCCACCAAGTTCTACCGACACAAACAACAGAAAACGCCACGTGTGATTGGCGTGGTGGACGGCACGCATGTCCCCATTGTCAAGCCTAGTGAAAACGAAAGCTGCTATGTGAACAAGAGCAGCTACCACTCTATCAACACTACGGTATGTCCTTTCATTTCTGCTATATCTCCTCCAACTTACAATGTCAATATATATAATTATTATGTTATAATTGCATTATAATGTTAATACACACCAGTCTGGTATATTCCCTTTTTTATGTAACAGCAAGAATTTGAAAAAGTAGAAAGTAGGAAACCAAAAAATGTAAAAAACAAGCAACGAATGGTAAGATGTAGAACGCACTAAAATATTTTTATTTCAATTATAACACGCTGCTTCATATGCTATACCGTGTGTCACAATAATGTATAACGATAAAACACTGTTTTATTCTCAGATGTACTGTGACTACGACAAGCGTGTCATCGGTGTGGATGCTCGGTGGCCTGGGAGTGTCAATGACGCGTACGCGTTCCATGCCAGCCCAGTAGGAGATCAGTGCCAGAAAGGGGTGGAGGATGAGAATGGCCCTATGGGGAACTTTATCCTGCTGGCAGACTCAGGGTGAGCAACATATACTCTCTCCTTGCAAAATCACAACCACACTTTTACTTGTACTAAAGTCATAACAAGAATTTCCACTTTCTATCTTATTCTCAGCTGGGCATCAGTGCCAAATATGTAACATCTTATATGAAAGTATATGTCTTATATTTCCCAGGTACGCTTTGAAACCCAACTGTTTCACTCCTTTCCGTAAGCCAAGGACGTCCTACCAGAGGAAATTTAACAAGTGGCATAAGAAAAACCGTGTGCGGATTGAGCAGGCCATAGGGTTGGTCAAGCAGAGATGGAGGTAACTTTTGCTTTACTGTTCTTTTGTCTACTAAATATTATTCTGTCAACACTATATGAACCTATATAAACCATTTAACTGTAACGAGATATTCCAGCACGTCAACTGTTAACAAACATCGTATTGCATAACATAAACCTGTCTCATGTTTCATTTATTTTCGGGCGGACAACCCAGCACTGCAGCATACAAACAATTGTTACACAGCGATAGAATGAGACATCATAACTTCAATTATATACAGTGCACTTTATAGAAACATGGGTGTATATATTTTCAGATGCACAGATTCAGCAGCCGGCTACCTACATCATCATCCCAGCAGGGCTGCAAAGATTATAGTCACATGCTGCTGCCTCCACAACATAGCCATGGACCATGGCATATAGATACGGTCGCATCCAAACGATCCTTGGCAACCTACTCGGACACCCCTCCCCCAACCACGTCAACGTACCCAGAGGGAGCGGAGCGACCGCATCAAGAAGGTCCGGGAGGCTTACGCTAAGAAGTATTTCCGTTAAATACATCCTGACGCCACTGCCACTACAAAGACACTCCTTTCTGTGCTTTACTATCCTTTTTTTCTTGCCTCACCCTGTTCCTCTCCCTCCTATCCTCCCTTTCAGCCTTCCTCGCCCTTCTTTCCTCCTGCCTTTTTTTCTGGCTCTCCCCCTTGATTAAATCAACTCCGGCCTTCTTTTCCATTTTTTTATCCTTCTTCAGTTGCCTCACCCGGTTCCTCTCCCTCCGTGCATCCCTGTCAATTTTACGCTGCCTCCTTTGCTCCATCTTTGTCATGTCACCCCCCTCCTCCGCGAATGTTACTTCCTCCCTTTTCACATTGTCCTCCTTTTTTGGCTCCTTCTTCTCCTTGTTTTTCCTCTTGTCATCAAAATTGACCTTAGAGTCCTTCTACACCTCTAACCCCCCTCCCTCCCTGCCCTTCCTCCTCTTTTTCAGCAGAAGTGCTTCCTTTTCGTCTTCCTTCTGTTGCAACCTCTCCTCCCTCCTCTCCCTCTTCATTTCCTCTGCAGTGTTCCTTTTCCTCTGTTCCTTCTTCTGCCTAGCCACCCTTCTGGCATTCTTGTCTTTGTAGTTGGTAGGGACACCGGTATGGGGCATGTCGATAGCATTGTAGTCGGGCTTGGTGTCCCTGTCATGTGTCCACAACAGCTTGATGTTCCTCCTGGATGGAGCAACGTTTATAGCCCCTGCGTCAGTTGGTTCGATCCCGGGTATCCCTGTCAAGACATAGTAAGAAAATGTCATAAGGGTCACATAACAGAGTGATACAAGTAGAATTCATGTGAACACAAAAGGGTGTATATACAGAGGTATGACAAGTGCGGCAAGTGTATAGTGTCAGGAGGAAATATTCACATGTACTAACCTTTGACAGTTTCTGAGCGCAGATAATCCAAGGCCTTGCCCTCCGTGTCTTTAATGTGGTACTTCTTGCTGACTCGGCCTCTGCCAGTCTGTGCTACCTGGAATCGCAGCTTGTTGTACTGTAACACAGTAAGAAGCAGTAAGTCAGACATGTGCAATCAAAGGTGTGAATAATGCATTTCTCGTTGTGTAACAAGAATGGTGGTACCACCCTACTCTACAGGAAGTGTACAAAGGGAAAGCTTGCTGTGAGATCTATTTTTTATATATGTGCTATAGGATAAGACATGGTCATTGGACATGTTGTATATATGTATATAGTTGTACATACCTTCCCTTTAACGCGCTGAGAGAAGCGTGCAGCCTTGTCTCTACACATCTTTATAGTCCTGTGTGTCCCGGCTACGTCATTCACGTAGGCTGTAAAATATGTTGAAGAAATTCGCACTTAGTAATGTGAAAATAAAAATGTCAACCTACATGGATCATTTCATGTACCTAGTTAAAGTGACTCTCGTTGTTTCTTTCACAGGACATAAAAACTCCATCATTTTCCTATGTTCTCTCTCCCCATCCATTTGCTTACCTACAACGTCCAGCCATCCCTGCCTTTTCACGTCTTTGCCACCACCTGGGCCCTGGAAGTTGAACTTTATTGCCTCCCTGTTTATGTTGATAGCGTTCATCAGGGCATCCACCTCCTCCTCCTCCCATCTACCTGTTTTTATGGGCATGTCGTCCCTCATTGGTCCCGTCTCATTGTAAATGAGGTCCTCGTCCCCGCTGAGGCTGGTGAGGCTGTTCGCATCTGTAAAGATGTGGGTCCGGTTCAGGCTGTCGTCTGGTATAGTGTCGACATCCGAACCCAGGTCCAAATCCGGATCGAGCACTATCTGACCTCTTCTTCCCTGAAAAGGATGTGAAACTCATGTTATCTGAGAAAAGGAAAAAAGGGCCTTTAACACATTACAAAGTAATTTTCTTTTCTCCTCCCCACTCCCAACCCCATGACGTGATGAGTGATGCAACTAAATAAATTATTCGTAACGATTTACCGGTACTGTAACGATAGAGCACAGATTCTCGTTAACGTTCAAGCTGACACGTTAACTCTCGTTACGGTTCACAGCGGAAAAGCGACCTTTTTGTTGTGTATTATTCCCTATACTACCTGATGTTAATCCCTGCATTAACCATGGGACATATAACAACAATGTTGCACTCACCTGGCGTCTGTGCTCACCCATCTTCGTCGATAATTGACAGCCACCCGTGTTTTCGTCTTCTACGAAAAGAGACTGTCGAGAGATGTGTGACGTCACAGACAGCTGGGTATATTGTGCTGCCCCCTACTGCTACTTCTTTGAACTAATAGTTTTTTTACGTTCTGTAGCGATTTACCGGTACTGTAACGATATTTCTTGATTTCTCTAACTTTGGCTCAATGTTTTTCGATATATGAGAAGAAAAGTATTTTGGGAATGGTTGTACTACCCATTCTGTTCTGCGGCATAGAGTGTAGATTACTTTTATAATTTGTTTCAGACAAAATAGATAAGGGAAACAGGAATTGAACTCAACATGAACTTTTTTTATTGGAATACCAACAGTATCCCTTTATGAAAAAATGGTTACAATAAAACAAAAATAGACTATCTGTCTCAACGGTAAAAAAATAAATAAATAAGTGGAATGGATAGCACCATTAACAACTTAAACTATGGGACTAGAAAAGACGCCCCGTATGAGCTTGATAAAATCGTTAATATAAATCTGTGATTAGGCCTAAACAAAAAGTTGAGTTCCGGTAACATTGCACAAAAAAGGGAGGGTCGGTAGGTCGTTCATTTATCTTTAGATTTTGTTTTTTGGAGGAAGGTCAATTTCTGTAGTATAAACACCAAAAATTTCCAAACATTACCAAAGAGTTATAAAAAGGTCTGCCCCTAAAACTGAGGGTCGGCCGGGATACCGGAACACAACTTTTTTTTCTCTCAGGCCTAATATCATGCAGATAAAGTTGCTACATGTCCTGTTTATAAAATATGTATTGCTTATTGTCCTTAGCAAATCGTAATCTTTGATAAGATATGTAATATAAATGCACCACATGCATGTACTTGCTACATGTCCTGTTAATAAAATATGTATTGCTTATTGTCCTTAGCAAATCGTAATCTTGGATAACATATGTAATATAAATGCACCACATGCATGTACTTTCTACATGGACTGTCAGTAAAATATGTAGTGCTTTCTGTCCTGAGCAAATCGTAATCTTGGATAACATATGTAATATTAAGGCACCACTTGCATGTACTTTCTACATGGACTGTCAGAAAAATATGTAGTGCTTTCTGTCCTGAGCAAATCGTAATCTTGGATAACATATGTAATATTAAGGCACCACTTGCATGTACTTTCTACATGGACTGTCAGAAAAATATGTAGTGCTTTCTGTCCTGAGCAAATCGTAATCTTGGATAACATATGTAATATTAAGGCACCACATGCATCACGTTTCTACATGTCCTGTGAATCAATCATTTTTTGGTGGTGCCCTTCCTACGGGAGGAAGCACGCTTCCTACGGGCAGGGGCGTTTTCTTTGGCCTCCTCTTTGGTGCTGTCCTGAGGCTGTTCACTTTCTGTCTTAACGGTTGACATCGAGTCCAAAATTTGGACTGCCTCCTCCTCTGTGACAGGCTGAATAGTACCGACACTGAGATCCATGCCCTGGTCCGTTTCCACCTGCTGCTGATCTTGGACCAGAAGCACCGAGCCGGGAGGCAGCACCCCCTCCCTACCACTGGTCCCAACCACGGGGGTCACTGAAACATATAAAACCACAAAGATTATTGCTATGTGCATACACCTAGACCCTAACGTGAGTTCGCCTTACATCGTTACAACAGCTCAAAGCAGACTTATTCTCACGTGAGAACAGAAAAAGTGAGATCATAAATAGTGAGATCACCCAAAACATTCATTGGTTGTTGTAGGTTTCATGTTATTTCTTCTTTACAACTGAGACAAGTGGTATGACACAGGTACTCACCGGGTATAGTGTTGCCCAGCAACAGCTCGGCGTACGTCGGTGGTGCCGGCGTCTGGCTGCCGCTTTCCTCCATGGCCGGTGCAGGGGCTGGATCCTTGCCTGCTGGTGTCTGGGTGCTCCGGGTGGTGGTTCTAATGGCACCAGCCGTCAGGTAAGTAAGCGTTGCCATCACTGAGAAAACAAAATAGGATTGCTTTTCTGGATTGACTGATAGTTCAAAGAGACGGTGCAGTAAGTGGCAAAGAGATGTAGGTGAAAACTACAGGCAGGAGACTGATATATTACATAGTGTATGCTACAACAATAGAAACCACAGTTGCACAACCAGAGAGAAGCTGGCAAGAAGGGACAAAGTATAACGTGATCATTTTGTTTTCTCGTTACGTACCTTTCACTATGTTGAGCTGATTTTCAGTGGAGTTTTTCACTGCTTTCAAGATGTCAACACGGTCACTGACAATGCGTTCCTGCGTTGTCAACAGCCGTGCCCTCTCCTCCTGGATCACCTGGCGTAGCTGCCTCTCTTCCTTCAGGCGTTCCTTCCTCTCAACCTCCAGGTCTAACACAAGTGATTCCAGTTTAGCTAACCTCCCTTCCCGATCCTGTACTGGCTCCGTCTTAGTGTTTGTGGGGGGGGCAAACAAGGCTTTGCTCACACACCCTGAGCTGTGCTTGGAAGTACTGGGTGGTTTAGTGTTCACAAGTTTTGGGCTGGACTGGGTTAGGTCGATGTACGCTGTATCAAGACGGCTGTTTTGTAAAGCCGCCTGCATATCCGCTGTGTACTGATCTGCTTTTTTGACAGGCGACAGGTCCGGTAGGGGGTCAGGCCGCGCTAATTTCAGACGTTTCCGTGGGGTGGACCCTGGATTGGTGTCACTTTTTGCTTTGGTGTCACATTTTGCTTTGGGGGGTGGGACGGGCTTGTATTCTTTGGGTACGTGGTGGATAACGGTGCCCTTATGACCGACTATTGTTTTCACATCCCGCCACTTCAAACAGAGGACTTCCTGGGGAGTAAGACCTGACACTTTGGCTTTCCTGTTCTCTTTCAGTTTATGTCTGTACCGGTTGTTCTGGGGAAGCACAACAAGAGGAAACATTAGTTAGGCTGTCATGTCATACTCACGTTACACAGAGCAAACAAATCATGTCTGTCGTTAGGGAAACACTAGTTGTACAAGTTGTAATACTCGTGGAAAGTACTGTGTTATTCTGTAGCCTTTAGTCAAGAACAATTGCTGTTTTTTTATTAGAAAAAAACCTGAAGCTTAAGAACCAATATGTACCTTTTTGTTTGTTCTCGAGAACATATCATTTATTTGACGCCTTATGTCTGCGTATGTGCGTTCTGTCCCATCCTCATTGCTATCGACACTGTTCACAGCATCTGGAAATAAATTGGAACTGACATGAGACAGGAGGAAGGGACAAAGGTATGACATTGGCATGTTACACGACATATCACAAGTTATCATGTAGTAAGGTGAGACAAGCATAGCTGAAAGGTATAACATTATACCGGTTATTGTGGCTCCCATAAGGAGGTGATGTCAAGTGAACATGTTTTGCTTTCATGTTGTATAATGAGAACAAAATAGCGTGAGCAGTGTCTACTGCATGAAATGAGACTCGTTACGTTTGATATTAATATCATAAGGAGCAACTGTACTCACCCACCACCTCCTGCCAGGCCGCTGACTTCAATTCGGTACTCACTCCCTTGCGTTTGATTACCTCCTCGTTCTTAAGGCATGTCATAAAGAGAGCCGTGTGTTCCTGCGGGGAGAACTTGGGCGCCCTCACGCGGACAGTCCCTTTAGTGGTTAACTTGGAAGGCGTATCCTCCGCCTCTTCATCCTCCTCACCCTCTCCCTCGTCCTGCTCTTCTACCTCCTCTGCTTCGGCATCACTGCCTTCCTCCTCCTCTTGTTCTGAGTCCTCATCGTCTTGGCCCTCCCCTTCTGATTCGGGCTCTTCCTCTGGCTCTGTTTCCAGGTCGGTCTCGTCTTGGGTAGTTTGTGAATCAGAGTCCAACACACTGGACAGTGATTCAACCTGACTGGAGGCGGTGGTGGCATCGTCCACCTCACTGTCAAGCTCATCGCTGCTCCTGTCCTTTTTCATCTTACGTTCTACGCCGGCCGTCTGGAAGCAGGCAAATAAATAATGTTAATTCTTTGTTAGTGCATGCCGATTTATTTCACATGGGTGAGATGCAGTAATGCAGCAGGAAGAGGGGAATATTTTTTCACTTTCTATTTAATTTGGATAGAAAACAAAAGATGGAAAACAACATGCCATTAACTCAGGGTCTGGGGGCTGCCCTGTGAGTTCTCGGTTACGTATACGGAGGAGGCGCAAGTCATCCACAGTCTCCTGTATTCCTTTGAATGAATGGGGGATATCGGCCTCATTCTACAAAAAAAAAAAAAATAATCTGCATCAGTTTAAAAACGCCAGAGAAACATCCAAAAATTAGGGGGGGGGGGGGGTTCAGCACTGCATGTAAAGCATAGTGTAGTGGAGCAGAGGGATGGGAAACAGGCGGGGGGGGGGGGTAGCGATACATTTTAAAAGGATATTAAAGTAAACGGCGAGGGATTTAGGCAGTAGAGGAGAGGTAGAACATAGATCGAAGTAAAAACGGAACGTTAGAAGAGAATAACATGGTGTTTGTTGTGTTGCTCCCTCACCGTGCCGTAGCAGACAGTACTATTTGACGCCGAATCGACAAAATCCCCCGTTATCGCCCACCGGCCGAATTTTGTGACATGATTTTATGGTGCATTCTGCCATTGTCAAGCTCTGTCTTTCTCTCAGAAGTTGCACGGAACAGTTATAAAGCATATTGCGTGGTTCTGTCAAGTGGTACTCACCTTCTTGTTGGGTTTTGGCATGTTGAATTGCTCTGCACGACACTGTTCACTACGATCCCGCTACTGATGCTGAGGTGGACCGGAAGTGACGTTGTGGCACAAGTAGGTCAAATTACGCTGGATCCCGGGGAATTTTTGTCGCTATGAACGTTCACGCTATGTTCTGGGCCAAAGTATCATTAAGGCCGCAACGTGTGTCATTAAGAAACAGAGTAAGGGGTTGTGTAACGGGGGGGTTGCCTCTCTCGTTATGACTTACGTTATTTTTGCCATTTTTTAACGTGAATGTGATGCACCTTCACGTTACGGTTGTGTAACGACCTCCTGTGGTCAGAGAGGCCCCTACTCAAGGTGCGTCTTCTTGTGAATTATCGTGTGACATTACTCATGACAACCCTACTATAGTAGGCCCACCTCCTCCAGGCCCCACTCCAGAACAATATGCTCCCATCCGGGATGCATTTTGGCCTACACAGTGGACCAAGTTCCCTGTGTATGCTAAACTCTACAATGCTGCGAGAGAGTCTAAGTATCCCAATCACCTCAGTGTTAAGCTCACAGTTCCTACTGCACTACACCTTGAACAGTGGGACTTACTCCTTGCAGACTACCATGACACAGAGCTACTGGACTTTCTACACTACGGCTGGGCTGTAGGCTATACTGCATCGTCGCCTCCGGTGCACACAAACACAAATCATAGCTCGGCTATGTTACATTCCCATGATGTACAACAGTACATAGACAAAGAACTGAGACTTGGCGGTCTCCTAGGTCCATTTTCGACCCCATCATTTCTCCCATGGACCAACACGGCTCCACTAATGACCACTCCTAAAAAGGACTCCCCCTCCAGGAGGGTGGTGTTGGACCTCTCATATCCCGACGGCCAAGGTGTTAACTCAGGCATCACAAAACATTGCCTGGAGGGGAAGCTACTTCCCTACACACTGCCCTCGGTAGAGGACTTGGCCACTAAGGTCAAACTACTAGGCCCCAACAGCTACCTCTGGAGAGGGGACCTCTCCAGGGCCTACCACCAATGGAGGTCAGACCCTGGAGACCTCCCGCTGCTCGGCATGAAGTTCAACAACCTCTACTACATAGATCTGTGTCCCTCTTTTGGGGCGTGGCTCTCGTCGTCAGCATGTCAACGTACAACTACAGCAGTCGTCTATCTCTTAGCCAAGAGGGGACACTGGTCACTGTCGTATTTAGACGACTTCTGCGGGGCAGCGGCAACGCTGGAGGAAGCCACCGCTGCATACAACGCCCCCATTGATCTATGTTCACTCCTCGGTCTCCAACTATCCATCCAAAAGTGCCAGCCACCCTCTAGGGGGTTGGAGTGGCTTGGGTTCAGATTTGATACTACCTTCATGTCACTCACTGTCCCAACCCTTAAACTTGCGGAGATTGAACAAGAATGTGCAATTTGGCTGAAAACAAGATTCTCCAGCGTCACCAGCATACAATCCCTGGTGGGCAAAATAGTACACGTGGCAAAGTGTATACCGCCCGCCAGGAAATTCATCTGTAGGATCCTACAAACCCTGAGACATGCTCCTACTAAAGGGCCTCACTGATACCTTCAGGATGGACTAGCGCTGGTTTTACCAGTATGCCAGACTCTGTAATGGTATTCACTTCCTACAGCCCACCTCTCATGACTGTGTAGTTGAATGCGACTCAACACTAGTCAGGGGCGGTGGCAACAGCTACACCAAATACTACACTCACCAGTACACTGCCGAGGAGAAGTCCAGCTACCCTCTCATCGTTCACCTCGAGGCTGTAAACCTCTTCACTGCCTACCGGACACTGATACCACAGGACTCACAAGGGTATCACTGTACTAATATTCACAGACAACATGGCCTCGAAACAGGTAGCGCTACAGATCCCATCCTGGCCAAGTGTGCGAGACAACTCTGGCTGGAGGCAGCCAGGCGTGACCACAAGATATACATCAAACACAAAAGGGGTGAGGACATATCTCTGGCTGACGCCCTCAGCAGGCAACACATCCCTCACAGACGAGCGTTTGCCTCCAGTGAGGTCCACAGGAGAGGTCTCCTCAAAGTCACTCCCGTGTCCCCCTTACTCATGCTTGACCCCATCTGATTTATTGTAGAGTCACCACTAGGTCAGCAAGCCCTCCAGTCATTTAACGCCTCCCTCACAGAGACGTCGAAAGCTAACAACATACGCCAGGCCATATACTACCTCACATTTGCCGTATACTACAGTATAGACATACTTTCCCTATGGGTGCCTGATGCTGCCACCTACCAGCAGTTTTTGGCTAATTCTTTGTCCGCCCCAGGCTCCAGGAGAAACTATATTTCTGGTGCAAAGAAATGGATTCAGGCTAGAGGGGGCGATAACTCTGCATTTTCATCACCAGAATCTATATCTGTGTACAAAGGGGCTCTGGTTACGCGTCCTCATGTACCCGACCCAGCTCCACCCCTCACCCCTAGTGATATCACAATACTGTGTTTATATCTAGATACTATAGCCTACTCGTGACATTATGGTCTGGACCACACACCCTCACCCGACAGGACATTATCCCGGGTTCTCATGGACTCACTGTGGTCATAAAATTCTCGAAAACAATCTCCAAAGCCACTACCACTCCGGTAGCGCTGAGCCTTCCCAGAATCCACATGTCTCCTGCCTGCCCTACTGCAGCCTGGGACCTCACAGCTCCAGGCTCCACCAGACTCACCTGCCTTTCTACTGTTCAGCCGAAACCCTCTCACCCCTCCGGTTTTCAACAAGATCATCAGAGACTCCTTAGTGGCACTTGGATGCCCGTACGACCACAAGTTCTCTGGCCCCTCACTAAGACAGGCTGGACATGACTAAACATGGTACCTGGTCTACAGGAATGCGTCCATATGTGCCATCTCCACAGTCCACACGTGTAGCTCAGACCCTTGCTACACTATTTGCCTCTTAAGACTCATTGATATGTTACCTAGACCACATTCCTAAGATGTATTATCATGTCTGGTTGACATGGTTACGCCACATATATATTTGTACTCAATGGTTACCATGGTTACTACCGGTATAAATCTACCGTATATCTTCATTTACACATGTAGGCCAAAAGTGTTAGGCCTTGTATTCGTTCATTCATATATCCTGTTCACTACCGTATGTTTCACACTTCAGGATTAAAAATCCAAAATATATAAAAAAGCTTTGTCTTGTCATCATTACTAAAGGTCTCTATTACAGTGTGCTGTTATTTAGCATTGATCATTAATGAGGATAATCAATAATAAAGTTTACCTATTGTACATGGATCTACCACCAGCCTCGATAGCTCAAGCAGGAGAGTCTGGAACTCCAAATCTAAGGGTCCTGGGTTCGGTCTTGGTGTGGCTTTTAGTGTGGCTATCAATGCCCAGCATTATGGCGCTATAAATCTAGAGACTGTCGCCACCTGCCGGATTACATAAGAACTAGTCCCCGCGCTTATTCGGGGAACAAAGGATCGCGTCACAAGCAGGCATACCGCAGCAGTGTGAGGACGTGTATTGTACCGCGGATTATGGTACCGGTGATTGTATCTTTTCAAGATGGAGAAAAAGTTACAGAAGTGTGGTGAATGCAGGGAGTCACATGTACCTAAAGGAGGCAAACCTTGCACTTACACAGTGGAGACAAAGAAAACGGCCCTGGAGTGTAAGGCTGAGGATGCAGCAAGTGAAGGTTGGCGTCTTTACTTGGACTCTCAGAAAATGGAGGACGACTCTAGCGCTTACTTAGGCATGAGTCCCAAGGAACCTGCGCAACAGGTGCAGCCAAGTGACACTGTGGTAGGGGATATGCTAGTGGAAATGCAAGCTTCTAGGAAGCTGATGGAACAGCAGATGAATATGCTGTCAACTATAGTCCAGGGGCTGACATTGGAGGAAGGCGAATTGGCCACCGGTAGCAAGGCCCAGACAAAGGCCACAGCCAAGGCCAAGGCAGCAGCGCAGGCGGCTAGGCTAGTCCGCGACCCTAGTGGCATGTCAGCTTACATGGAGTCTCAGCTGGAGCTGGGGGAGATGCCCACAATGTGGGTGATAACCGTGACGTCGGTGGTGATGTCAAGGATCCACAAGTCAAGGACAGTCTGGGACTACTCCAGGCCCTGCTGGGCAAGAAGACGCCCAAGAAAAATCCCCTCAAGGGGATGAGGGTCACCCCCGCGGATCTTATGCGGGGAGTCCTGTCGAGGTCCATCGTCCAGGGAGTGTCGAGAGTACTGGGAGGTGGAGGTCAACAGCTAGTCTTCATCTCAAAAAAATCTGCAAAGCGTGAGCTGGTGACTTCTGATTTGGTTCCTCATATGCACAGTGACAGATCTAAAAATCCCAATATACATGATGTAATTTCTGCCAGTATGAGTTTGGTGGAGAGTCTTAGGATTCATGGGGTGGATGATGCATATTGCTATGCCCAACATGTAAAGTAATTAACTGATAAGGTCAGAATCTATGACGAAAAAGGCCTTATGGATTATGACTTAGCTATGAGGGAACGAGGTGAGGAATTTGGGATCCATACATTTTGTTATGGGGATGAGGGACTGTTCACAAGGTGGATCGGGCTAGAAGGAGTCCTACCAAAGGAGATTAGGGAGGCTTTCAAGCAGCAACATAGAGGCAGAGGCAGGGGGGCGAGAGGCAGGTCTAGAGGCAGAGGATATAGATCAGGTTTCAGTGAGGGGTGCCATGACAGCGGGTACGGTGGCGGATATGGGAGTAATTATAGTACCGGTAGACATCATGACTATTGCTTTGACTATAACCGGGAAGCGGGTTGTAGGTTCTACGACTGCAAGTATCCTCATGTATGTCAGGAGTGTCGAGGTACTCATACCATGATGGTGTGTCAATAGAAGAAAAAAGAATAGGATAGGGCAGCTCCTCCTATAGTTCCAGTGGAAGGAGGAGTGTCAGACAGTAGCCAGTTAGGCAAGTTAGGCAGGTTAGTGGATTCTCAGGCAGGCTTATTTATGGCTGGTGAGGGGAAGGTGGTAGAGCGGAGCAGTGTTGTTGTTGGTACTGCGTCTTCTGTCGTGGAAGGGGGTGTGGCAGGTCAGTCGGCAGTCTATGAGAGTGGCCCCCATCGGGGGTGTGGACGCTCAACTTTCCATGTTCCTGAAGGTTGTGGGGCAGTGCATCCCCATTTTTCAATTTTTCCCGGTTGCTTTTCACCCGAGAAACCAGACCTGGGTTTTGTCGGTGAAAATTCTGAGTTATCAAAGAGTAATTTAAAGGAAATGTTGTGGGGTAGCGAAGGTTTGGTGGAGACCGCTCCTGTCATGGGCGTGGCCATGTTGGATCTCGCAGCCCCAGCAGGGCACGAGAGTTCATACGAGAACTCACAAGAGAGTGATGACGTCACTATTCAAAATGGTGGTGGAGACGATGACGGTGCGAGTGTGGATTCGGGTATCGAATTGTCGGAGATTTCTTGCTCTTCCCATGGTATAGGGAATTGCATCTACTGTGAGGACGCAGAGGTGGATACGGAGAATGATTTTCAAGAAAGTTACGCCCAGGTTTGGTCAAGCTCCGGTGATAAAGGCAAGTTCCCCTATTATCGCTCCCCAGTGTCTGTATGTTTACCGCAGGTGTTACCTACAGTAGTCAAAGATGGGGTGGTTTACAACCGCCCATGTGGTAGTAAATGTTGTGGTAGCCATAGATTGGAGGGGATTCAGGTGCAGTTGAACCCTTGTGTGTTTTTTGATGAATGTTTCAACCACGAGGGGGTGAGGACCCGGATGCTGAGTTCATATTCAAGGGTGTCAGTGAGGGGCTTAGAATTGTGGATGCTGATTTTGATGAGTCATATTGTAGGTCCAATTATGATTCTATTACTACCGGTAGAGCCAAGGCAAAATGGATAAGTTAGTCAGGCAAGAATTTCTGTGCGGCAAGGTGTATAGGGTCAGGGACAAGCCTACATGTGTACACTCTCTAGGCGCAATCCACAAGCCAGATGGGTCTATTAGGCCTATCACAGATTGTAGTAGAGGTAAACCAGGCCCGGGTAGCTAGAGTATAAATGACCATATGAATAGCACTTGTGAAAGGTTCCAATATGTCAAAGTGGACGATATAGTGGAGGATATGACACCTGGTTGCTATTTCTCAGTGGTGGATATAAGTTCAGCTTATAGGTCAGTCCCGGTATATCCAGGTCACCGAAGTAAACAAGGGTTCAGTTGGAATCTATAAGGTAGTGATGAGTGTTATATAGATTGTGCCTTGTCATTCGGTCTCATATGTGCCCCGTTCATTTTCACTAAGTTGACTGAATTTGTGATTAGGTGCCTGAAGCGTAGGAATGTCCATAGGGTCTATGGGTACTTGGACAACTTCATGGTCATAGGTGAAACCAAGGAGGAGTGTAGGAATAGTCAGGCTGTTCTCTTAGAAGTTCTACGCAGCCTTGGGTTCCATATAGCCTGGAAAAAGGTGGCCACGGCCAGTCAGGTTGTTAGGTATCTAGGTATAGATTTTGATAGTCTGGCAATGGAACTAAGACTGCCTAAAGACAAGGTACAGAAGACTTTGGCCTTAGTAGAAGAATTCAAGCAAAAAGCTTGTTGCAAGAAACAGGAGTTACAGGTATTAGCCGGTCATCTGGCTCATGCTGGCCAAGTGGTCAGGGGGGGGCAGGACCTTCTTGAGAAGAATTATTAATCTAATTCGGTTCTTGCCTGACAGTGAAAGGTTTGTCCACATTCCAGGTTGAATGAAAGATGACCTGGTGTGGTGGAAGAATTTCTGTGAGGTGTTCAATGGGAAGGCAAAAGTGATTCAAGTAAATTTGAAGCCTATGGTCAGGTTTGAGACTGATTCTTCCATGTCAGGTTATGGGGCAAGATGGGACGGGGACTGGCTAGCGGGGTTCTGGGTGGAAGATAAACCGGGTGGGAGTGCAGAGTATCTTGATCATCATTGGTCCAAAGAGCCCTCAGATTATGACCCGGTGGATGATATCAATCTCAGTAGTATATATTGTATCGGAACGGGACTATGCTTAAGTACTGTTTATTACTCACTCGATATGCAGCCAATCAGAGGCCGCCATTTGGTCACGTGACCCGTTGCCATGGTAACGTGACCTACTTGAGACTCTCAGCCAATCAGAAGCCAGCATTCTGGGTGACCAACTGACCTACTTAGAAGCTCCCAGCCAATCAGAGGCTGGCATTCTGGTAACCATGGTAACGTGACCTACTTACGTGACGTGACCTACTTAGGCTCAGCCAATCAGAAGCCAGCATTCTGGTAACTATCGTAACGTGACTTACTTAGGGTTTGTTTGTAAACAACACCACGTGGCTCTCTTGTTTGTAAACAACACCACGTGACACGTGACTGTTTGTAAACAAACAAAAAAAAAAGTTATATAACTTATATATAGAAAATAAAACACAACAAGATAATTTCTTTTTTTTTCATGTTATGCTAAAATTATATTTTCAAAAAGCACATCTGTTACAGTGTCTATGTGTAAGTACACGCGTTCTCATTCAAACACTATAACACTATTATACTGTAGCAGCAGCAGGTAGGGCAGGAAGAAAAGCAAGAGCACGAGCAGAAGCGACGACACCATTTGCACCATCCGGCCGTCGCGTTGGTAGCCCTACTACCCGTCGCGCATTCAACTGGAGGCTTAAGTGTGACAAATGACGATTCTTTGTCGACGCGACTACTAACATCAGCAGCATCAGCAGCATCAGCAGCAGCAGCAGCAGCATCGGCAGCAGCGGTAGCAGCAGTAGCAGCAGCGGCAGCAGCAGTAGCGTGAGCATTAGCAACAACAGCAGCAGCAGCAGTAGCAAGGGCAACAGAGCGTACACTAGCAGCAGCAGTCCTAACATCAGCAGCGACATCAGCAGCGACATCGGCAGCCGCAACAGCATCAGCAGCAGCAGCGTCGGCATCGGCGGCATTAGTAGCTGCATCGGCAGCAGCAACAGCAGCAGTCACAGCCGCAGCGGCAACAACAACAACGCCATCACAACCAGCGTCACTAACAGCCGCAGTAAATGCAGCAGTAGCACGATGAGCAGCACTAGCAGCAGCAGTAGCAGCGGCTACAGCAGCAGCTTCACATTCGCGCGCTGCTTCATCATACCGCTTCATGTCACGGTCGTAACTTTCCATCATGGTGATCTGCAAATTGAGGCGTGGTGGTGGTGGTAGTAGTAGTAGTAGTAGTAGTAGTAGTAGTAGAGAGAATGATGATGATGATGATGATGATGATGAAGACGGTTTCACTCCCCCTTATATACCCTTACTCCGCGGCGGTAGGGCGGTGACTCCCCCCTTTTTTCAAGCCACCGGCCAGCTGCCCACTCACGGCAGGTCTTTAGATTAGCCTTAAGTCGCTTACTACGTGCTCACCCCTCTAATCACATTTTCCAGCCGCCGGCCAGCTGACTGCTGACGACAGGAGAGGGTGATTTTTTTTCTTTAGATTTAAGTCGCTTACCACACGCGCACCCTCTAGTCACAGACAGAGTGACAGAAAGGGAGGGGGCCGCTTTGTTCACGCTACCTGTAGTTGTTTTCTATACACACTCTAAGCCCATGACCTGCTAATCCTTTATACAGGTAACACGCGTTCAACTAATTACACTATTGTATGACAGTCGGTACACGGATTAATTTTAAACCACCCTCCCATCTGGATCCATGACTGGTGGGTGGAAGGATCCAGCTGAAAAGTTCCAATCAGCAAGTGGTAGCTGACATCTTTACTAAATACTCCCATCACTGGAACGTGAGCGTCATATATATCACTCAGAACCTATTCCAGAAATCACCCGACTTTCGAACTATGAGTCTGAACGCTCACTACATGATCGTTTTTTCAAGAACCCGCGCGACATGGGGCAAATAGCTAGTCTGTCTCGCCAGGTGTTTCCCTCCAACGCGGCGGCCCTCTCTAGTATATTTACCCATGAACTCAAGCGGCCTCACTCATACCTCCTTCTGGACTTCAAGCAGTCAACACCTGACGATCTGAGAATACGCTCCTCTTTGACATCCATACACTCTCAGCTAGTATTCGTACCGCTAGACAAAAAAAAGAAGAAGAGAAAGTAGTAGCAAAAATGGCTTCTCATCTACTCGAAAGACACTTTGGTACTCTCAAGCACTTAGCTAAGTGCTCGCCAAAGGACTGCTCGCATTTAATAGACTCTGGAAGCGACGATCTGATCGCAGCGTTGAGTGAGATCTGTCACAATTTACTCGTAGGGAACATCCCGCTCAGCGACAAACAACTGGACAAGCTTCGAGAATCAGCTGACGTGTTGAGGGTGGTCGGCAAAAAATCTACTCCCATCAAAAAAAAGAGACGCGTCTTGGTACAAGAGGGAGGTTTCCTCATTCCGGCTCTCATAGGGATGGCCTTACCGCTTATAAAGAGCATTCTCCGTATATGAGACACCTCATTCGACACCTACTCGCCGACAGTACCACCACTACCACCACCGCCAGCGCCATCGCCACCGTCGCCCCCATGACAGACTCAGAGCAGCAACAACACTACAAACGCTTAGCGCTCGTGGATCCTGAGACGCTCTACAAATCATCACGAGCAGGTCTACTTCATCATGTGCCCACTGCTGCTACTACTAGCGCTGCTACTACTGCAGTCGCTGCTGCTAGTACTTCTACTGCTCCAAACCTTCCTCCTCTTCCTGATGAGCGTAGTGAAAAGAACGAGAGTTCCGCCGCCTCCTCTTCCACCCCTGCCACCGCCGCCCGCCTACCTACCGATATGGCCTATTACCACAAGAAGGCAGAACAATCCCTTCATCCCAACGCAGCATTGCACCAGGTGCTACAGTTTATCTACAGGGACTTGGACTTAGTGTTGAACGATCCCACTTTGGAATCGCGCGAGAAAATGTTGAAATACCGAAGGTTTTTGAATAGATTGCAATTTTTTCTCGCGAATCCCAACAACAGCAACATCTCTTCGTCCTACACTTCTTTGCCACCGGCTCACCTCCGTCAGTCTGCTGAAGAAGCCAGCGCGTCCCTACTTGAGCGGTTGGTGAACCAATTTCCCAAGAGGAATCGCATCCGGACTGCTGCGCTGTACAGGAAATTGGAGAAATCCGGTGTGGTCAAGTGGAACGAGGACGGTGCGGTGCGCGAGATGTCGGGTCGGAGAATATAACCTGAGCGTCACATCAACATAGTGGAATTACTGAGCGACGCCGCCAGGTTCAGGAATACGGCGAACAGACTGGCGGGCTTCTCTCCGTTCACAAAAGCGCTGCACGAAACAGATCCCACAGACTCCTTGATCGGAAACTATCTGTATAAAGCGAGCGGACCTGGCCGACCTTTGGACACACGGCTTACTGACAGAGGTCGGAAACGACCGAGCTTCGACTCGGAAGAAGAAGAAGAAGAAGAAGAAGAAGCAGCAGCAGCAGCAGCAGACTCTTCTTTCCAGGTGGACGATCAATCATCTGACGACGACGAGGGCGGTGAACTTTTCCAAACTCCGACTACAGTGAAACCGTCGTCATATAGGAGCGCGGCGAGTAAGAAAAAGAAAAGTCGCAACCGCCTAGCGCAGGCGTCGTACACTCCCGCTCCTGGTGCTACTCCATCAGGCCGACGATGGGAAAACCGGTGAAGAGACTGACCAAGAAGGAAAAAGAAAAGAAGCGCGTAGTAGCTAAATATACCGACGTAAAAGCACCCTCCAGTTTCACTAGCGTGACTAAACTCCAGAAACATCATTTTCGCCACCTAAACCCGGCCGTCATCCGAGATGCTTTAGTGTCGCTGGACGCCTACACTAAACATAAACCCATTCGGAGAAAATTCGCAAGGAACAAGACTATAACCGGTGCAATCGATCAGCAGTGGCAGATAGATCTGATGGACATGCAGGCTTTGGCGTCTCACAACGACCGCTTCCGGTACGTGGTGACGGCGATCGACGTTTTTCTCTAGGTATGCGTGGGCCGTTCCCATTAAATCCAAGAGTGGTGCTGCTGTTACCGAGGCCTTCCAAAAGATGACAGACACTGGCGAGAGACAACCGCGCACTGTTCAGACAGACAAGGGGAAAGAGTTTGTGAACAAGATCTTTCAAGATCACTTGAAGAGCGAGGGCATAGAGTTTTTCACTGGCGAGAACGACGACATCAAAGCTAGTCTAGTGGAGCGCTTGAACCGCAGTCTGAAGGAGAAGCTGTGGCGTTATTTCACACACAAGCGCACGTATCGCTACGTAGACGTGCTGCACCATGTAGTGTCTTCTTACAATCGCACTCACCACAAGACGTTGAAAATGGCGCCGGCTCAAGTCAGCTCGGAAAACAGCGAAACAGTTTTCTACCGACAAGATCTCCCAACTAACAAACAAATCGACGAAATATGGAAAAAGAAGAAAAAAACAAAGACGTCTGCCGTCGACGTCATCGCTCCGGGTGACAGAGTGAGGATGTTGAGGGTACGAGGGAAACTGGCGCGAGGAAGTGGTCGACGTTGCTAAAACGTTGGGAAGCAGAGGGTTCGAGCTAAAAGACGACAAGGGCGAGGAGATAAAAGGTGTCTTCTACCCGTAAGAGGTTCAGAAGGTGTACAAGAGTCGTTACGACAACAACTTCCTGATAGACGAGGTGTTGCGCCGCAAGACCGTCGACGGTAAAGAGCTAGCTTTCGTACGTTGGTTAGGTTACGACGACAAGTTCAACGAGTGGATCCCCGTCAAAAAAATAACGTAGAAAAAAATGAACATCACCCTACCTAGCAACAGCTCTATGGAGTATTATCCTGACAACAGCTTGACGTCTTTCCGAACTCACTTCGACTCGCCGCTCCTTCTGCCCGAAGTGTACGAAGCGGCTCTGACTGAGATCATCCTCCCTACAGAATGGAGTAACGTGCACGACGACTTGATCATCCTTGTTCCTCTGCGCACGAAGGGTTCACTAGCTGAGGCGATGAACGTTTTAAAAGACGCTAAATTCGCCGAAAGAAGAAAACCGCACGTAGACTGGAGGGGAATGAAAGACGCGAACGGTCTGAGCAAGCTAATCCTCAGCCAAAAATACCCGCTGAGTGTGAAGGAAGCGAGCTATGTAACGGTGGAAGAGATGTCAGACACGTCGGAAGAGCAGCAATTGAAATCGGAAACAAAAAGGTTCAAGAGAGAGGTCGACTTGAGACAGACGAATTCCGTATACAAGCAGTTCTTGTCCCCGGCCGTGAAGAAGAAGGCGATCAGCGATCAAGCAAGACAGATGATCGAAAAGATGGAGAAAGACATGGAAGTGCGCAGTTTTTGATGCCAAACATATTCAAGGTACCTCCTATTTTCACCGGAAGCAACCACACCCTAGTCGAGCGTTCGAGTGAGACGTTGCGAGATGACAGACTAGGGGGCTCCAGCTTCCTGCTCAAACCGATGGGGATCAAATCGTACGACTCCAAGACGAGACGCGTCACCATCAAACCGCCGAGACACTGTGCTATCCTGCTGACTCAGCATCTCGCATGTGTTCTAGGCTTTGGAGAGAAGACGTGTTTCGCGTCGCCGACTACCGGCGCCTACTCGATGGATGTTTTCGGGGACGTGCACGCTGTGTACATATACACCGACATGATCCAGGAGAGACGTGTGGGCGACATGCAAGTGCCGCTGTTACGCTGCGTCGAGGTGGCGTGCAAGCTATCAGTTTTCCCCATTTGGATTATTTCCCCTTGAAATCCAAGAGGTTTACCGAGGTCGGCATCTATTTAAGAGACCGATCCAGCCATTCCATCCCATTCAGTAGAGGCGAGGTGACCGTGACACTTCATCTGAGACCTATTGAGCGCTAAAACAAAAAAAAATGATGCGTGAACGCGTTCCGTACTTTCCACCCAAGCGCACCGTCGGCAGAGGGTACAGCGATTACTACAACGCGCAGCTGGGCAACGGCATCAACGTGTAGAGCGGGCGCTCTTTCCAGAGCGGGCACGGTTTGGGCGGCGCTCTGTTAGGTCTGATGCGCTCGGCTACCCCGCTATTGAAGTCAGTGGGAAAAACGCTGCTCCGCGCCGGTGTGGGTGTAGCTAAAGATGTGCTGGCGGGTCGGACTTTTAAGAGCAGCGTGAAAGACCGAGGCGCAGGCGCTCTGAAGAGACTGGCGAGTACGGCGTTCTCAGGAGGAAAGACAACTGGCGCGTCTAAGAAAGGGTCGAAACGTCGCCGGCGTTCTCCTCAGACGGGCGGTGGCTCTTGCAAGAGACGTAGAGGGGATGTATTCGACCGGTAAGCGCCTAGGCGCTTAGGTATAAATAAAAAGACTGGAGGCGGCCGGCGTCAGTCTGTCGTCCGCGTGAAGAGAGAACACAATGGCTTACGTACACGAGAGCAGTAACGAGTGCGCGCTCTCTGAGCTCAACCTGCACACCGTAGCGCCGACTCAGACTACTATCTTAAAGTCGTCTTTCCTCGGGATAGAAACAAAAAACTCTTTAGAGGATGGAGGTAACATAAATTTCACCATCAACAAGTCGCAAGAGTACACAGACCTGAACGAGAATTACCTTCATCTGGAATGTCAAGTGCTGAAAGCGAACGGGGCGGCGCTAGAGGACACCGACGTGGTAGCTCCGGTGAACAACTTGGCTCACTCGCTCTTCAAAGACGTCCAAGTCTCCATCGGCGGTTTCAAAGTGTCTGGCAACACAGAGACCTACCCTTACCGAGCTTACTTGGAAGGGTTACTCAACTACAACAAAGACGTGAAGCACGGCGTCATGAGCGCCCAGGGGTGGCATGAAGATACGCCTGGTCAGTTTGACACGTTGACTAACGCAAATGCGGGGTACGCTGCGCGCAGGAAGCTAATCTCCAACCAGCGCTTTTCGCTGATGGCGCGACTGCACTTTGACCAGGCTCATCAACCGAAGCTTATCGTTGGAGAGACAGAAATCAATCTCACTCTGAAACAGGCAGCGCCCTCTTTCTATCTGATGTGCGCCCCTGACGCAGGCTACAAATTGAAGATCTACAAAGCAAAGCTCTACGTGCGCCGTGTGTTGGTGGCGGACGCTGTAGCGGAAACGCACGAAAGAGCAGTGATAGAACACGGCCCCTTCGACTACCCGGTGAACAGAGTGGAGGTGACGACGTACGCCATCCCTCAAGGTAACAGAGATCACAGCTACACGCACTCCAACACAGGCCAGCTTCCCAAGTCGATGATGATTTGCTTCCTGGACCACGACGCCTTCAACGGTAACTACAACAAGAACCCGTTGGAGATGAAGCATTACGACATCAGCTCGCTTCAAGTGGTAGTGAACGATCAGAAGGTGCCGAACGACGCTTACGTGCCCGACTTTAACACCAAAGCGGCCGTGAGAGAGTACTTGGCGCTACACACGGAAACGGGGATGTACGAGGGCGCGCGCTCCTGTGGTATTTCATACGAGCAATTCCTGAACGGTTACACGGTGTTCCCCCTCGATTTAACCCCAGACAGATCGCACGGGTGTCGCGTGAACCTTATAAGAGCGGGTCAGCTGAGGGTGGAAGTCAGTTTCCGCTCGGCGCTACAAGCGACAACAACGGTGCTACTCTACTTGGTGTACGACAAGGTCGTCGAGCTGACCAGAGATCGACATCCCATCACCGACTACCACATGAACTGAAGACAAGACAGCAGTACTTAGCGTATCGTATGAATACGCTTGAAATAAGTAGAGTGTTGAAGGAAAACGTTCACACAAAACATCGTTTCCTAGGTGTTTTCTCTTGTGACACTATTCCGAAGCACCCTATCAAAGACACTTGTTTCGTGAGCAACACAGATCTGCAACATTTACCAGGTCAGCATTGGGTAGCGTTTTACGTGTCGAGCACGGGTGAAGTGTACTACTTTGATTCCTTCGGCTTACCGCCGCTGAGTGCGGAGTTCTTGTCTTTCGTGGAACGCTCTGCTCCGTTCAAGTGGCAAAGAAACCGCGTTCAACTACAAGACACTTCTGCTGACACCTGTGGACCTCATTGCGTTCATTTCCTAATTGAAGCATGTCGAACAAGAAACCCCAAGAAGTGCGTCATGCGAATGAGCAAAATCCCAAAGCTGAGCGACCGGACAGTGAGTCAGAAGCTATCGATGATGATGTTGTGACAGAAAAAACGGGTTGTTGCGATGGCGGACGTTTCGTGGAAGCAAAGATTCTCTGCCTTGCCGAAATGGTGTTGGATTTATCCAAAGTCGTGCAATGTCTATTGGAGAGAGGCCGTCAGGGGTGTGGTGCGAGTGACGGCGGCGTGAGACTTTGCGGCCTGTTCGGTTGCAAATCGAAGAAGAAAGCTAAAAAAGCATAAACTTGTGTGTTTTTGATTGAAATGAAAATAAGAATAAAATGAAAAAAAAAGAGAAATTATCTTGTTGTGTTTTTATTTCTATATATAAGTTATATAACTTTGTTTGTTTACAAACAGTCACGTGTCACGTGGTGTTGTTTACAAACAAGAGAGCCACGTGGTGTTGTTTACAAACAAAACCCTAAGTAGGTCACGTTACCATAGTTACCAGAATGCCGGCTTCTGATTGGCTGAGCCTAAGTAGGTCACGTTACCATGGTTACCAGAATGCCGGCCTCTGATTGGCTGAGAGCTTCTAAGTAGGTCAGTAGGTCACCCAGAATGCTGGCTTCTGATTGGCTGAGAGTCCTAAGTAGGTCACGTTACCATGGCAACGGGTCACGTGACCAAATGGAGGCCTCTGATTGGCTGCATATCGATTGAGTAATAAACAGTACTTAAGCATGGTCCCGTTCCGATACATTATATACTACTAATCTCTTGGAGTTGTGGCCCATTTTGGCTGCGGTAGAACGGTGGGGCAGTCACTGGAGGGACTCAAAAATCACCGTTTGGACTGATAGTACTC
The DNA here is from genome assembly GCA_947462335.1 of Harmothoe impar. Classification (NCBI taxonomy): domain Eukaryota; kingdom Metazoa; phylum Annelida; class Polychaeta; order Phyllodocida; family Polynoidae; genus Harmothoe; species Harmothoe impar. Next base: position 45,939,313 of record OX381707.1, on the reverse strand, counting down.
AACTCATGTGGATGATTCGTTCAGGCAGGTCCAAGAGTGTTCAGGCAATGTGGTGGTTGTGGGAGTTATTCTGGAGATGTTGCTTGTACAATATCCAGATAGTCTCAAAGTGGATAAGTACAAAAGAAAATACAGTAGCTGATTATCTATCGAGGTTGTCTGACTCTAAAAGTGTAGGCTCACTCCCTCCCTCATTTAATGAGTGGTTGTGTTGTTTCAGGTGAGTCACTGAAAAAGAAGCTCCGGGTGCTTCAGTCTCGATGGATGTCGGATAACTTGAAGTCTACTAGAGCATCTCAATGGCGGTCCTACTTTGAGTTTTGTGAGGAACATGATTATTCGGACCCCCTCCCTGCCACCTTGGAGATGATATTATTATATATCGTTCATTTATCGGAAAGACTGAAATATAAGTCGATCACACATTATCTGGGGGCAGTATGGATTCTTCACGATATGTTTGGTATTCCCCATTTGGATTCCCATGAGTTTGAGTTAGTTATTACTCTCAGGGGTATCAAGCGCACCTTAGGAGATGTGACGGTGCAGGCTAGGGGATCTGACATGGGAGTCATGGGGTGTGGGAGTATCTGTACGCAGGACAAAAACCATATCATTCAGTGAAAGGGTTCTTTTCATTCCCTTTGTTCCAGTTCCGGGGTCAATTTTTTGTGTTGTAAGATTCCTGGGAATCTTATTGTCAAAGGTGGATCATCCGTCAGTTGACTAGCAGTTGGTTCGGCTACATGTCTCAGGGTAGGTTCATCAGGGGGACTTACAAGTGGTATAGCAAGAAACTGTCTATGTTGTGCAATTTTTTTTAAAGTGTTTTATTGGGTAAAAGATATCAAATACAAAGGTAGATGAATCATCCTAGCTTAGGCGCATTGCCTTTCTTCCGCTAGGTCCCCTATCATTCAATATTGTATCACAGATTCAGTATGCATATGGTTATGGCGTCACGGTATATTAAAGTTTACAGTAGATGAGCAGACACAGGGTACATTATTTATCACAGTCGGTGAGATTACGATCGTAATGATGAGATGAGATGAGATGAGGGGGGTGTATTTGTTGTACAAAGTGGGGGGCATTCTACATATATACATGTTAAAGTATTCTTACATAAAACAGTGAGGGTAGTCTCTCTTAATAACAATTTTAAACTCAGCCAGGCTTTCTATAATGGTATAACATGGTTTTAACAGGTTCCAGCGAATTATGGCTCTGCAAAAGCAGCTTCTCAACACGATTGGTTTTAAAGACCGAGGGACTTTTAACCTTATGCCTTGGTTGTGTCTTGTGGGTAGGTTTCTGTCATCAACTAGTTTATGTTGACTTTTAAGAGTGTAAGCATAAAATAAGAGATGAATGTCTCTTCTGATATTAAGGAACATACATTTACTATTTTCATGGAGTTGCACTGTGTTATAAAGAGGATTTGCCTCTAATTTAACTCTGTATACTGTCCTCAGAGCTTTATTTTGCAAGTATTGTAATTCATTAGTTTCTCCTACGTTACCCCTATCCCATACATAATCGACATAATCAAAGGATGGCAAGGTCATAGTCTTGTACATTGTTAGGGCTGTGGGTGTGTCGATATACATTCTGGCTCTGGCTGATTGTATGACTTTGTTCCTAATATTATTAACAGTATTGGCTCTATGCTGTACAAATTTCATTTCAGGGTCAAGAGTCAATCCTAAGTAAGTAAAGTTATACACCCTTTCAAGGTTAGCACCATTCAGCGTAAAAACAGGGTTTTTTCTTTGAAAATTGTTAAAATACATCCATTTTGTTTTTTTCTCATTCACAGTAAGAGAATTATTAATGCACCATTTAGATATCAGGTTAATAGCAGTTTGCATCTTATCTGGACAACTCAAAGAAATAACCGCGTCGTCGGCATATAAAGTGATATTAAAATTGTAAATTTTTGGTAAAGAGTTTATATAAATGGAGAAAAGCACTGGACCCAATACTGAGCCTTGAGGAACACCATACGTTATAGTTTTTTCAGTTGATAGAACATTATTAGCAAAGGTTTTCTGAGTTCTGAGGTGGAGGTAGCTTTTGAACCATTTGATGGAATTTTCACTAAGTCCAAACAGGGATAATTTTTCTAATAATTTAATGTGTGAGACTGTATCAAAAGCCTTTTTAAAGTCGAGATAGAGAGATATTGTTGCTTTGTTATTAATTATATTTTCAATTATATTTTGTAAGTGTTCCTGTATTGCAGTTTGAGTCGAGTGCTTAGCTCTGTAACCGTGCTGCCGTGGCGACAAAAGTCCACTATCGTCCATATAAGTCTGTAACCGGTTACAAATAATTTTTTCTAATATTTTACCAGGTAGAGGTAAAAGACTGATGGGCCTGAGATCTCCCACTTCAAAAGAATTAGCCTTTTTTAAAAGAGGGACAACAGTACCTGCTTTCCATTTTGATGGAAATACGCTCGTAGACAGACACTTATTATACAGACATAAAATAACATCAGGTATACACATAAAGGCATCCTTTAACACAGTAGTTTTAATGTTTATGATGGAAGAGGATTTTTTAATATTTATTTTCCTAATATGCTTCATCATATCCATGTAAGACAGCGGCGTGAGCAGGTCTTTATCTACAATTGGAGTACCGTATGGATTTCTCTCGTTCCTCTGCCCCTCACCAGGTGGCAGTGCTTTAGCAAGGTTCTCTCCGATTGAAGAAAAATTGGAATTGATATGATCAGCACATTTGTCTGCAGGTAGTATTAAACCTGTCGTGTTATTTCTTAATTTAATCAGAGTTGAAGCTGTTTTGATAGGTAATAATTTCCTTATTGCTTGCCAAAATTTAGTTGGATCGTCTTTCCTATGTGCTAATAGCATATCAATTTTATCCTTTCTGCTCTTAAAAATCATTCCTTCCACCAAATTCTTATGAAAGTCTGCTATACGCCAGTCATCATTATTCATAGATCTTCTTGCAACATTGTACAATCTATCTCTTTCCCTCATGGCTTCAATGACAGGGGGAGTCAGCCATTCTGGAGTAAATTCCGGTACAACAATCCTTTTAATTGGGCACATTTCATCTAGGACTAATCTTATTATATCAATCAATCTATCCCACATAGCATTTACATTGACTGCAGTGACTACAGGCGTCCAATCAATTGCACTAAGTGAGTTTTTAAACTTGAGGAAGTCGTATTTTTTATATGAACGAGCCATGACACATTTCTTTTTAATTATGGTGCGCTGACATTTTAACACTAAATAGATAGGAACATGGTCTGAGATTCTGTAACCAATTGTACCAGACTTGGATATGTTATGAACGTTAGTATAAAAATGATCCAAGAGAGTGCCTGATTGTGGTCTAGTTATTTCATTTATTACTTGAGTAACATCATTATCAGAACAGAAATTGTAAACTTTTGAGATGTCTACATCCTCCTGGGAGAAAAGATTAACATTGAAATCACCCATAATAATAATTTTTCTATTTTTAGACACAGTCGATTTGAGTTCTTCTAATTTCCTATAAATAGCATTCTTATTATTATCATGGTCCGGAGGTCTATAACATATATATACTTTGTACTTAATTACCCCTACTATAATATCAATACATAAAATTTCATATTCTTTGTCTATACATGATGAGGCAAGGTCAACAGTAGCTGTAAAATGATCATGTAAGTACACCATCACTTCTCCAGCACCTTTGTCCCTGTAGGGTGTTCTGTCTAGCCTTATATATTGATACCCCGGTACATACAAATCAATGTCATTATGTGTTGGATTTAACCATGTTTCTACTACTCCTATAATATCAGCGCTTGTTATTATTTTGAAAGCGTTGGTTCTTTTTCTATATAAAGACCTAGCGTTAAAACATACAAATTTTAAGCCTTTGACGGCTTTTAGGCTGTCTAAGTCATCCATTAGAAATACACTGTAAAAGTACACCAAGCAACGAATGCATTGAAATGAAAATATGAGTGATACCTAGTGTGAGGTGATCGAGTGGGGGGAAGTTTTTAAAAGACATTAGAGGTCTGGCTATGGCTGTTTCAGACAGCGCGCTCCTAATTGGCATGCATGTAATAAACTAATACCAACCCACAATGGGGTGATTAAATGCATGATACATTTTAGATTTCATATAGTACGGTATTAGCATTGTATATGCCAGTTCTGTATTATGACAGGATCCTATTATAAGTTATAAGATGCATTGTAATACCGGTAGAGACAAGTTCCATTTCATATGTGTAAATAAACAATGTGACAGTCAGCTGATTTTGGCTTGACCCAGTAACCTCGCTCGGGACGAACACATCATGTAAGATGCAGTCACCCGGTTGCTCACTCTTTAGTATTATGTAACAGGCTATCACAGATGAAGTATAGGCAATTCAGTGTTATTGTAATACCGTAGTGAGACTGTAGGGCACATGCACTCACAGCTCAGTGCCTCCTAAGACGAGACTAGGTTAAGCCAAGGTAGAATAATTATATTTCACGTATATGTTTTAATAATATTATTATACATAATTACAATCTATTTGTTAGGTTTAGTGGTGAGTCTCTTTGATGCTGAGCTTAGTAGACCTAGCATACGGTCCTGTAGCTTGACAGAGTCATTGTTCATTGTTGGTTTTCGGCCTCTCTCAGTCTTCTTCTTGCGAGAGGGGGTGATGATAATGTCTGCTACAGGTTGTACGGGCGACGATTGGAGGGTGGGATTACCATGTTTCTCCTGTAGGTCAGCCATAGTGATAGGCTTCCCCAACCTCTTCTCGACAGAGGCATTTGGTGATACCTCGGTAACCAATACTAGTGTGTTGTCAGGGGACGTAACCTTGTCAAAATGTCATCACATTCCATGCGTAGAGGTAGGGCCAGCTTGTTGGCCGAGAACGGTATCTCCCTTATTGACATTAAGAACCTGGGAGACTGGGAGACGATGAGTGTTTTATTTTATTTAAGTCGCTCTTTGGAGTTGAAGGTGGGACTAGACTCTAGGATAGTTAAGGAGATATACCTTAACCTGGACTCGTATGTGTCAGACTGAGGACGATCAGCATCATAGTCTAATTCTGTTTGGGGTGTTTGGCCGTATGCATTGGATCATGCAAGTTATGTAATAAACGCCAAACCTCATTAGACTATGTATACCTGTGTTGCAGTATCATTGCTTTCTCAATATGTTATAGACTAAACACAGTATTTAGTGAAACAATGATGGTTACCAAAAGTGGTTACCAAAACATTTTGCTGACGTTCATAAAACATTTTACAAAAACGTTTTGGTGTAACCTTTTTCAACCAATGGGATTGAACCCAAGTTGATAAATGTTCCAACTCAAAGGCATGTTCGACCACAGGGGCAGACCTAAATAAAAGAGATTTACTTGTGCATGGTATGGTCATCACACTTAGCTTGGATGGGATTTGAACTTAGGTACTGCTGATTATGAGTCCACGGTCATAACCATTACCCTATCCTGGACAGGTACTAAAAAGATTGCAGGTGTCCTAGCATGCAGGGAATGCAGTAGTTCCACTCTCCAAGCAGAGCTTTACCTCCCTAATCTGGTCCACAGGATTTGCTGAAGCTAGTGACTGGATAGTAGAGGGTGCATACTGGGCCCAGTCAAATATGGTGCTGTCCAGTGGACATCCAGCTAGTGCGGAATAATTGGGTATACATATCTGCAAGTTGTAATTCACTGAATATGCTGTGGGCAATGAATCCTTTAGTTTTGTCCATATGAGAGCCTTACCTAGCCTACTAATAAATCTTTTCCGGAGATTTATGGGCTAGATAATCTTCAGTACACACATAGCGGAGAAAGGAAAGCCTATTCCTTCGCCGCTGCTCAGAGATATAAGGTATCATGTCTGGAGTTGTTGGAGCGTCATTACTCCTGAAATGTCTGCATGTTCTTCTACCAACACTGCCTCGTCAGAACTCTACCCTTTCTGCTTATAATCTCTCTTTGAACCACCCTGCTTCTTTAGAGCCTTGACCCATGAGGGCAATGTGTCTTCTTTAATGATCACTCTAAAGACATTCCGCTGCCAAAGCATGCACAGCTTGCTAGATATGATATAGTGTTCTCTTACTTACATGAGGAATTATATCATGATTCAAATCAACGTCAGATGTGGAATCATGACTTATTAAATGTTTTTATTTGGTTTATTTCCTAATCCCAGGCTTATATTCGCTATCTGATTTATACCAGGCCAGTGAACCTTTTGACCAAGCATGTGGAAGGGGCAGCTTATATCCAAAGCCTGGTTTATGGAAGATAGCACGATACCAGCTGAATATGTGTACTGCGCTATCAGAATAGAATGTGACTGATACCAGATACATAGACATAGCAACCGTTAGTGGAGTGTTGTGCTCGGCTTCTGCTGGTGTGAGGTAATTATAGTGAGTTGTCAGCTGCTGATGTCCTGTCGACTAGCAAACAGAAATCCAGCCATGCTGGCAGTAATCAGCCCATAATAACGGGTAGACACTCTACAGCATGTCCACATACACCTCATATCACGGCATGTCTATCAAGGACAACTGATCAATAAAAACTGCATTCGTGATTTGATACGTGTAGGGGTTTAACATAAAGACCACCAACACGCACACACACTCTCTCTCTCTCTCTCTCTCTCTCTCTCTCTTTCTGTAGAAATACATACACTGTTATATTAAGCAACTATTGTACGTATATATATATAGCAAAGCTGTCAGAAGCTTTTGCTTAAAATTTACAGTACACTGTGTGATGTAATTTAACAGAAAAAGTGCTGCAAATGCCATAAGTTATCATTTTATATCAATTATTGTTATCATCAATCGATCGTAATTTATATGCACGGAACGAATTATTACAGTTGCAGTTATAGGGTAATACACATTAGACAATGTAATGGTTTTGATTATTATCCAGTTGAGCTACCAGCACTGCATAGTCCAGACAGTAAGGGATTTCATTTTCCCAGATGACTCATGTCTATTCTGCACAATTACTTATAGTTGCATTAGTTGATACATTCTTGCAAGTTGAAATACTATTGTAGAATTTCTCTCATCTATTCTCATTTCATCATGTGTTGGCACACAGTGTAGGAAAATAGGTAAATACACAGCAAATAGCCATGTATTTCCGACCACAGCAAAATGTTCTGTAAATGTACAGCACATTGTGCTGTTAATTAACAGCAACTATTTACAGCATAGACAACCCCGTTATCGGACAACTAAATGAACCTGGTGATTCTATGTGAAGGCAATAATGTTATTTGTTCACGTTTTACGTTGATTCGGACACGGGCATGGTGATTATAGGGAGTAAAAACAGTGTTCACCAGTCGGCATCTTCTCTGACATGAATGTAGGGAAATGAGAGCTGACAAGGGAGAGCAGTAAGAGGTCTTTACATAGTCCATCTGGATAGTAGAGAAGCTACTTGAATACCAGTCTGATATACAGTTCCATTTGCCACCTGTAATGTTGCTAAGATCTGACACCCTCAGTGCTTTCCACCGGCGTCTGCTTCTGCACATTCACACCACCACACAGGCGGTGGCCGGAAGGGACTATATCCCGCAACATTCGGAACAAATGGAAATACAAATGAGGCATGAAAGTAGTCACAGCCAATAGACGTCTCCTAATTGGTGGAATCAGGAGAGGATGTTTCACTTATCTGGCCCTACCCACTTCCAGTTCATCCCTTCATCGTATTGCGCGCAAAGCTGCAGCAGCGCCAGTCTTTAGCAGTGGTGGATGAGAATGCTGTCAGACGGAGCTAGCTCCCATTGATCTTCTTCAGTCGGGATAATTTCCCCTCATCACCCCTACTATTGCCTTCCTCTCTACATCTCCACCCATCACCCCCACTAAGTGCTCCCTCCTCCCTCCTCCCTCCTCCCTCCTCCCTCCTCCCTCCTCCCTCCTCCCCCCTCCCCCTCCCCCTCCCTCCTCCCTCCTCCCTCCTTCCCCCTCCCTCCTCCCTCCTCCCTCCTCCCTCCTCCCTCCTCCCTCCTCCCTCCTCCCTCCTTCCCCCTCCCTCCTCCCTCCTCCCTCCTCCCTCCTCCCTCCTCCCTCCTCCCTCCTCCCTCCTCCCTCCTCCCTCCTTCTCCTCCCTCCTCCCTCCTCCCTCCTCCCTCCTCCCTCCTCCCTTCTTCCCCCTCCCTCCTCCCTCTTCCCTCCTCCTTCCTCCTTCCTCCCTCCTCCCTCCTTCCCCCTCCCTCCTCCCTCCTCCCTCCTCCCTCCTCCCTCCTCCCTCCTTCCCCCTCCCCCTCCCCCTCCCTCCTCCCTCCTCCCTCCTTCCCCCTCCCTCCTCCCTCCTCCCTCCTCCCCCCTCCCTCCTCCATCCTCACTCCTCCCTCCTTCCCCGTCCCCCTACCCCTCCCTCCTCCCTCCGCCCTCCTCACTCCTCCCTTCTCCTGCCTCCTCGCTACGCCTCAGCCATATTGCCTCCTCCCTCCTCCCTCCTCCCTCCTCCCTCCTCCCTCCTCCCTCCTCCCTCCTCCCTCCTTCCCCCTCCCTCCTCCCTCCTTCCTCCTCCCTCCTCCCTCCTCCCTCCTCCCTCCTCCCTCCTTCCCCCTCCCTCCTCCCTCCTCCCTCCTCCCTCCTCCCTTCTTCCCCCTCCCTCCTCCCTCTTCCCTCCTCCTTCCTCCTTCCTCCCTCCTCCCTCCTTCCCCCTCCCCCTCCCCCTCCCTCCTCCCTCCTCCCTCCTTCCCCCTCCCTCCTCCCTCCTCCCTCCTCCCTCCTCCCTCCTTCCCCCTCCCTCCTCCCTCCTCCCTCCTCCCCCCTCCCTCCTCCATCCTCACTCCTCCCTCCTTCCCCCTCGCCCTCCCCCTCCCTCCTCCCTCCTCCCTCCTTCCCCCTCCCTCCTCCCTCCTCCCTCCTCCCCCCTCCCTCCTCCATCCTCACTCCTCCCTCCTTCCCCGTCCCCCTACCCCTCCCTCCTCCCTCCGCCCTCCTCACTCCTCCCTTCTCCTGCCTCCTCGCTACGCCTCAGCCATATTGCCTCCTCCCTCCTCCCTCCTCCCTCCTCCCTCCTCCCTCCTCCCTCCTCCCTCCTCCCTCCTCCCTCCTCCCTCCTCCCTCCTCCCTCCTCCCTCCTCCCTCCTCCCTCCTCCCTCCTCCTTCCTCCCTCCTCCCTCCTCCCTCCTCCCTCCTCCCTCCTCCCTCCTCCCTCCTCCCTCCTCCCTCCTCCCTCCTCCCTCCTCCCTCCTCCCTCCTCCCTCCTCCCTCCTCCCTCCTCCCCCCTCCCCCCTCCCCCCTCCCCCCTCCCCGCCTCAGCCATATTGCCTCCTCCCTCCTCCCTTCTTCCCCCATCCCTCCTCCCTCCTCCCTCCTCCCTCCTTCCCCCATCCCTCCTCCCTCCTCCCTCCTCCCTCCTCCCTCCTCCCTCCTCCCTCCTCCCTCCTCCCTCCTCCCTCCTCCCTCCTCCCTCCTCCCTCCTCCCTCCCCCTCCTCCCTCCTCCCTCCTCCCTCCTCCCTCCTCCCTCCTCCCTCCTCCCTCCTCCCTCCTCCCTCCTCCCCCTTCCCCCCTCCCCCCTCCCCGCCTCAGCCATATTGCCTCCTCCCTCCTCCCTTCTTCCCCCATCCCTCCTCCCTCCTCCCTCCTCCCTCCTCCCTCCTTCCCCCATCCCTCCTCCCTCCTCCCTCTTCTCTCCTCCCTCCTCCCTCCTCCCTCCTCCCTCCTCCCTCCTTCCCCCTCCCTCCTCCCTTCTCCCTCCTCCCTCCTCCCTCCTCCCTCCTTCCCCCTCCCTCCTCCCTCCTCCCTCCTCCCTCCTCCCTCCTCCCTCCTTCCCCCTCCCCCTCCCCCTCCCTCCTCCCTCCTCCCTCCTTCCCCCTCCCTCCTCACTCCTCCCTCCTCCCCCCTCCCTCCTCCCTCCTCACTCCTCCCTCCTTCCCCCTCCCCCTCCCCCTCCCTCCTCCCTCCTCCCTCCTCACTCCTCCCTTCTCCTGCCTCCTCGCTACGCCTCAGCCATATTGCCTCCTCCCTCCGACTGCCTCCTCTCGTCACCTCCACCCATCACCCCACTACCGCCTCCTCCCCCCAACTGCCTCGATCCTCTCTACACCTCAGCCATACCGCCTCTTCCCTCCTACTGCCTGCTCTCTACACCTCCGCCCATTATCCCACTACTACAGCCCCCTCCGTACCGCCTACTGCCTGCTCTCTACACCTCCGCCCATTACCCCACTACTACAGCCCCCTCCGTACCGCCTACTGCCTGCTCTCTACACCTCCGTCTGGTTCAGTACCAAGTATGCTGAAGGATTGCCTTCTTGTCCGTGATTGATGCCCAATGGAGCTGTGTTGGTAAGAGACTGAGAGAGGCTTCAGTTTGCAGCACAGTGCCCACATACTGACGGACCGTGTGTGTTACCACTAGTATGAGATGGACGATGACAGATGCAGCTAGAGGTACACACAGGTGCTCACCTGCAGGCCAGGAAGCGGGCAGGTCACCCTGCTATAATGTACACCTTACGTAAATCAGGCAGCGGGCAGGTCACCCTGCTATAATTTACACCTTACGTAAATCAGGCAGCGGGCAGGTCACCCTGCTATAATGTACACCTTACGTAAATCAGGCAGCGGGCAGGTCACCCTGCTATAATTTACACCTTACGTAAATCAGGCAGCGGGCAGGTCACCCTGCTATAATTTACACCTTACGTAAATCAGGCAGCGGGCAGGTCACCCTGCTATAATTACACCTTACGTAAATCAGGCAGGCTACCCTGTTGTAATCTTGTTCTTGTTCATATCCAATTAAGGTGGCTGTCTAGAATGGATCAAAAGTTTTTGAATTTCCACCAAAACGTTTCTCCAGGTTCTTTGCATAATTCTAAACCCATGGCCAATAGCAAAAAGAAATATGGTTGGTCCTGGGCTACTTTTTTAGATATAGAATTTTGAAAATTAAAAGTATTTCCCTAAGATCAAAGAGTGGGTACATTTCTTTGGTGAAATTTTCTCACCCTGCCATAGGCCCAGTGGGCACAGAACATTGAATCAACATTGATAAATGGTTGTCAACGTTGATTCAATGTTGATTTAACGTTGATTCAATGTTGAACTGAATTTCATGCCCACTGGGGGGGGCTCCCCGCTGTATTTATTTTTTATAAAAATGAAAAATAAATACCCACAAATTTATATTTGTACCCTACATGCTTCTGATGAGTCAATTGACGAAACCGAATCCACATGTTGCTATTCTAGAATGCTCATTGAAAAAAACTTTTCATGACATCAAAGAAGGTTTGTTTATATCAAAGTGACCCTAGACTGTTGATCTACCTATAAATTACTCCTATAGGGGGTGGTGGGTAGGATCTCACCCACACCCCAGTTTAGAACAAGGTCACACCATAATAAACAAACACAGGTGAATAAATAGTTTGAATAAAATTCAACATTATTTTTCAATAGATCTCCCACCGCAGAGACCTATGCAAGTCTACAGCCAGATGGTCTCCCATCTAGGCAGTGGCCTTGACCCAGCACCTAGACCTATCAGAGGCCTAGTTCTGGGACACACCTTAGCAACAATGTAAACACTGACCTGGATTGGCTCTAGGTTGGTCACATGGCACCCTGTGAGTTGTGGAGGTAAATCTGCCTCTGGTTTTGTGTCATATTCGGTCAAGCAAGGGTTCAACCCACTCCTTCGTCCACTAGTCCTCCTGGACTAGTCCAACCTAAGATCAAAGAGGGAAATAGTTTTAACCAATGAGAAATAGTAGTAAAACTTTTTGAATTATGCTTAAACTCCCACAAAACTTTTTGAATTATGCTTAAACTCCCACAAAACATCCATACCATCATTTCCAAAGTAATTTCAACGTAGGGTCTGTTGTGCCGGGTTTTGACCGTGCGTTTTTGGCCTGTTCACAGATTGCAAGAGGAGTGGGCATCTCGACAACACCAGCAAAGCCTGGTGCGCGGTCAATACCCAGCAGTTGTTGTGGTCAAAACCCGGTGCACGGACAATACTCGGCAGATGTTCGGGGTCAAAACCCAGTGCGCGGACAATACACAGCAGATGGTTGTGGTCAAAACCTGGTGTGTGGACAATACCCGGCAGATGGTCGTGATCAAAACCCGGTGTGCGGACAATACTTGGCAGTTGGTCACGGTCAAAAACCAGTGCACGGATATTACCCGGCAATTGATGATGGTCAAATCCCGGCGCGGTCAAAACCCGGCACAACAGGGTCCCATGCATTATTTTAGTTTTTTTTAAATCATTTTGCCATGAGGCCTATACTAGTGAAAGAGCCCTATGCTGGGAGAGTGCATGTCTAATCACTGGCCCATTACTACCTTGGTTATACTGCATACCCTGGCTTAAAATAGATAGACAATGATTATATATGAAAGGGTATTAGACTTAACCACACTGGTAGGGCGACTTGGGCTTCGCCCCCGCCTGGCCCAAACAGATTGCTGTGGTTAATTGTACTTACCCTTTCCTAACCATCGTCTATCTATTACTTATCAAAGTCTACAGGGCTGCTCAAAGTTGCATGGTTGGCAAATAATGGTGATTTTCAAGGAAAATTATCTAGAGCAGAGAATTATGTCATATTTCCATCGCATGATGCTGATAAAAAGAAAAGAAGCTCAAAAATAACGTTTTGTCCTATTCATATTCACAGCTATCAAAAACCTTATAAAAACTAATTCAAAATAAGCATTACATCCAGTCCGAGTAATGTGTCATGCACGTGACATGTTTAGTTCTAACACATGCCTACATTTGAATAAGGCTGAACTGCCCGCATAAGCAAATACGGTAGATGTATAATCCAAGCATAAAGCAACCCTTTCCATAACCTAGAGGCCACTTGTTTTCAAGGGAAAAGTCTCTGCCAACATTTATGCAGGGTCAGGTATACGATCCATAGAAGCCGATAGAAAGAACTACACGGAACTGACAATCACAAGGGTTTTGTGCACAGACTGATATTCTCAAGTAGGAACGTTGGCAGCTCTATGGCGATATGTGAACTGTAAGGGCAGTGAAGACACCAATAGGCAGAGTGAAGAATTGGGTTCACTGTGTGGACTGCGGGGGAGATGGAGATGGGAGGGCCGGCAATAGGTGGGCAGATTCCGGCCGGCAAGAGTTGTTGGAGGATGCACCCTAAACCCTGACCGTGTGAGTGATCGGTCACCCCGCCCCCATGTGCCCTCTGGAGTCGTGATCCTCACGGATTCAATTAGATTTTTTCAGTAAACTTTCTATCCTGGTATCCGACACAGCCGCCTTGCGGGCCATAGTATCGACGCGACTTCGCACCAGGCACGGGCTCCTCAAGCCGTCATTTACCACGTTCTAAATTCAGAAGGATCAAACTGCAATATATATTAGACTCATTAAATAATTCCTTAAACTTTGTCTTATGTTCTACTTGTGACCCCAACAACAGCTTGATAATGTTGACATTTATTCCACACTCACAGATACCTTATTTACACAATTCCCTGAGCATCAAATTTTCAAAAGTTGAAAAAAAAACGACCAAATCAATCCTCATTTATTGTTACCTGATGAGAAGATGGAATATTTCTCAGAGTACTATTTGATTCTACAATAAAATGTTACCTAATGGCATTTTCTAGTCCATGTTTGCCTCTTTTTGCCATTCTGTGTATTATGGTGGGGTTTCCAATTAAAACTATTCAAATATCACAAATCAAGATCCATGACAGTGTTGAATTCTGTTTTAATTATGGAATCTGAACACTGAAATAATCATAGCTGAAATATTTTAAAACTGGGACTTATTGAGCATTTTCGCCATCACTTTTGGATTCAGTGACCTCAAGGTATGCAGGTCTGCCCCCGCTCTCTTTGTGCTGTTCAACAGTGATATCAAAGCTTGCATTTTCAATAAAAAAGGGAAGCGTTTCTCGTAATCATCTCCATCATCATCAGTTGAGCTAGGGTGTAGGGTAGGGAAGGCTGGACACTCACTTTTAGATAGGCATTGCTAACTGCACACACAGAAAAGTGAGAGTCATTGTCGCTAAAACTACCCTCACCCTAGGGTAAAGCACTGCCTGACTCTCAGGTGAGGGTAGTTTTAGCGACAATGACTCTCACTTTTCTGAGGGTGTGGTTGGTAACATCTTATAGTACACTTTTCCGTGTAGGTGAATGCATAATCCAAGAGTGGTCAACAAATGAGATATATGCCAGGATAAGCCGAAACAACAAATTATAATCATTTTCTGTTAGACCTTGATAACCTATAAATGATCGAAACTTTATGGCATGGGGAAAATGTCTGAAGTATTGATACTGGTACTGGCATGTGATTGCCAATGGTACCACACCAGGCTGCCACATCAGGTGGTTGTATGCAACTAACATTTTTATTTTGACTCGTGCAGAGTCAAATGCACTTGACTCTGTACTTAAGGTAAGGTCAAGTTGCACAAGGGCCAAGGGATATGGCCAAGGAGTCAAATAGAGGTGATTCTGGTAGAAGAGAAAGAGTCCGCGTGACACCTTTACTTCTCTCTGGGTGGGTCTGTCTCACCGCAAGTAGCCTCAGGGAATAGCCCAAGGTCAATGAGCATGACCTTGGGACCTAGGTTAGCACAGAGACTGATGACGTATACAGCAGGATCTAGTGACGTATACACCATCCTCAACATAGATCTCACACAGTGGGCGGGATATGGCTACATCTTAAAGCTTGGCCTCCCAGACGTATGGCGGTGGGCGGCCTGGGAGGGGTTAGCACCTTAGCTGCTTTACTACACTGTCAGAAGTTAGTGTAGCTGCACAGCGAGATATACTGTAGCTGTACAGTATAAAAGGAGGTATTTTTGGTTTCCAGTATCATATACTGTACAGCTACACTCACCTACTATAAAACCCACACACAGAAGGTTGTGGGTTCGAGTCTACCCTTGGCACAATGAGAAATACGTTTTTCTTTTCATTTTTCTTTAACCCAGTTGACATGCATTTCCACCTATATTGGCATAGAAATGTTAGATAGTGAATATTTGAATATGTACATGTGTATAATTTAGATTTTCTATAGATAAACAACAGTAGTGCCTATTGTGTCAAGGTGGGATTCGAACCCATGATCTCCTGTGTGTGGTGTTCTACAGTAGGTAAGTGTAGCTGTACAGTATGTGATACTGGAAACCAAAAATACCACCTTTTATACTGTACAGCTATAGTACTTACTTCTAACAGTGTACACAGCTTATCTCTGTCTGCTAGTGTGTGGGGGAGGGGGGCGAGGGTGTTGACCAGATCCTGACATGAAGCTGCGGGGAACGATTGAAAAGTACCTTGGGGAAAGTCAAATAACCTCTATATCATGTTTATATCTATAAGATATAGACCAATAAGATAACACCGACTATGCAGCACACATGGCGTATAGGGGTAATTCATTATTGAAATTACCACATCTACCAGTGCATATGTAAAGAATGATTCAACCAGAAGGGTGCAGGATGAATCTCCAAAGACGTGTCAGTGAGGTATAGCTGGGGTGAGAGACAGGTTACGAAGTACTGTGAGCAGCCGGAGGGACAGGCTCCCAGTAAAGTTATAACAGCAGGGGAAATATGGGCTCCGGGCCAGGAGGCAGCTCAGAATAGGACGGGGACACTTGGAAAAGATTGGAAGTGTGAGTGGAATAGTCAATAAGGCAACCGCCTGTCTATCCTCTAGATTCAAAGCTTAGTGATGGAACAAACGATACAAAAGGTCGTGAGGTGTTTGTGCAGGGAATGCTGTCTATACATGTTTTGACTGATATAACTAAATAGTTCGTGGAATGGATCATGTACATGAACAGCGGAATCAGCTAAGTCTCTTTGTTAACATATGCTGTAAGGTATACTTGTAAGTTATACTAAATACTGCTGATATAGAACTACAACGCTTGCCATGAGAGCAATGTAGTTACAGGCAGTCCTTCTGCCTTCAAAGTCCTGAACCAATCAGGTTGGAGCATCAAGCCTACTGGGAGTGAATACCCTACTATGCCAATAATACTTTCCCATTGCTCGGAGTCTGATAAAGAAGGAACATAAAATGGCGGTATGGTGCAGAACCACTATCTACAGAAGTAGTCCATCGCATGTCAACAAGGAGGTTTCGATGGGATTTATGGTGATTCAATTCATTCAGCGGAGGCACACAGAGCCAATATAGCACTGACCGATGGACAATGAACTAGAGATGCAAGTAATATATATATATATTGAAGTTGGCATAGAGCGATAATAAAGAAGGTTTAAGGCCATCGCCGAGTGGTCTCACTGAATATACCTGACATGACAGTGATAGAGAATGTTGAATATCAAGCATCAAGTAATGCAAGTCTCGCTATATGGCATTGGTGCTGAGGTCGACATTTTTTCTCAACAAATGGTCCATCGTGAATTGGTGACGTCATTGCCCATAGTACACCAATAACGTCACACGACAGCGCCACCCTCCGGCTGGAGGAGACCGGTCTTCTGTGCGCGTGGTTCCGTGCAAGGAGGGAGGAACTACTACTCAACCAGGTGCCTAGACATTTACATACCTCGCATGTTCATAATTACACACCTCGCATCAATGTAAATGGGTTCGGTTTTAATTAATTCTATCAGTTTAAAAAGGAAAAAAAAATCGAGAATACGCCAGGTATGTGTTTACAATACGTGAAGTATGTAACTGTCCAGGAACCTGATTCAGTCCGTCCCTATGAACGGGTTCCATCACCTTAATCTTTGCAGAGCATCACATATCGTTGGCTGGCTGGTCCAATTGAATTGATTTAATGGGATGTAAGGGGTTTCTAAGTGATAACCCCCCAAAAATCGTTCAGTGACATTACTTGATCTACATGCGGAAATCGGCAATGTAATTGAACTTGGCATTTTAAAAACATCTTAAATGTTTTCTTACTACAGCCTTATACGTAAAAGGGTCTCGTCATAGATCATAGCATTTTGTGAAAGAAAAGCGCTGGAGTGTTCTTGAAACCATACACTTTCACCACATCTTCAAACCTCATGCCGTTGAAAGACAATCTCTCATTTTGGAAAAACGAAAGGTCTGACGTTTCAAAACAAAGAATCATGGCATTATGATTGATGGGCCTTGAGACAATGTTGGTCCTTACTTCTTGTTGAGGGCTGCTCCTTGGAGCATGAGATGGAAAAGGTAATGTCCATTTGTGAATAAGAGCAAAAACTGTCTGAGTGAAATGAGACGGTTTTTCCTCCATTTAAATAACATTATTTTTCACAATTTCCAATGTCTAAACGCCGGTTTCAAGAAGCAGACTTTAAATTCTCCTTTGTAAATACACAAGGACATTCATACGACCACAGACGCAGGATTGTACTTACTTCTCAGCGTGAGGTCCCCGGGACTTGATATGCCTAGAAGGTTTTTCTCATTTTTCAAAGAGTGCCTGCAGAGAACACGTTCATCAAAATATGTTTCTGGGCTGTTCCAATAATTTAACTTTTGATGAAACAGTTAGTTTGTCAAGATCTAAGAGAAATCGTTAAATGACAAAGAAAAGGACATTTCTGACAGTGATTTAGAGAAGTAGTTGGGGATTCTTAAGGCAGTTCTTTATGAATAGGCAACTGTTTGAGGGGGTAAATAGTGTTTCTTATAAGCTATTTAGTAGGAGCTGAGGAGGTCCTACTAAGTGCTTTAACTGTAAAATGCTACTGAATTAAATATGTTTTAAAAAAAAGAAGAAATTCAACACCTTGCTGTGGTTATCATTGATGATTTGTAAAATAGAATTTATCATAATTCATTCATTTAAAATATAAAGTAAATTCTCCAATATTATCAAAATCGTTATTGTATCGTTTGAGAGTTGGATGGTTAGCAAAGTGGTTGTCGCCAGGCAGTCCCCATCCATCCACCTCCTATGTAAGTCTTTCCAAGGTCTAAAAAATCATTTTTTTCTTTTAGGAAATAACTTGTCTGATGATATTCCAAATGGCTGCTAGTCTCAGGGCGACAATTTTCTGTAATTTGGTGTTTGGTGGCCCCCCCCCTTTCAAATCTCTGCCCCCCCCCGATGTGGGTGATATTTTACAGGGTATATGAATCGTCTCTCACTCAGGCACAACTAGATAAACGAATAGAAAAAAATCAGACTTTGCAACATGTCTTTTCTACACTTACACATGGCCAACGAAAAGGTATGACATCACCAAGGGAATTCCCTGGGTGTTTCCCGGAATTTAGACTGGTTTTTGTATAATTTTATTATTAGGACAGGTGCCAAACGAAATGCCTATATAGCCAGGTTCAAACGAATTTACTGAAAGAATTAACTTATAGTCTTTAAAATTCTTTTTCGTTAGAGTATCCAGAAAAGAAGAGCTAAAGAATATGCACTCAGAAATGGACATTACAGATATGTTAAACGAGTTCTCTACCCCATTACCTTGTGAAAATCGTTTGAAAGCGAGTTCTTGAAAAAAAGAGAAAAAACTTCCAGATCATCTAGGCGCCACCTTTGTAGGAGATGACATGGTGGGGAGGGAAGGGAGGCTTCCCTTTGTCAAGTCCTGCTGATTTGGTGTCTTGAAAGTCCTGCAGACTTGGTGTTTAGTCCTGAGGACCTGTTTCTAGTCCTAGCGACATGGTATCTAGATAGTGTCATCCTACTGAAAGACTTGGATCCAAGCCCCCCCCCCCGACCGCGGATTGTATCACAAGGAAAACTTGAGAGAATACATTTAGCATACTGTAATGACCTGTATAAGCGCAGGGGTCTCAAATAAACGCTGGTCTCGTTTAAGCACAGGGGGTATCAGGGACTTGGAAATTATAAGCGCAGGGGTGCTTAAACGGGCCACTACGGTAAGTAAACACATTCCATGCACTAAGGAAGTCCAGGGGACATAAACATGAACATAATACGCATTGCAGGATTCAATGGTTGAATGCTACATCAAAATGATTATGATGCAATAAAGATATATCTGCTACATAGACACCTCTTTTAAGAAGTCTAAGAATGGATAAAGCATTATCTTCCCTGAAGGTCTGTTTGTATTGACTCAAGGTTGTGTCTATGTTAAAGTAGAGGCCTATGTGAAATAGTGATGCATATATATTGTCCTAGGATCTGGTGTGGTAGTTATTGGGTTCTAAGCAAGTACTCACAATGCAAGCTGACAGAGCCACAGTTGCCATAGCGCCATGCATGGTGCGCTCCTGTTGCTGATTGGCTGACAAGAGAAAGAGAACAGTTACCAGACAGACATGGGAAAAGTATGAATTTTGAATTTCAAGAAAATATACAGAGATGATCTGCCCTGTTCTTTATGAACTGTGTGCATGGCTTCTGTGTAATACCGTTAAATGTAATGCTAACTGGACAAGTTCTTTTGTATACATTGGCTTTATATACTTTTACGACATGTTTTATAAGAGTAACATTTATTAAACACAGTGGAATATATATGATAGTTGTGAACATGTATCCTGAACAAATGAGTATAATTATATGTGAATAATAGACATGTGCATGGTCAGTGTTTGTTTTAGTGGGCAAAGTAGGTGGCCATCTTGGTGTCAACCGATTGTGAAGCTCACGTAGGCACGTCCAGACTCAGACCTCAATGTCCCATGGTGGGCAATAGCAGCTCTGTCGCATCCAGCCAGCTGGGCTGCCTGGGCTCCGCCCCTTCTCAAGGAATGAGATCCTATCCTGGCTGCATTTATGGGCACCCGGCCATAGACAATGCCACTTTCATTACTGACAACAGCTGGGGGACCCATCAGACAGTGTGAATGCAGGTGCAGACGGAGGAGCTGGGTAGAACTGAGTCTAGAGTTCCCACGCAGCAGCTGGGCAAGCTGGGGATCCGTGGATTCTGGGGAGAAGCAGTACAGAAAGTACTGTACCGGGTAGTATTGTCTTTGACGACCTTTTGGTCACTTGGAGTCCAGAAGGGGTTAAGGTGATATCTCCCCTAACAAGTGTGTGTAGGCCAGTCCAGAAGAGGGCCGAAGGTTTGATGCTCTTATTGTAGGGTTTCAGGGTAATTCAGCTGGACATATTTTAAGTGCATTATTTACCACAGATTGGTTCAAAGCATATGTAACACACACCAATCAGACTGATATTTATGTATCCTTCAAATAATTACCATTTTATAAGGCGTTGCTAGGCATGGAATGAAAATGGAACAAAAACGTTCTTTTTTTTCCAAATCTTCAAATGGAATTCTGGGATGGAAACTCAACAAAATTATCACTTCTGATGATTGGAGATAAATATTGAAGTCATTTCCCGAGGAGCTTTTTTGATACATGTGGATATTCCAAGTATAAAGGTCAGGGGAGCTCTTCAAAGTTGCTTACTCTAAACATATTATATTTTGCACTGTACATATTTTCGCGGATTTTGCGGATATTAAAATGAGCGCATTTGAAGTCATATGGTGGCAAAGAAAGGGTGGGGCAGGGCAGGGCGGTTGCAGCGTCCTGTAGGCTGTGAGGTGGACAGCCTCCACCTGGGTGATATTTGTGTAGTGCTTATACAGTGAGGAGCACTATACAGGAGGATGTAGTAGCCTCCTGTGTGGCCAACCCTTATCAAGGAGCCCTGAGTCACATTCTGTATGGAACTGCTCCCTGTCAGGTTGGAGAAGGTGGACACCATTGGACCTGTCTGTATATAACATGAACCACTTCACATGAGCCATGTATGACACAGACTGTGGTACCAGTGTTTCTTGGTGGCTTACTTGTAAGCACCTGTTTGAGTTTACAATCTGGTATGGAGATGATCATGGGGACAATGTGAACGTAGAATCCCAGCCACTCCATTGCAGTGGTAGGGGTGACACTTGTGTTTAGCCATTTGGACACCTAGGCGTGAGGTAAGGTCCAGGAAGGCTTTGTAGGCCTTTTCAGCAAAGTCACGTGTAGGCTCAGCTCCTACAAAGTCATCTAAGTAGGTCAACGCTCAGAAACCACTCTTACGCATGAGGTAGGTAACAACATAAATTTGTGGTACGCTGACAAGCCATACTACTACCAAAGGATGGGTACAAATCTACATAAATGAAGTCATTGACCTTGAAACCCAGGAGGGGAACGTCTGTTAGGCGAGATAGTCTCAAAACTGCAAGATAGTCTCAAAATACTATGGTTTTGTGACAACCTTGCAACCCTCAGGCTAGATAGTCTCAAAATTGCGAGATAGTCTCAAAACACATGTCAGGCGAGATAGTCTCAAAATTTTGAGACTATCTTGCAACCCTCAGGCTAGATAGTCTCAAAATTGCAAGATAGTCTCAAAATACTATAGTTTTGTTAGTATCTCGCCGCCCTCAGGCTAGATAGTCTCAAAATTGCAAGATAGTCTCAAAATACTATAGTTTTGTTAGTATCTCGCCACCCTCAGGCTAGATAGTCTCAAAATTGCAAGATAGTCTCAAAATGCTATAGTTTTGTTAGTATCTCGCCACCATCTAAAGTGTGTCTCTAGAGCTGCAACCTGCCCAGTGAGGGGAGCATCCGGGAGTGAAACCACTACGTCCATTGTAGCAGTCTTTTTCTTTGTGGTTGTGGATGTTTCAATGATGCTTTGCCATGGGTTCTGTGACCCTACCTGAGGTACGTGAAGGTTTAGGGCCTTCGCATCCTATGTTGCTCTTGTTGCAGGCATATTGAGGAAGGTATAGTATCTAATCTAAATCGTATTCATGTGGATTATGTTAAGTATACCTGGTTTACCACACACACACATAGTTACAGTGCTTGATTGAAGTAAGTAGATATATGATCGTACAAGGCAATCTGTATGCAAATGAATAGACATAGTGCCTCAAGAAATATCCATGAATCTTTGTTCATATTTTCAAATCTGCCCCCCAGTGGTATTGATTGCCTGCAGTGTTATATTGTGAAAGATATATAGCAAAATGTTTATTCCAGACAACAGATTGCCTCATCAGACTCAAAGAGCAATCGTACATCCTATGAATGCAGCCAACAATATATAAGATTTCTAAGCTTAGATTCTGGACACTGTTTTTGCTCAGTCACCACCGGCCGACAGTCCTAGTGTAGGCCAACGCAGACTCGATGACACACCTTTAACCATACTGAACCTATATGATCACTGACACGTAGTGACTATCAGGTCCACAGCATCCTCAGTTTGGGTGAGTCTGCTCTCTTTTGCCTCGAAAAGTCTCGATTTGTGGACGCCGATGTGTTTACCACACACACATAGTTACAGTGCTTGATTGAAGTAAGTAGATATATGATCGTACAAGGCAATCTGTATGCAAATGAATAGACATGGTGCCTCAAGAAATATTCATGAATCTTTGTTCATATTTTCAAACCTGCCCCCAGTGGTATTGATTGCCTGTAGTGTTATATTGTGAAAGATATATAGCAAAATGTTTATTCCAGACAACAGATTGCCTCATCAGACTCAAAGAGCAATTGTACATCCTATGAATGCAGCCAACAATATATAAGATTTCTAAGCCTAGATTCTGGACACTGTTTTTGTTCAGTCACCACCGGCCGACAGTCCTAGCGTAGGCCAACGCAGACTCGATGACACACCTTTAACCATACTGAACCTATATGATCACTGACATGTAGTGACTATCAGGTCCACAGCATCCTCAGTTTGGGTGAGTCTGCTCTCTATTGCCTCGAAAAGTCTCGATTTGTGGACGCCAATGGGCAAGTATGCTCCTGACCGTAAACAGTCCCATGGTGGTTGGGGGGAGGGGGCGCGCAAAACTGGAAGAGTCTCCATGCTGGGGGGGGGGGGTCATCATAAATATGGTCCATGTACCCCCCCCCCTGCCCGCACACTATTGTTCACTGAGGACAGGTGACAAGCGCGGGAACAGGGAACTGAAACACAGGTGTCCCACAGCGCTGCTTAGCGCGCCCCTGGCGATGTTGCTATGGCAATGTGTCCCTAACCATCGCTCCGTCCGTCTGCGAGAGTGTGGGACTGGAACCTCGACTGGAACGAGTCTACATGTAAACACAGAAAAAAGAATACCCTAACGTCATATACCTACGTCTTTGATGTAAACGTACGTCTTAGTTAACTTAAAATTTGTTATTGTATCCAATTGTGCTATCCATTGA